>VZTG01004751.1:970392-1054910 GCA_013397845.1 Melanocharis versteri
GGCAGCCCCCGCGCCCCCGCCCCTGCCCGAGCTGGCCGGCGACAGCCCCCGAACCAGGTTTTCCCACTGAAAGCTGATGGGAAGAGGGGCCGTGCCGCTGGGGAAGAGCCCCCCGCTCGCCGGGACCCGGGTTGCTGGGGCAGAGGGCAGCCCGCAAACCGCGGGGAAGGGGGCAGAGGGCAGCCCGCAAACCGCGGGGAAGGGGCGCTGGGTTCTGCAGCTGGGGCCGGTGCAGCCGCGGTGAGCTCCCGGTGCGTGCGGCGGAGGCTGAGGCTGGTTCGCTGCTTTGCGGCAGCCCTGTTGTCCTGCCTGACACCAGTGCCGTGACGGGGTCGGTGTTCCCTTCGTGGCCTGACAGCGGCTTATTTCGCCCACTGTCCTGGGAAAGGTGTTGGCGGCTACCTCAGCGAGGGGTGTACGATAAGCCTTTATTCGTAAGGAGTGGTGTTCACTGGGCAGAGAGAGAATTGGGCATTCACCTTCACCTGGCTGTTAAAATCCAACTGAAGCACCTTGACTGAGTGGCCTGCCTATGTAAGGCCATCCCAGAGGGCAGGACCACAGGGATGTCCCTCTGTCCTCCTCAGCTCCTGCTCTTTTTCAGCAATGGGTCCCACCGAGATCAGGACCACAGGGATGTCCCTCTATCCTCAGCTCCTGCTCTTTTGTGAGTTGGATTTTCGGGCTGAAGCGACACTGAACAAAGCATCGAGGCTGGGCCAGGGCAGGCTGCTCCCACCAGTGGGAAGGAGGGGAAGGGAGAGAGCGATGTTTGGGTGGAGAAGAGTTTGGGAGGGAGATTTGGGAACAGTGCCTGCTGCTCCTGCTGAGCCTGACCAGCCCCAACCCTGCTCACGCGCTCCCAAGGCCTCCCATGGCCAGCAGCAGCTGCTCAGGCTTTCCTAGGTCTCACACTCAGGCAGAGCCAGCAGCAGGGCAGGGCTCTTCCTTCTGCTGTAGGCAGCAGCCTGCTGACCTCATCATTTGCCCCGACCTGCTGAAACAGGCGAATTTCATCTGCCAGTCTTACTGTGAGTCCCACCCAACAACTTCACTCTGCCTCTGGGTCTGCAGGGAAATAAGCTTTAAATGCTGAGGTCAAAATGATGCATTCAGACTGGTTTTTAGAAACTGTTTCATTGGAAATATACACTAAAGCTTCCTGTCCCTAAGGGAAATGTGGGCCATCACAGATGCATAGGAACACTTCACTGGTGATAAATAGCAATGGAAAAAGATGAGATGTTCCTTCAATCTGTCCCATTTCACTTGAAACCCTTCTAATGCTCTACAGATGCTTTGAAGAGGATAACACCTCACTGTCTTAAGAGATTATGCTTTAACCTTCTCAAGAGTTAAACGATTTCCCGTGCCACTGTTTGCATTCACAGAAGCATGTAATTCTGGTTTCATTATTTGTGCTGGCAGAAATTATCTGGAGTTTCCCAAGCCAGTAGAAAGCAAGACTAGAGTTCAGTCCCTAAAAAGCAGTGAAGAAGGCTTTTTCTTCCTTTTCCCCCTCCTCAGTCAGCCAAGGAACTCATAAAGTTGGTCCTTTTCCAAAAGTGATGAGCAACATGGAAGAGTTGTACGTTGTCCCACAAAGGGAAAGTCATTAAATAATGAAAGACTGAGGTCATGCCTGTCTTGAGAATGACTGCATAGTACAAAAATTAATAGACTGATTTAAACAAAATGAGCATGAAGCAACAGTATATTTCCATATGCTAAACACCGAGCTTGTATTTTGGTGAAGGAGGACAAAGCAGATGTTACCTGATTTGCCATGAGGGCACCGTACTTACCTGTGAACCTCAGAGTTGACTGCCTGACCAAACAGGACATGGGGGCACCATTAGAAGGAGGGTTGTTAGAGCCTCTGCTTACACTATGGATATGACAGATAAGGGGTCAGGAGCTTCCTACAACTTCAGGACTCTGTCAATGTTCACTCAAGAACTACGCAAGAAAATCTCTCCTGATTTCTGATATATACTTGTCCATGTACTGTCTGGACCAACTACTTTGTAAATATTATGAAACAAGGCTTTGACAGCATTTGCTGCCATTTCTTTAAAAGGCTATGTAAGATTTCTTCCAACACAAAGCACAATGCATTTTGGAGTTTGTTTCACTTAAACCGTAACAATGAAAAACAAAATCCTGCAGGACCATTCCCTTCTCCCTGAGACTAGAGCTCTGTGGGAACTTGAATACAAGTGCTGCTGCAGGGAGTGAAGTTTTAGCATGGCTTCATGATGGCAGATGAAGGAGTATCAGCAGAGGATGACTTGTGCTAGAAGTATTGAGCTGAATAGAAATGGATGAACTTGGGGCAGATGCATAGAGCTGACCTCAGCTCCTCTGATATTCACACTGGGCCTACAATATCAGCTGATTCAACAGTAACCAGTACAGAAACTGGGCTTTGCCAGGAGAATCTTCAGCTCAGGTGCATGCTGAAGATGTGGTCCAAGCTCTGCGCATGGCTGCATTTTTTCTGTGGGTGTAACTAGTTTTATTTCACAGTGTAAGTATGAAGGTTAATCGTGTTCTTAAGCAGACAGAAATGTTCGCATTTTGTATTTCTGTGCTATGTCCTCTCATCTCTAAAATTCACAGTAATCCCAAGACAGATGATTCTTACAGTACATGGAAAGCATCCCTCCACCCCTCCCTACAAATGGAGCATATACTCTGTGAGTGCACTGAGGAGAGCTTCAGTGACTGGCGAGCTCAGTACACACATCCTTGGGAGACAGAGTTCAGCAACGTGAGTCCATAAATCACTTTAAATGTTTTAAAGTTCTTGTTTCTTTACTAAGCAGTCTGGCTGTGTCTCCAGCACCAAGATCAACTGTACTTTCATATTTCATAACAGGATAATGATGGGGAAACAACAAAGGCCATGTACAAGGGCCTGCCAGAGAGGAAAGTGCACAGAGCAGGTGGGCAGAACAAATAGCAAGAACATTACCAGAGTATTTACTGCAGAACTCCAAGAGAGAAATGTGTCTGTAGTGGTGTGGTGCATGGGGTGGAAATGGTGTTTTCCCTGCAATTTACCTCCCTTATCCATCAGCTTTTTTTTTTTTCTGTAGATTTCAGAAACAAATAACTTGGTGAATTCTGGGTTCTTTTTCTTCAGGTTCACTGCCTTAAAACATTGCCAAAATAACCTGAGGTGAATGGTTTCCAGAGAGGTGCTTGTACTGCCTCGATGCTTCTCTTTAACAAAAAAGTCTCTCTCATCAGGAAATGTTGTCTGTGGCACAGAAGGTCTTTCAGGTACTTCTCACCAGCCATCAGATGCGAGGAGCCAGCCTACAGCTGTGAGTAGTCTGGGTTTACATTTGGTGCTGTATTAACTCTGTCCATGAGTCAAAGCAGGTCACAGTGTCCCTCTGGAAAGATGAAGCTGGTATTAGGGAACAAAGAAAAGTTTGAAAGGAAGCTGTAGGAAACTCCAGGCTAAAAGAGGAAAGCTTAGATGGAGGTGTATGACGCACGCTGGCTTGAATATACCAGGAAAAGTACTCTATGGGGAAAGAGGGGTTTGAATACTGTTGTGCAGGGACATGATACAGCCCTGTCCCACTCACTTGGCCTATATGTCATTACATAGTAATCTTAACATGAACATAAAAATTCTAATTTGAGTCTAGGATGGGTGTTTTGCAACTTTTCCACTCTTGGATCAGAGCATGATCTTTGTTTGCAATTTCTTTAAAAAAATCATTCCCCATCGCAAGAGGCAGGCTTCAATTTTTAAATTTTGGGTGTAATCACCTCACAAAAGTCTGCCAGACACATATTTAGCTGTGAATGTTTAATGAAAATTAATGACTGAATGAAAAGTAAATAACAGATGTTAATAAAATTACTATTTATAAACATGTTAACTTAGATTAAAAATCCAAGCACTAGTCAGGGATAAATCAATAAACAAATGAGAGAAGGGAGAGCAGAGCATTTTGGTTTTCTCTAAACTGGAGAGCCACCTCGGAGAGCTATAACAGTTACACAGCCACAAGGATTTTGTTAATTCCACAAAAAAGGTCTGTAGCAGACACCATTCTAGGAGCTCCAGAGTAGGCAAAGAAATAGCCCATGTGGTTCCAACCAGTGCTCGGCCACATGTCCTTACTGAAGTGCTGTCTTTGCCTATCTAGGCACTGGCAGTGTGGTGTTGGGGTGTTTCAATGCGTGGGTGGGCAACCTGGCAACCCCAGCCTTTCTAGCCTGGTGTTATTTCCTTTCTGGGGAAAAACATTTGTGCTAATTTTATTTATTTAAAGAGAAAAACAAATCGATGTATTACAAAGAGCCCAAACATTGCCTAGTTGTGGCATGCATTGAGTGTTTGTGTTGAAACTGATGCTCTTTATTGTCACAGGCATGGTTTTGGCTGGAGAACAAAAGAAACAAAGGCTATTCCCTGGGAGCAGCTCTCAGCACACCATTGCGTCTGAGGCCTCAAGGTGGGACAGCAGAGATCAATCTACATTATTCACCCAGGAGAATGATCTGCCTGAGTGCTGGATCGTGGCAAACCACAAGTATGCCACACTTGTGGAACATCCCATCTACTTTATACTGAATGGTTGTGACACCTGAAGAAAGAGTGGGATTAAGGTCTGCACTCCTCTCATACAAAAGTAAAGTGCTCTCTTATATTATTTATTATATAATGTGAGAGGACCGACTGACGTATGAATGAATGAATGAATGAATGAACACCAGTTCATTCCTACTGTTCCCTGAAGTTTGTCATTGATAGAGAAATAACACCACAGAAGCTGTGACTGTAGACTTATTTTTTAACTGCACTAGGGGAAAATAAATTGCGTGAAGCACAGTAGCACATTTCATAATTGGAGGTCAGGGAAGTCACTGCAAATTATTTCACTGTTAGCATGGTTTTCTGAGCACAGCAAGTCTGGACATCCATCGTGGGATGACAATCAGAAGAAAACATTTTATTGCTCCACAAGATCTTTCAGTGAAGAGCCCCAGGCTGGCTGACACATGTGTAAGGGGGGAAGAAGTTAATGAATACTGGAATAAAATCAGAGGACACTGGCATTTCTTGGCAGATGGGATGTTGGTGGGAGGGTAGAGGAGATAGGGGGAAGAGTTTCTTTTGTGTCTGCTTATCTTTAATTTGGTGAAATTGCCAGGTGACTTCAAGGGAGAAGATGCACAATGTTCTTTTGTTCTTTCCACAGCTGCTGCTGCTCTAACCTGCATATACAGTAGGACAAAGCTGGTTTGTACAAAACTACAGTTGCTAGCTGTGCACAGGCCCTTCAAGAACCTGCAGGCAAATTGCTGAAACATATTTAAAAGGCTGCGCCTGAAACTGTATGCACTATTTACCCTTGGTGTAAAGTGTTTATTTGGATATTGCTCCTTATGAAGTGAAGAATTGTCATAATTATTTTGATATTTCACTTTTGATGGTAGTACAATATTTCAGAATAAAGAATAAAACTGAGGGCATTAATTACTGTGCAGTCCTTACCTCCAGTACAGAGCAGCTTCCAGGGTTTCACAGCATGCACTGCCCTTCTCAACGTGCTGCTCTCTGATTGAAAGTGACAGATTTCAGCTTTCATGATACTTCAGAGATGAGCTGGAATGGAGAGCAAGGGAGTGGCACATGGCTTTACAGTGTCTGGGACAAAGTTGTCAGCAGATTTTTAAATAATTACATTGCTCTTGATAGAAAATCACATGATTCTGAAGCCTGAATTCCTTGTTCATCAGTTTATCCAGTCAGTCTCTTGCTGAAGTTCCTGGAGTTTGAACTAAGCAAGAAGGTTATGTGAGTCTAACTACAACAGGTGCAAGTATCTATGCAGGTACTATAATCTCATTTTAAGCATAATAGATGTTGGTTTATTTAAAGGAATTGATTAAAAATGCAGTCAGCACACTAAAATTAAAATAAGAAGGTCTTTCTGAAAACAAGAGGCGGAAATTCTTTTTGTCGTTAAGACCTAATACTGTGACTCACAACATCAGTCTTGCTTCCTTGGAAAAAAAATAACTACCGGCCTAATTATTTCCCAATGAAAAAAAATGAAGGAAACCATCTCTATGTTTCTTCTGATTCTTACCTATTTTGCATTCAAAAAGTTTACTTAATCTGTGTTTACTTTACTTAATAATCTGTGTTTATTCTACAGATTTTTCAATAAATTATTCTTGATAAATGTTTTGCATTGTATCCTAATTGTGTGTCCAACTGTGTATTAATCAGACTGTGCAAACCATGTGTACTGGATTTCTCAGGGCTGCAAATAAATAAACTGGTGATAGCAATCTTCTGGTTTGATCAGTTAAGCAATCTAAATGAGCCGAGGGCAACATCCTCGAAGTAGGTAAGTACTTCGCTCCCACCAACGTTGATGGGAACCAACAACCCTCATCTCTGTGAAAACTGGGGATTAAGCACCCGAGATTTGTTTCAGTCAAACCTCTGCTGCATAACATCACTGGATACCATCTCTGTGCATTTTCTGCCTCATTCTCCCACCTTGTCTTGAAAATCTCAGGCAAGAATCAGTAGTTTATTTAAAAACACCAAACATTCTGTTTTCAGACATGCTGGTTTAAAGTAATTCCATGACTTGGGCAGCAATGTTCTTGGAATACAGGGAAGTACAGAAATGCTTTCCACAGACAGTGGCCTTATTGATTGGTTCTTTCCAGTACTGGGAGAAACTGGGTAGGTTTAAATACATGCCTCCTAATGAGCAATAGCCATGTAGTTAATTACAACTGGTAGGCAGCGAGGAGTATTTAAATATGTATTTAAATTCACTCACCATGACATTTCCATTCTGTATCATAATATCCTTCAGTTAAGTGAGTGTTTATATATATATATGTAAATATTCAGAATTTAGAACATCTCAGAGATTCCTGCAGTATCCTTAAATTATCTATGAGATGAGTCCAGATTAGTATTGAATTTCCTTTTTCCCACCTGAGATCAAAACCTCCTGGTGAGGGTGGTGACACCATTTCCTCTGATTCTTTCAGGCACATCTTACACTTCAGCATCCTTCCTGCTGCAGGCTGTACAGATGAGTGTTCTTGATCAGCCATGGACTTGTATCCTCTTTGCTTTGTCTTTTATTGTTGAAAGGAAATATCTGTTGCCAAAAGAGGGTGTGGTTTTATATCATCTTGGAAGAGCAGTGGCTACAGGGATGATGTTTGGGGGAGAAGAAGTTAAAGATGAACGTTGGTGGTGTGTTTCCTGTGTGGTGGACTGAGAACTGGTGGATCAAATGACAGTAATACTTCCACTGGACAAGACTGTATGCAGTAGTGGTAAAATGAACTTATGGTTTTAGAATTTACTTCAGTGAACATAAGATATGAAGAATTTATGTATAGGAGCATGTGTTCAAGAATGAACTCAGTCATGGACCCAGTTCAGGGCATCTAGCGTTATTTACAGCATTTGCTTTTACTTTAAGAAGCACAGAATTTCAGGCTTGTAGAATGTTATTTAAAATATTTTTTTAATGACAGTTAAAATTAAATCTAAACTTTAGGATGAACTCTGTCAGGAATTGTTAGTACTCTCTGCTCCTGGTGGTGTTGGGCTTTCCTTTTTCTTCCCTTTAGCCATTTACAGAAGAACACGGTGGAGTCATCACTGCTCTAGGCTGAGAAATGATTAAGGAAGGGATCCTGTTGTTTTATAGGTACCTGTCAGTGATAGTAGAGAATATGAACAAAATCAGAGCTCTCTTGTCTTCAGTGCTACAGTCTCAAGCTTTGTGACAAGGCCTGGTCTCTACAGGGAGTTTTGCCACTCCAGTTACACCAACAGTGTTAAAGCCAGAAAAAGGTCTGTAGATACAGGTGTGGTTATTGTGCATATCCTGAGATGGCCTATTTTAGTTTAGGAAGTGGTTAAACTGTGCCTGATGAAAATCCCTGTATTCCAGTAATAACAGCACCCACACTAAGTGTTGTAGGGCAGCTGAGGTTAGGATGGAGGGGGAGGGAGTGGGAAGAAAGCAGAAGAGGAGCAGGGAGTTTTTGGTCTTTTCTTTTGCTTTGTGTTTCTCTTTCTGAAAGAAATGAAAAGCTTATATTTGTCATTGCTGTTAAGAAATGCATTGGCCACTGTTTTGCTCCTTTTAGTTTTGATTTTGGAGAAATAGGACAATCTTTAAGAAGCTGCCTTGCTTCTTGTCTACAAGTCTACACATTCCATTTGAACAGTTTTCCAGCGTTACCAGCAATAGGCCACTCGAAGGCAAATATTCAATTAGTAAATCACACCAGTTCATTCCTACTGTTCCCTGAAGTTTATCGTTGATAGAGAAATAACATCACAGAAGCTGTGACTGTAGACATATTTTTTAACTGCACTAGGGGAAAATAAATTGCCTGAAGCACAGTAGCACATTTCATAATTGGAGGTCAGGGAAGTCACTGCAAATGATTACACTGTAATTCAAAATAGTATACCGCAGAAGATTAACACGAATTATGGGGACAGTTCTCCTTCACAAAGATGACATCCATATCCAGAGCAGAAACATTAGGCCAAATGTCTAGAAATATCAGCTGTGTATAACTGGAGAGGTTTAGATAATTCACAAAGAGCCACTTCACTGAGTGTATCCTGAGACAGCCAAAACTTCACTGCCTCATGCATGAGTTGTCCTTTTTCCCTTGAAAAAATGGGAATGCTCCCAAGACCTTTATTCCTAGAGAGGTCTGCTCAGTTCAATGGACTTTACAAGTTACAACAGTGAAATCTCGATGGAGAAGGAATGACTTATCATTGTTAGATTACGGGATGTATTTTGTTACATCAGTGTTCTCTTTAAAAATTGAGACAGAAAAAATAATTTCTCTACATACTGTGCTTCATTTGTCCTTACATTTTTTTTTAGTATTGCAGCATCTACATTTTGCTTTTTCATTTAAGTTCCAGTTCCTGGAATTCCAGCGTGATTTGAGCACTTCAGATTGTATTGCAAGAGAAAGTTCTGGCACTCCTTTGCAGAGAGCAATTTGAAAATTTGACTCAAACCCATCCTACAGACTCAGAAACAAAAAGAAAAGTACATATAATGGTATCATTTTCGTATCTGACTTTTAAGCCAGTCTCCTGGTTTTTTTTGTTTTTTGGGTTTTTTTTTGTAGTAATTCACTGTCTTTGTCCAACTGCTTCTGACTTTCAGCAGCCCTCTGGAGTTGCTGTCTGGAGTTGGCAACACAGATTACCTTAAAGCACTATTTGCTATGTGGCATATGGAAAGGCAACAATGACTTTAATTTATTTATTTTTAGATTCTTTATCAGAGTTCTTCACTCTTTTATCAACCTTGCTTTACAATTACTTTATTTCATTTTCCTTGTGTGTAAGCTTTCTCTGGTAAGGGTCATATATCTGGATTGAGTTACTGGTGTGAGACTCTTTCCTTCTTTCCCATCTGTGGTAACTAGGTATTTGCATTTCAGTCACCCCCTAAACCTACAGACAGCACTTCATGCCTGACTCATTTCTTGGTGACTTGCAAAACTCTTCTGAGGCACGTAAGTGTTGATAATTTTTTCCAGGCTTTAGTGATTTAAATGTGAGGAGCTAGCTTAAAATTCAAGCCTAGATCCTTTTGCATGGATATACTCTTTTGTTTTCAGGCAGTTTAAAAAAAAAAAAGCAGAAGTCCACAGCCAAACATTGCAACATAGGCTGGACACACATCCAGGGGTGGGAACAAGACAATCCTTTTCTACAGACTGTCTCTAGAGTCTGGTCCTGTTTTTCAGTTGGCAAAAAGTGGTTACAAAACACTTTACACTGACAGCAAAACCTCCCTGCTGTTAAGGACAAGGTTGGCTTGGGCCTTTTGAAGGTGAGGGGCCTCTGCAGGTTCCTGCTGCTGCTGCAAACACGGATGTTTGGAGCAGTCAAAATTGTACACATTTAAATGAATGGTGGCTTCTGCCTATGATTAAGACTTTTATCCAGTGTAGTAGAGGATCAGACTGTTGAAAAAGACAAGACCCATCTGCAGCTGCTCTCTAGCCATTATTGTAACCTTGGATATTTTTCTAATATTTTAACCAAAGAAAAAGGGAGAAAGTATTCTGTTATTAGAACTTGAGAGCAGGTTATTAAATGACGGTTATACCATCCAAATGAGTCAGATTTTGCAGCTCTAACAGTCAGTGATGAACGGATCAAATTTACTTGCCATTGCCATCATGTACACAAATGGACACTGAAAGAGCCACAATGTTGTGTTCTGAGGATGGAAATCCAATGGCTTCATGTCCAGCAGTACAAAATAGCCAGCAGCATCCAGAAAAGTCTACTGCTTCTCTGCCTACAGGAATGATTCTTATTTAATCATCTTTATTTTCCATCCTAGAGAAATTTATACCAGCTGACTTAACCTGAATTTTAGGAAGGAAAAAAAAAAGTCTTAAGAAGTGACATCCAGTATTTCATCTTCAAAGAGTTTCAGATCCTTTGGCACAGATAATCTGATAGCTCTTTTTTTTCATACTAAATATTCTGGTTTTCCTTTTTCTTTTGAGAAGAAGCTTACATTTACCCTACTCACAAATCTTTCTCAATCTTTACTAAATATATAGTATATATAGAAGACAGTTGTTTTTGAAAAGGTAAGCTGACAGAGGAAATAATACAGATGAAAGTTCTATATGTTATGGATTCTGAGATGGCATTATTTATTTTTCACCTAAGTGAAAACTTGAACAGGATTTGACTACTTCTGTATCTCTCTGTGTAGTTGCTTTGTCAAAATGTTCCAAGAGCAATAACTGGCATTGCCTAAAACCTGAGGAATGTTCTCACAAATTTCCCTCTTTCCCAGGAATCAGAAGAACTGGAAAGAGAGAACAGAGATATACAGTTAGTGTCCATGCAAAATACGGCAAATACATTCCAAAGACAGAGCAGACTTAAAAGTGATAGCTGTGATTTTGAAACATCTGAAAACTGAGAACAAGAGAACCAGGTAACAATTATTAAACTTTCTGATTCTAACTGTATTATAAATGTATTGCAAAAAATACATTTTAATGCAGAACACAGAATGCTTTGTGCTTTTCCAACTCAGGAAAAAGAGCCCAAATTTCTTTCCAGTTCTTGCCCCCTCCCCTTCTTCCGTGCCCCCCCCAAGATGGCATATTTGTCATTATTACTTTTTTGCATACAATCTCTGCACATGCAGGAGAGTTCTTCAACAAAGGAAAGGCTCACATTTGAAGTGGTGTTATGGAAAATGTTCCATATCATCAGGTCCTTGACACATCACACAGATGTGTCAGCATGTCTTTATAAGGATCTGGAACAGTCAGTCTTGGCAACAGAGCTAACCAGCAAACTCTTTGACCCCAAATTCCTCTATTTTGATAATGCTATCATGCATTTGACACAGGGTCACTATTACCCTCTTACATACAGGAAATCTTCATAAGAGAAACTGAGTAACTCGTATTAAAGAGAAATCTAGTTTGAAGTGATAAGCTGGAATCTGAATAAACCATGCTAATTCCAGATAATTCTATTTGCCAAAATTTTAACAAAAGCATCCATGTTCAGCTCTTTCTCCAAGTCTGGCAGAGACCCCTCCAGATCCCCAGAGAATGCAAGAGAGTTCAAAAGTTCACTTGTTATTTGCACTTCAACACATTTGGTTAAAATAATGTTTCCAATCTTTCTTAACACCAGAAGTGGTATATATTACAATTCTAAGATAAGAGAAAGTAGAGCAGTTCAGGGAAAAAAATTCAACACAAACATTTAAAATGTATTTATGGCACTTAAGAATCAGTGTATCGATATATAAGGAACAACTATTCTCCAGAATACTTGGCATTTTATATGTAAAGCTTATGAAGTATATCTGTGTATATCCAAGCCTGCTTATTTTTCTAGAAAATACTTGTACTTAAGAAGTATTAACATCAAAAATGACTTGGGCCTGCATAGCCTAGAACACACGTTCCCACGCTGTGATTCGGTGGGTGGTTGAGTAACTGGGAATTAGATGGCTCTGGGAGCCACAAAATACCTCACAAAGATGATACAAAATCTAAAAAATTCAGAGTGCTTTCTTTCTTTCCCATAAGAAAAATAGTTAGTTTATTTTACCACAAACCTTTTTTTTAAAGTTAATTCTGTTTTCATGACCTTTCACCAACCCAGGGAAGTCACCTTACCACAATGGTGAGGAAAAGTGGCCCATAAAATCTTTTAGAACAGGGTATTTGGCATAAGTTTCAAGTCCACTGCAAAGAGATTTTGTAATGTATATTCACTAGAATCCTGAATCCATGCGACCTGTCAGTGTGGAAACAGAAATAGGCTTTAGGAGTTGCACTGGTGAAGTCATCCATAAATCTGCCCTAAACCCCTCCCTCTTATGTTGACAGATGTCTCCACCCCTCGGGTCAGCTTTCCTGCTACTCCTTGCATACTTACCTGGTGTTCTATTTTCGGGAGCTCCAGCAGTTTCCATTTTTATGCTCATCTTCCCTGTGCCATCAGCATCCAATTGTAGGGAACTCTTATCACACTTCTGAGTCTCCTGGGGGCTCTCAAGTCATGGCCAGTAGCCTCCATGGCTGGTTCATGTCTAATCCCAAACTGCTTCAGTCTTGGAAGCATCCAACAACAAGGGCCTAACAAACTCTCAGGGCTCCTTTTGGGAGATGTGAAACTTCAGACCCAAATTTCAAAGCCAGTGATATCTGATTCCTTATGCTCTTATCGCTTCCACACTTCCCCGTTCCCTACCCCACACTCCTCCATTCGGACTTTTCTGGGGACTCTTGTTTATCTTTGAATCTTGTTTATCTTGGCACATGAAGGTGGCACCAATTAGTAGGGTAGAGAGACCCTAGCAGCATCACAAGCTTATTCCAGTAACAGTTAAGAGGAAAAAGTAAAGGCCCTTTTGGCTTTGAGCAGCGTGAGACAACTACAGCACTCTGCCAGCACCGTGGCTGGCCTCCCACTGTTTGTTTCCAGAGAAAGGAGAATGGTCAGCTCTTGTACAGGTCAGATGCTCTGATGTGGACTCCTAGAGGGGCTCGGTTCTGGAGATAGATACAATCTCCATCCAGACACCAACTGGATAAGCCAGTCTCGGTCTGACCACCCACTTTCAGAAGGACTTTTTCCTTTCGAGCTCTGCATGACAACAAACTGCCTTTGGCATCCAAAGGCTCTTCACTTGGAATGTACTTACAAACTTCAAAACGGTGGTTACAATGCCAGTGAAGGACATGATTAGCTGCAAGCTTGCACATGTCTGCAAGTTGCACACTGCAACAGCAACACACGGTAACTCTCTAACTGATCTCACCAGTCCCCATTTTTCCCGTGCTGCTGCAGCAGTCTGACCCAACCAGCCGTGTTGTATGCCTTGGGTCAGTTCAGGTATGGATGATGCAAGATGAAGTTGCTACGCTGAAGGCAGCTCTCTATAAACTATTTATCTGCCAAAATTACCACTGGCAACAGAAGCACGCTCAGTTTCAGCATGTGAGGCCTCTCACGTGTGACCCAGCCCTCAGCGTGCTTCCACTTCAGCAGCGCTGCTTTGACTTCCCATCACTGCCGAGTTAGCTCTGGTACGCATTACCAAATGTACTCTCATGACTGCTTCTGCCAGAAGTTCTTAGTATTAAGAGGACTTCTAACCATCCCTTCTCACTTTTCACAGGACATTCACTGTCCTAGAATTGCCCTGGGGGATCTGCTGAAAAAAAGAAACTCTTGAGCAACTTGCAGAATGGCCTCCTCCATTGTTTCAGAAGAATTCTTTTCACTGCATTCCTCAGGCTGTCATGAATCTTCCTCTTGCTCAACCAGCTCTTCCAGTCTGAGCAGAGCTGGACCTTTGATCTGTATCTTCTGAATCAGTTCGTTTAGGCTGATACTACACCAGCACACAGGAGCATGCACGGCTAAGAGACCCTCAGAGTTACAAAGACAGGCATGACAGCATGACAATCCACCTTCCCCTTTTCTTATAAGGCAGTCTTTAGCTACCCATTTTATGACATTGCCATTTCATTTCTCTACTATATTTTGTTTATAAGAACACGCTAAAAGCAGGAGCTGTATTTAATATGAAACATTTGTTTTCACTAGCTGTTTACTGGGGAAAGTTAACTTTTCGTTTTTTTGGGATCATTCCCATTTTCCATTAAACAAAGTAGCAGCAACTTTTAATTTAATAACTCAGTTTTTTATTCAGTAACTTTTTAATCTACAAATTTTTATTCTTTTTTGTGAAAAATGATGAATCAGAGGTTGCTGCAGTTAGTTGGTTCACCAGTACACTGGGGAAAAATAAACTAATTTCTCTGTTCTTGGAATTAGTCTTGAGTGCAATATTTGTTGCATGATACGGTTTAATTGATTTACCAAAGTTACAGGACGAGGGATAAAGAGGGAGTGGATAACAAGAAATGGAAGTCCACTAAATATCCTTTAAGTAACTAGAAAGTAACATTCATTTGCTAAAAGGGTGAATATTATATAGTCTAGGTAAAGATTCTTGGACTGTGTTATTAGGTGAAAAATTCTTCCATAATTTTTTCCTAGGTAAGACTGTGAAACACATAATTCTGCTGTTGTATAAAATATTTCCAATTTTTTGAAGGAAGGTCTTTGTGGCCCATTTCTCTTGCATCTGTGCTTGATGGTGTGCATACAAACAGGGCCTAAATAACGTAGTCATAAAGAGCTAGGCTACTGTAATAACTCCCAAAGTAATGAGTAGGGATTTCTTTAGAGCCTTCATAAAAACTGAGTCCTATAAAAACTAGCAAGAGTTTTAAGAACCCATTAACATATATTGTAAAATATGTGGAGTTTACGTATTTACAAACTGAAGGTCCTGGTTTTTTTCCTCTAATAACTGGAAATTTTCCTTAGTTTTATATTTGGGCTGGCTTAAAAGAAAATTGCACTCAATTAGTTTACATGCACAGCTTTTTAAAGTCAGTTTTGTTTGCTAAAGCTGGGGCTGCTCTGTGCTTAGGACCATTTCACAGCAGAGAAGACATGCCACGGAGGCACAGATAGGGGATGTGAGCAGCTAAAGCACACCCAGGGAACACAGTAGCTCTCTTGGAATTTTTCCACAGTCACAGTGGGTGTGGAAGAGCTTGTCTATGGGAATAGAGAATAGAGGAACTATATGTACACATGTACATATATAACTTGGTGTGTGTATACGCATACACATGGCTATACTCTTTATGAACCTGAAATGATGCCTGCTCCTGTGGGGAGATGATCTGGTGTGGCAGGAATGTCAAAATCCCTGGATACACCCTGTCCAGCCACAAAACAAAAGGTAGGCAAACAGCTGCTTTTTACTGATACTGTTACAGCTACCATCAGTAAGACATGTCTTAGTTCCTAGATAATAAGCAAACTGACTTTTAAAAAAGATTATTAAAACTAATTTGAGTTTCCCTATGCTGTACTGCATTCTGGCAGGTGAAAAGGAATTTATGGCAGATCTGGTCTGTGACGGTTGCCTATCCTTGCTGTGTGATCATGAAATGCAACTTTAATGGACTTTGTTTCCTAAATATTAAAAAACCCCCTAAACTGAACAACTTGGGAGCAGAATTTACTGGGAGAAGACGTTGGTGCATGAAGGCAGGTGTTTTAATAACAGTTCCTTACTAATGCTTTATGAAATATCCACAAAATGACACTACCACAACCCCAGCAATGTACTATAATCATCAAAGTCTTTAAGAATAGCTGATACCTTTGCTGTTAAAAAGCAAGCAACTTACGTCTCTCTCTTCCCACTGTGACCAACTGAAGTATGAAACATTCACCAATGGTGACTGCAAATCTCTTTAAAGGCTTAGCTGAAATGGAGTTCAGGATAGCAATATAAAGCTAACTTAATCAAATATGCACCTACTCTGGAGGCTTCAGCAGAAAACTTCCAGTAATTACACTGCTATAGTCTCACAAGGTCTCAATGGACATTTGCAATGTGTGTGTTTTTCACCCAGGCTATTGCTGCAGCAGTGACATAGCAACATCCTGCAGTGGTTCCCTGCCTCGCCTGCTGCTCTGCCTTCCTTTTGCTCCCCGGGGCACCAACCATCCATTCCTCCTTCCCTCTCAGTGCTCTTTCCCTGAACTGCAGCTCTGGCTGACAAGGGGACTTTGGCTCTGGAGGAAGCAGAGGAAGTTCCAGATGAGATACATGGCTAGAGAAGTACTGGTGATATTGGGATTGTAGAGATGTCGAGTCAGGGCCATGACTCTGATGGTGGGGCTGTAACACTGCAAGTGTGGTTTGGCAGAAAGGACTTGTTATCCAACCTCCCTCACTGGTTACGTGGGCTATTCATCCCCACTCACCTGACAGGCAGTCTCTGCCTCCCCGGGTGCTAGTCGAAAAGCAGGCCCAGACCAGAACCGCAGCCACTTTCTCCCAGTTTTCCTGCATGGATTTCCACCAGCCCCTCATGAAATCAGCGAGGACAACACACATTGCCCAGCATGGCTGAGGTCTCTGCTCTGCTCTGTTACAGAGTAAAGAGTGGGTGAAGGAAAAAAATTTACACTTACCTTCAGAGCTCCAATCTGCTGTCATGACCAATCAGCTGCCCTCAACAGCTTTGCAAAGCAGTAACTTGCACTGTAATAACTTGCTATGACTCTGCTGTAAAATCCTGCAAGTTCCCTGGTGAAATTTCCTGAAATCTCTGATAGCTATTGCACAACCCTGGAAACCATCCTTTATTTTCTGTTTGCCTTTTCCATCAGGGAGATAAATCACATGATGCTGGTAGAGCCTACACTGACTACCAAAAGCAAGAAATGAATTCCAAAAGGAAACATTTCTGCTAGAATACATATTTAATCCAATAAGATTCAAGGTTGTCCAGAGGCTGGAGGCTGAGGCTGGGCAGATGTCAGAATTAAAATAAATGTATTTAAAAGAAGTACTATCAAGTAACTTGGTGTGGTGAGACATTATTATGTGGCAAACCCTTCATGATGGCTGCCTGGTACAAACCTTGATATCTAAATTCAGAGAGAGAAAACAGGAAAAAGGGCTGAGGTAGGGCTAGCTTAGTTTCTTGCTGGTGTTACATGTTATACTTTAATATATTTATTTTCTTTAGGAGTAGGACAGTTCGATGTTTAACCCGTCTTTAAAAAATTAAGCTTTGCAGAACCTTCAACCACAATTTGCACTGCTTTATTTCTCCTTAATTTGGAGAAATTTCATTTTATTAGAACTGTCACAGAGATGTGCACCAGTGATCAGCATTCTAAAACTTCTAGCAGGATGCCACCATGTCTTTTTAAGTTTAAAGTCCTTTTTCAGAAAAGGAGTATGTATATAAAGTGCATGTTGCTGAGAGTACAGATCAGTAGATTTGGTGTCAACGTTCACTCTGAGGCAGAAATCCTTTGAGGCAGATGTGAACCAACATGTCCACACCCCTGAACAGTGTCCCCTATGTTCTTTATTTACCCAGCTTTAGTTTTATACTTTTCAAGTTTAGCTTCCTCCTCTTGCCCTATGGTTTTCTTTCAATCAAGTCTGTTTCCAGCTGCTTGCTCTGATCCTGGCTGAAATTTTATCTTTAATCATGTCTGGTCCTTTTCTGCCCTGTGTATCACTAAAATCTTTGCGATGCAGATCACTAAAACGTGACCTTTTACTATCTTCCTCAAGATAGCTTGGGATGCTTTTAAAATTAAAATCTCATTTCATGACACAATCTATTCAATATAAGTGATTGTATTGTCAGTGCTTTGTACTGAAGCAGTTTTATTGAAAAGATCATTTTTTTCATAAATAAAAAAGAATATATTTTAAACTTTTTTTCACACATGAACATAAAAACTCTAAAAGCTTTTAGAAATTAAAGTTAACTATACAAAAATTGGGCTATCAATGTTAAATACTTAAACTTTTGTTACTACTAACTGAAATACATTTATATCTTCTATCAGTATAAAAATCTTCAGAGTAATGGTAACACAACATAAGTATTTCCTTTAACTGAATGTATTCACATTTTCAATACACAGCTTTTCCCAGCAAGTCTGATCAGTCTACGCCTTTCTTTTTCGTGGAGTTCCATTAAGTTCTGAAGGGGCCATCTGCATCATTTGCTGTTGCTGCTGCTTTGCAGTAGAGGAGATCCATTCTTCTGAGCTAAACAAAACATAGCACAGTGGCTTATAAACAAAGTTTTTCTTTTATGCATATATATAATATATATATAGCACAGAGCTCCCACAAGCATAAACAATATAAACCCCATATTTGTACACAGCTTCTTATTACCGTATTTATTTTGTTATAATGAAGAATAGCATCAGGCTAATATTAGATAGTTTAAATACACAACCACTTCAGTTCTATATGTAGATAAAAATTAAAATACTAACAAGTATAAAAAATAAAGAGACATAGTAATATAGTGAACACTTGTTCTGAGATTCACAGAACACTACTGGGTAAGATTTAAATAATCTCAAAAAGATGACCATAGTTCAGCAAAGACAGTGATGTAGTCATGAGGAGAGACACGAGAAATGGCAGTCACTTCCATGTCACTTTAAAGATACAGACAAACAGATTTCCCAAATTTTTGTGTACGCGTGTGTGTGTGTTCAAATGCTCATTAGCCACAGAGGGAATGAGAACAGATACATGGGTAAAGAGGTAACTGTGTTAAACACTATACCACCAGTTCACCTCAGATAATTACTTTGAAAAAATAGTGTAAGAATGATTCCATTCTGTAAGAATAATTCTTTCTGTGTTCATCTATCCAGTTATCGACAGCAGACTTTAAAAGAGTTTACAGACCAAGCCATCTCAAATAGTTCCGGGGTGTAACAGTATGGAATATACCAGAAAATACAGGGAATGTGATGCACAAAGATGCAAATCAATCAGTTCATAAAGAGAAACAGAATTAGAATTAGCAAATCTTTATATGAGGCTTAAATAGCAGCAGAAACTTTAAAGAAATTTAAAATTATCTTGAAAATCAGCTTTATGCAAACTCTATTCATTGCTGCTTACTGGATACAAATGTGAATTAAAAAAATTATGCAGAATAAACTAGTTTTTGTTTTGAATTCAGATTATGGGAAAGTAATGACTAGATTCAGAAAAGACTTACCTATACAATTTTTTCACTGTGTCTCTTCGCATTCTTTTGGGAGGAATGGGGGTGTCAGACATATCTAACATTATAGGCTGAAGTAATGACTCAGCGCCTTTATCTGATAAAGCAGGAGTCATACCTATGAAAAAGTTGCAAGTAAGAACCAATCAAAGAAAAATTAAACCAGCTGGTTATAAATGGGCCCTATAACAATACAGTTAAACCTTTGAAGTAAGACTTTAGAAATGTCATAAATTTTATGGTTACCTTATATCTGAAACAGAGTTCAAAGATGACAGTTAAAACTATTTGCTTTATTTATAACTGTCACAGAGTAAACATTGATTTTTTAAATATTATTTGATATTGACATAAAAAAAAATTGTAACTCAGATAGACAATCCTTGCAGTCTTTGGGGTATTTCTTTTTATAGCACAATGTTTTGATTGCGTTTCCTTAGCAAAAGCAATTCAGCTCTTTATTACACAGTCATTTCAAAAAGCATGCCAATGTTCTGTAGCACGGGGCCAGCCACACTAAGTTATATAATCTCTTATTAGTGAGATCATAGTTTCATGTTCACAAGACACTGATTGACCACATTCTTATTATCTGAACACAATACAGGGCAGTGCTGCTCTAGGCAATATCCACAGCATCATGCCACTACATACAGTTTTTCTATTCTTTCCTTAAAATGTGACACCTCTAAGCTATTAATTAATGTTAACAATCTTCATTCATAGTTTGAACATCTTAGTTTGCAAGAGCGGAATACATCTGGTTGTAGTTAACTGTTCTTCTCCTTTAGGACACCAAAATTATAATACAATAACCTACCCAATTTTTGTTTTACTAGCTTGAGGCTTTTCTCTTGTTCAGCAAGTTCCTGTTTTTTCTTTTGCATTTCTGGAGTGTTCAGTGACTGCAAATGTTTATCAAGGTCCTTATTCACGTTATCAAGTTTAACCACTGCTGCACGGTATTGCTGAAGAAGATCTAATTGAGGAATAAAACGGTAAGCCACAAAACAGTAAGTAAATGACCATTTTGATTTAGAATGCTACCAAATACAACCTAGGCAATGTATAAATCCACAAGAAAACATATCTTTCAAAAGCACTACTTAAAAAAAACATCCAAACTTATAGTGGACTGGTCGCTGTTCTTAAAATGACTGTAAAAGGTGACTGGAAAAAAAATCATATCCAATATTTTGATTCCTCTATTCTTTTTGAGTCCATATCTTAGGTTACAGTAAAGTACCTGCAAACTCTGAAAATGATGTGGGAAACTGGTATCACTTTACATATCTTGTTGCCTGTGTGCTCCAAGTGGAATTCTTTACCTCTGATGACATTAAGTGCTTGTAGCATGGTGTGTTTTCAGTGCTACAAGGCAGAAGCTTGTATTACTGACTTGAATTGTATTCCACCTTGTGGACCAAGTGAACATTTACCACGTTTCACTCTGTCCCACTATGGAAATCTAATCAAGTAGACTCAGATAAACAAGGGTGTATTTTGCTGACAATCCTTTTTCCTCTTTAAACATATGAGACAATTTTTTTTTTCCACATCCAGGCAGTTAATAAATATGTCAAGTAATAAAGGAAGGGTTCAAGCACGTTAGCCTGGGCTCATTCATTTTACTTTGAGGTGAGTATGACGTATCTTGCACAAAGCTTAACTGAACACTAAATAACCTTAAGTTTGCCATGGGATGAAAGCTCTCACACAGAGAGCTGCTGCAGGCTGGCAAAAGGCACTGCAAATTCTTAGTACAGCTTATTTTACAAGTACCTTGCCAGTGTAATAACAAATTAAGCAACTTTTATGCTACAAACATTGAAAAAGAACATGTCAGAACTAATGCTAAGTGTAAAATTAAGTACAAAACAAGCCCTCTGTAATGAGGTGCTGTCCTTTAAATGGAATTTTACTACGATTTTCCTTTAAATGTCTGGTATCTATCTACATGAAATTAAAACATGCCCTTTTCTTCTACCATGATTGCTCCAGTACTTAATTATAGAAAATTCCCATTTAATATGTATTGGGTAATAACTGAGTTCAACAATTGAAAACGTGCTGATAGACAAAGTGGGCTAAACCCAGTTTTTAGTCTGTGACTGACATGTTTACATGTTTTTCCTACATGTAATATATGTTTATTAAAATGCTGAGAAAAGATTTTTTTAATCCTTATTTTTTCCTTACTCAATTGGTCAGTGTTAAGTAGTTTGCTCATCTATATGGCTACTCCAGTAGGTACATATGTTCTCTCCCCACACCTCTCCATTGCACTGTCATGAACAAACTTCATGTCCTTTCTTTTTAAAATTAAGTATTTAAGAAAAACCTTGTTTGTAAATAAGACTTTTCCGTGTTTTACCCATCAGTCAGGTCAGTTGTTACGTCAGAAACTGCATCTTATAACTTAATTTATAACCTTTATTCCAAAATGAAGAATCCAAGCACATAAAGAAATGGCAGTGATCCCAGAGGAAATAGGGTAGCTAATGAGATGTTCTCTCTTGAGAACAGGAATTTTTCTACCACTGTTTCACAGAGCTCACTTGCACAGTAAGAAATTATAAATTGATTATGGTGTTTCCAGAATAGAAAGACCTAAAACTTGTTTTTCAATGATGCTGGAATTCTATGAGCTCAAGCTTCTTATGCCTGCTGTTTGAATGATTATTACTGCTTATACTCCTTCTTTGATAAGGCTAAGAAAAAAGGGGATTATGTCATTATTATTATTTTTATTTGAGGAAATGTAATAGCTATAAGCTTTTAAGAAAAGGCAAATTTATAAACAGAACGTTGTACAGCTCCTATTTCTTAAAATAACTTTATGCTAAATTGCAGTTTTCCTTTCTATATTACTTAAGAGAATAAAAAACATAGATGAACAATATAATTTTGTAAGTTTTGTATTTTATGACTTCATTAACCCACCTATCTGTCCAGAGAAAGCAGAGTAAAGTTTTGGCATTGGTGCTCCAAATACCATTCCTCTGAGTTTGTCCATTGGAGGAGCTTTATTCTGCAGGCCTCCAAATTTTCCATTGCTGTGAATCCTGTCTCCTTCCCTAGTCAGCAAGATAGGGCACTGTGTAATTTTTACAACCTGCACAAGTATAAAAAGTGACAATAAATTAGTAACTCCACAGAAAATCTAAGTTTTCAGCAATGCTGTTGTGAAGCTTTGTATTTTTCAACTGCCATGCTTGTTCCCTAATGAAAATGTATTTTATGAAATTACATCATGACTTCGCTTTCAAGCAATAGAATGCACATATTAAAATTAAGCAGTATTGTCAATAATTACCAAGACCAGTTTTTTTGGGTTTGTGTTCTCACATTTTACCAGAACTCTTAAGGCAGAATTTAGATCTATACCCAGAAAAAGCTGATTACCAACATATATTAGGAAGCAGTGGCAATCAGTACAGTTCTACATTCTTATGCTCAATCATTATTTTGATTCTAGCAAAGTCATAAGCTGAAAGGAAAAGTGCCCAGTGTTGGGACTTCCTCAGAGACTCTTGCCTGCTAAAACATGTACCATTAAACCAAAATAAAATGGGTCCCAAAGAGATCTAGTAAGTTTCACATCAAGTTTTTAGTCAAGTGGACCTGAAATTTCATCATGTGCCTTAAGACTCCTGGGTTTTATTACACATAGAGTGACTAGGAAAGTATGGAAGAACTTGTGTTTAACACTAACAGCAAAACTGAGAATGCTTATCTTTGGAAACACGGTCCCATGTGCCGTGGCAACATTCGCATAATGGAATTCATCGAATGGAGGTAATTCTGTCAGTGCTGATAACAGAGATTTCATTCACTGTTAAGTGCTTTGAGACCCACAGGCAGTAAGCACACTTACAGCTAACACAGCATTAAACTTGGCAATTACTCTAAGTTTGCAATGTATTAAATATGTAGCTATGCAATATATCTGTATCATAAAATTTAAAGAATAATTGAAACATACCTCTTTTCTGTAGTGGTTGGCAGCATCCAAGTTATCTATAATGATAGTATCACCCAAGAGCATACCAAACACTGAAAAATATAAATTTTTGAACTATGAAATTTCTCCAGAGCAAAATAACTTGAGTTTTGGAAAGTCAATTCTGAGGCATCATTATTACATCTTTTAAGATAAGTGCAAGGGAAATAGCATGTAAATAATTTTTGTTTCAACAAAATTATCTTCTGAAGTTGCGATAGATATGCAATCTTCTGCTTTCATCAGAGAATTCATAAAGAAAAAAGTTAGTATGTTCAATTGCCTTTTGGCATAATTGACTGTATTTTCCTATAAAATACTCTCTTGATACTTTGCATTTATCAAGACACACATAATAAAATCCCAAGTTTCATGAAATTATATAAATGGTAACTTTTTAAAAATCTTCCTGGAATGTTGAATTTTGTTCTCAGTTTCTTAATATGTTTCTTCATATTCAGTGGTTTATTAAAGAAAAAAACATTCACAGGCCAATGATCAAACTGAGCTTAAGACTCTCCTGCTAATAAAAGTCTGTTCCATACAAAATCTAACAATGTAGTCATGCGTGAGATATGTCAAGCAATGTGGTTTTTCAATTCCCCCAAGGGGCATGAAGAGGAATTTATAGTTAAAAGTCTGTCAATATCTAACTTTCTGAGAATGCACAGGACTAAAAGTTGGTCTTTATTAACAGTAGAGAGGAATACTTCAATAGTGGCAAGTCGTGAAATAAAATGCAAAACTTACTGAAGTAACTACAGACTCCAACTCTCCATATAAAGGAGCAGGTGCACTTAATTTAAAAAAAAAGTGTAAGAAAAGGTAGGGATTGCTACGTTGTTAGAAAGAGCGAGAGAATTATCATTTCCTAAACTGAAATCTACATAAAAATGGCAAGATTTCTTACAACTATTAAACCATTTAAGCATAACATACACAGTCATGTACAGTTCAGTCTGCGTGTACTTAAATCTATGCACTACACATTTCTGAGAGGAATAGAAATGGAAACAAAGCCTAACAAAGGGAGTAATTTCTGCAATATGAGATTATAAAATTAATCTTGTGATGGTCAGTTTCTGCTCTAAAGAGCTTGGGAATAAGATAATGCTGCAGGAATTTAAAAAAGAAAAAAATCTGTCATACATCTAAGTAGAAAAAATGAAACTAAGACAACAAGCAGAAGAAAGTGGTCATTGTTGAAATTTTCACAACTTTTGTTTAAAAATAATTTATGCTAATGCCCTCCTATTTTTACCAACTGAACTCAGGAGGAATGTACGCTGGTATTTGCAAACGTTATCAGTGAAGATTATTGAATGGATTATAATTTGTGATGCTTCTGTGTTTCATTTTTTAAAAGAAAGAAGTTATTAATGATTTCTTTCGCATCATTTACCTGTTTGACAATGCTCTACGTTATCTGGAAATGTTAACAGATCTCTGGCAAATACAGGATTTCCAATAGGTCTGAAGAAGGTTTTTCCATTTCTCAAGTGAGGTAAAGGTCTGGTTAAAGAAAGGGGAGAGTGAGGGAGAAGAAAAGAAGAAAGCAATTTGTCCTTATTCTAGTCAGGAATCTTCAACTGAATTGAATGCATCTTAACACTTCCACATTAGGTAAATGATCCCAGCATTATCTGAAATGCCAGTTAGAGTGAAGATGTTTAAGTGAAACACTGATTTGCTATGAGATATTATTTCCAACAAATTCATATGACTAATTTATGAACAAGTTTTAATGCACTGTATTATAAAAACTGAGATTTTGAACATTATAAATGCATTTATCCATCAGATCTTTTCTAAAGGGCATTCTTCTTATATTAGCAGTCATCTTCATAAGCAAGTTATTTTCAAGAGCAGAAATACTGTATTTCTCTTTATCTTTCAGGCAACTAAAATAGCAAAATGAATTTCTATTACTACAGATGACTTTAGGAATGTACTCTGAAACAGGATTTTTAAAAGTTATAATCTGATTAGAAGCAGTATAATTATTTAAAATAAATTCCTGCTCTAGAAAACATGCAGACATGAAGAAAAAAAAAAAATCATATTTTTTTAATAGAAACACCTTAGTAAATAAAGAACATCACACAGCAAAGACGTAAAGCTAAGATTTCAGTCAGCATTTCAAGTGACGTTACTGGCTGTAATAATGAACCCAGAAATTTTATACTTCAGATCTTTAATTGAAGTTTTAAAATCAAATTAGACAAGAAAAAAAGAGCTGAAGAACTATGTAATACAAATGCAGAACTTTCACTGTTTTTTCTCTACCTGCTCCAATCTGGGAGTGTCTTCTTGTAAATAGAATCAAGGGGTAACACTTGTTGTCGACCTTGAGTTTCATCAAAGATAGAACGAGCAGCTTCCGTGGTCAGTGTGACTACACAGTCCATGTCACTTGCCAGGTGCCAAGAGATAACTTTTGCTGCTTCGTTATCCTCGATTTGAGCTAAATGTGCAATCTGTACCACAGAAGTTACAACAGTCAAAACGGAAGCCAAGACCACCTCCCTTTTTCATAGTAATCACAATAATTCTGCACAGACATTTAATTCCCCTATTGATGGCTCTGTTAGAGAAGCTGGTCATCTGATTTGACAATGCTATCCTTTTTTTTCATACTCCCCAAAAATTACTTGCCTATTCAGTTGGATAATTTTCCATCACTACTGCTTTCTGGAACCAACAGCACTCATTAGAAGGCTCCCTGTGAGAAAACTCACCTTGCCTAAAATATCCTGGTTGCCTTTTGGATAGTTTGGGAGGGTACAAGTTCTCCTTGGCTGCTTCATTACTCCTTCTTGTTCCAACATCTTTTTTTTCAGAAGAGAATCCACAAACTGAAGCTGAGAATGAAAATTTAAAATCAGCAAGCATGTACCATTGGACTGAGCAGCAGAAGTAGTTATCTGTCATCAATTAACTTTCTAACAATAAACATTCAATAACCTGAAACAGACTTTTAAGGTATAAGGGACCACCATGTACAATCCCAGAGAAGAGCAAAGGGAAAGCTCACTGCAACTGTGACTAAACTTTGTAATTACTCTTTTTTCTTTTTGTAAT
The DNA here is from genome assembly GCA_013397845.1 of Melanocharis versteri. Classification (NCBI taxonomy): domain Eukaryota; kingdom Metazoa; phylum Chordata; class Aves; order Passeriformes; family Melanocharitidae; genus Melanocharis; species Melanocharis versteri. Next base: position 996,701 of record VZTG01004751.1, read on the forward strand.
TTTTAAGGACTTCAAGGAGCATTTCACAAAAAACTATCAGTGCTTGACTAGAGACAAAAGTGAAAAAAGTTTAAAACAGCAGGAAGAGACAATCATTAATGAACAAAAAGAAACCATTTCAGAAGTAGATTATGTTCAGGCTTGAAAAATTTAGCCAGCAGGGGGAACTTCAGTGACTGCAATTTAATTCTACTAATTTGTGACTAATGACTATAACTTGGTTTTATTTGATCCAAAGATAATTGTTTACATAGGTGTTTTTTTCCCCTAAATGTCAGTAGTTTGAAAACCTTTAAAAAGTTTCTTTAAAATATAATTGGATCTTTATGGGAAATTAGCAGTGGGGTACACTGCACCGAGTATTTCAAAACTTATTTTTAATGAATTTTGGCAGTAGCATATGCAATTCCCTGCTTGTCTGAAAATAAGTGTTTTCCTTTGGCCTACTTAGGCCAGAATACACCCAATGTATATTGATCAGCCTGCAAAAACCCGTTATAAAATCTAGCAGTACCACTAACACTGGTAACCTTAGCAGAAACACAAAAACAAGACCAGGATATGAAAGAGAAGGTTTTTGTTATTTCTCTAGCAGTTTTTTAAAAGATCCTCACACTAACAGAACAATAATAATAATAAAAAAATCCTTAAGTTCGACATCGATCCACAAATTTTCCCACAGTTTAAATTTTCACTCTATTGGTAACAAGTGTGATTCAGCAATATTATTATTGATACACTATTGATATAAATTTTAGAGATGTTGATGGAGTTGAGTAAGAAATAAGCCATACTATATTTGTCTGTGGTAATTCAATTTGGTGCTTTTTCAGTTCATTTTTCAAGAGAGCTTCTCTTGTTTCAGCTTCTTTAACCTGACCTGAAACAAAATCAAAAGAGAATGAGGAAATAATAGAAAGCAATGGAACACTTACAGAATTTCTTACAACTTTTCAGAATTATGCCAGCTGCAACTGATCCTATCTACTTCTTAATTTCAGCACAGAATATCAGAATTTTTCCACAAAGATCTTGCAATTCGTCCAGTTTCAAAGCCAGTTCAGCAGATGCCATGCCTTCAGCTTCAAGAAGCAAAGGGACCTAGACCTTATATCAGTCTGAGAATGTCAGCTGGGTTTAGTTTTCATCCTCAATTATCATTCTAAATGGTTCTCCAACAGGTGAAGTGGCAAGACAGAAGAGAAGAGTGGTGGCTGGCACTACCCTCTTTTGTCTGTTATATGGGACACCACTTTCTGGACACTATTTCCTCAGCTCTCATATCTGAACTGAACTAATTTTGAAAACAAATGAGTAAACAGGTGAGTTGCTTTCTACTTTCTATTCAAAACATGTTTATATTTGAAAATGTTACTTAAGCATGAAGTATAATGCTGTACTCTAACTCACTCTCTACAGATGTGCATGTATGAAACAAAACTTTTATGCCTTTCACGCTTCCTATCCATAATGGAAATATGCAGTATTAAAATTACAAGAAACAGCAGCATCTTCTATGCCAGTCTGTTTTATTTACACTTGGTGATTACTTAAAATAAAAATTCGAAATGCAATTATTAAAACAAACCTTCTATTCAACAGGCAGGATGATTTAAACAACAACAGAAAAAAAAGCAAAGAAAGTATTTCCTTCATTTCTCCCAGTCCCATAAACCGGTGCCCTGGCACTACTCTGCATAAAGGATTACATTTGCTGAAGAACATGAACAATGAACAGCTACACAACACTTCTGAATAATGTACACAGGGTCAAATGTGAGGGGGAAAACTAACATTTTGAAAGCGTAAGACTAACTTTTTTAAAGAGGATTATCTATAGTTCATTCTCCTCAAATTGTTTTTAGGCAACTGTTGAATTTCCAGGTGTATGAGCATGCAAAGATGGGAGTAAAAGGCAGTCATAGATAAAAAGAACACCAACTTCAGTGTTTCTTTTCTCCTTTTGATAATTCTGACACAAGACATTATATCTCAAATCAAGACCCTTTATAGGTAGGTACATCCAAGTAATTAGATGCTTCCCTGCAAGATATACACCCCTTTTGCTACCCTCTAATTACTGTCTCTCATGATTTCAATACTGATTTTTCTCCCCTTCTCTATATTCTCAAAATTATTATAAGAAAAGAGTTTAATTCACAGAAAAAATACTTACATATTTGATTGGACTTACATTTCATTTCAGCTACGAGCTGATTTGTAGTATCAAACAACTTTCTGTAAAGATCTATGGACTTAGATAATTGGTCTTTCTCCCTGGTCAGTGTTGCCATCAGCTGCTGCTTCTTGGAATCTACAGAAATAAGTGCATGTACTTTTAGAAGAAAATACAGTAAGATACTTAACTGGTTGAAGCATTAGCAAAAATCTATTAAGTTATTACATAGTTCTGAAAACATATTATGGATCTAAAAATAGCTGATTCTAAGGAAAAGCAAGTATTTTAGAGCAACTGAAACATACCATTGTAAAACATAAATGAGAGTAGATATGGTTCCAAACGTTTTCTAAAAGCTGGCAGATGTGGCTCAAAGACAAGAATATATTCAGTGCTATCTCTTCCAGGACTGTCTTCAGCCAGCACTAAATTCTATTAAAACAAACAAACAAACCTAAGTTTATGCCCATGCTTGAGGTTACACACAAAACAAACATTCTTCAGATACTAAATCTTGTAAGTTTCCTAACACACGATGTCTATACAGTATTACTACAGTTTTAAGTACTGGCTTGGAAATGCCTTGTATAACAATTAAACAAAAGTAAAATACAAAGATATAGCTATTTTATTATTTAAGAATTAAGATTGTCATTTTACCTGTTTAAAAAGTCTTCTTATTTTTGGCTATATATTTTATTTCAGAGACACATGCTCACAAAAAATATCCTCTGCACTATCTTATAAGCAAGATATCCTTGGGTGTACTTCACTCAGTATGTGAAATGCAAATAGATCATTAAAAAGAAAGACCCAATGCATAAACACAGAGAGGGAAAAACAAGCTATTCCCAGTGCTTAGTTAAAGTTACTGCTGTTACCATGGAAGTAGACAGCAGATCCCAAATGAATGAACAATATATGTCCAAACACTATCATGAACATTTAACTTCTTATCAATTCCTTATTGAAAAGGCAAACTAAATCCTTTGCCTTTCTTTATATACATGAGAAATACTATAAAACCATAAAGGTAAACAGAAATAAAATTAGTAAAGGTAATATCTAAATGTGCTGTTACTTTGGGAAAGGTATCATGCATAAAATGAATAATGCTTATAATAAAACTCATACTGTTTCCACCTTTAACATGTAGAAATTGCTACTCAACTGGCCAAATCAAGAGAGAGGTGGTTGCAGCCTAAAAGAAGAGATAGATATATAACCTTCAAAGATAGTCTTCATGTCTTTCAAAAATATTGCAGCTACATATTTTATCAGGAGAAGTCTGCAGTGGAAATATCTTTTCCTTAGAAAATATATGCTAACAAAAATCTAAACATTTTTCTTCATTAAACAAGTTTAGTATTCCTGAACTTGTTACGAAGGGTAAACACGTCAGATTATCACTTTCATTATTCATGCTAACTGCACACAACTGTCTTTATAAACAAAATGGAACAATTTCAAAATAACTTGAAGAACGCTAGTATGTCCCTTCCTCTCCCCATTACAAGTCATATGAAAAGTACAGTGCATCACAACCAACAAATCTTTTCCACATAGGTTTTGTGAGTAGTCTGAAGTCAGTGAACTCAGTATAAACCAGATGTCTGAAAACTGCCTGGAGAGGGGAAGAGATACTGTGTTCACTAGAATGCAATTAGTCCCCATGGATGACTGGGGAACACAAGTTACTGTCAAAAGCAGTAGGATCTCTTTAGACCAGGGTACTGAGAAGGAAAAAGCATGCAAGACCCCCCATCTCCCACCAAATCAGGAATACATAAGTAGAAAAAAAACCCCATCTGCTTAAAAAAAGCACCAAACTAACAAACAACCCCACAAACCCCACAAAACCCTAGTACACTCCCCCTCAATTACACAGGTTGTTAGCTTTGTCACTGCAGGAAGACTGGAGAATTTAGGTCACAATTATTCTACAGCAGGTTACTACTACATGGAGATAAACAAACTTTTCTGCATTAGCAAGGAGTCTTAGAAATAGTCCAGTAATTTTATGTGAACTGTCAGAGGCTGTATATTGGGTTATTATTACCCATATAAAAGTGTTCAATTTACACCTTGTTACCACAGGTGTAAATGCAAGATTTGCAGAGTGTTTTGTTAGACCAGTGGTTATAGCTGATCCTTTAGCCATACTTTTGCACCTTTTCTTACCCCCACCTGCCTGAGAAAAATGTGTTCACAAACCAGTTAATTTATTACTCCTGAAACATGGTAGGGAAACCAGAGAAACGCAAGTGTGTACTGTAAATCAATCAGTATATTAATTTTATCTGATACCTCTATTCAGTCCCTGCATTTTATTTTTCTAGCTTGTTTTTCATACATATTTCATCACCTTTCTGTATAGATTAGAGTAGACCAGAGTTTGGCATATTAATAACATTTGTCCACGTTAACTAGATGTTTCTGTCCTTGACTGTCATTGACAGAGAAGAACTTATGCCGTGTCACTCAGTTTCACATATGTAGCTCTATAAAAGCAGTCCATGTACTGAATAAAATATATAATGAAGTTGTTTGTATGTAGGATCTGTAGATTTTAGTGTTCTACTGGGGTCATATGGTGGTGATTTCCAAGATGTATTTGTTTTTATTGCTATGCAGTGTCTGTCTCCACTTGGCACACACTGATGCCGGTCTGTCACAAAGCTGCTTCCAATGAGCGAGTTAGAAGAGGTGGCTGAGAAAATGTCCTTAAAAAGTTGGATCCTCCTTTAGTACATCTTCTAACTGTTTGAAGACTTATGTAGATGTCAGACTAGTAAAATATGTGACAACCAAATGAAGTAGGGGTATAATTTTGCTCTGCCATTCTTATATGATACTTTAAATTGAAAACAAAAATCAATATACAACTGTTTCACCACAGGAATACTATTGACTGAAGATCTGTGTACGCTTTTAAGAGAGAGACTGCAACCATTCTACTCAGAAGAAACTCCACATTCAGCTGTATTTTCTTTGGTGTGTTTTGAACAGTTCCCAGTTTTGTGACAGATGCAACTTACAGGTTTTAAAAATTCAATCTGTATTTGTTGAAGAAAAAGTGACTGCAGTGATGTGACTACAATATGCAGTACTTTCAGAGTATGCATGATGCCAGAGATTCAAACCAAAATAAGGAAAGCATTTTTAACAGCCAAGTGCATTAATGAGCAAAACAAAGCATAAAGAGAAATGGTAGTTTCATCTTCTTCAAATGAGGGTAGGACGCCTTTCTGCAAAGTATATGTAGGCCCACTACTTAGACAAAATGTAAAGAGAACCTGGCAAAATTTAATTATGAATATATTAAGAAGTCAGTCTAAATGATCTTAAGATATTACAGCCTGAGAGTATTATAAATAAAAATGTAAAATACCGGCAATACTAATGGTTTAACTACAAATTGGTTAAGTGTTATTCACACATGAAATTCAAATGAAGAAAATGTTTTTCCTGGATCTTCCTGAATGTCCTGGTCCCTAACTGAAAGTACCTGTACACTTCCCTCACTTGGCAAGGATAAACAGTTTAAAGAATGTCCTTCCTTCAGGTTTTCTGAAAATCAGCAACAAAACAGAGAAGAAATAACTTATCTACTTATCCTTAAGGGAAAGCTCCAGTATAAACTAAATCTCCACAGAACACAATGAGGTGTAAGATAACTTTAAAACTGCAGGAAAATAAGCCTCATTAGACACACTGTTCATGGAGCTGTGTATTTCAGTCAAACTTACAATTTCAGCTGATCCACACTCCAATGGGAACTCTACTGTACTGACTTTCCCCTGAAACTGCGGGATCTCTATATCTTCTTCATTGGGGCTTTTAATTTTTGCTATTATTCTGCCAACTAGATCAAGTCCAGTGTGGTTGTTGTATTCATCCTGTAAGTAAAAAAGAAATTAAAGTTAGTTTTGGACTGAACTAAATAATCCATTTCTGTACTGCCCTGGATTTATACAGCAAGGTGCTAGCAGTCTCTGCAGAGGGGATCTGCAGAGGCAGCCTCTGGGAGGAGAGGCTGGACATGGCCAGTGCTCCAACTGATCAACTGCAGGGACAGCTGAGCCCCTCAGCCAAAATGGTGTTTCTTTATATTTAAGAATGGGCAAAAATGCACAGGCAGGTGAGAAGAGAAAAAAGAAAGAGAAAATAGCAGAGGGTGAGAGAAGGAACAGGGGGAGGAGGTGGTCCAGGCACTAGAGCAGAAATTCCCCTGCAGCTCACAGGGAAACTACACTGGAGCAGGTACTTCCCTGTAGCCCATGAAGGACCACAGTGGTGCAGAGACCCACGTGGAAGCCCATGGAGGAGCCCATGCTAAACCAGGCGAATAATTCCTGGACTGCAGCCTGTAGCAAGGGCTCACACTGGAGCAGTTCGTGAAGGATTGCAGCCCACAACAGGACCCACGCTAGAACAGGGAAACTGTCAGGAAAAAGCACTGGCACGAAAGAGCTGAGGAGCTGTTACGGGTTGACCGTGACTCCCATTCCCCATCCCCCTGAACTGCCTGGGGAAGGCTACAGGGGTCTGGAACAGAGCTGAGCCTAGGAAAGGGTGGGGCAGAAGATGTTGCTTTAGTTTTTTTGGTCTTTGTTTCTTATTACACAAATCTTTTTAAACTGGTGATTAAATTAAATTACTTTTCCACAAGCTGAGTCTGCTTTGCTATTGTGGTAGCAGGTAAGTGATTTCCTTTCATCCCTGTGAACACTCAAAGCTCAAGAAACTTTATTTTGCGAAATATAAGATTTCTAAGAGAAACTGTCTCTGGGAAGAAAAATCACGGAGAGAAACATCTCCTGTATATGTCAGTGTTTTCCCACTAGAATCTATTCTTGAAACTATTTTTTTGTGTGGCAACAAGACATGGATTTCAGTTGCGACACCTGGCAGCAAGGACCAAAAATTGCAGTTTTGGTCATCTGTACGTAAATAAAACAAGATGGACCTGTCACGTGCTGAAAAATCATTGATTTACATCTTTTATTTATGAAGTCAATCTGCAAAGAAACAATAGCTATGCCTTACAGCAAAATTCAACATCATTTTAGCAGTCATATATTTCCCTAATTACGATTTTGTACGAAAGTATAGTTACCATTAAATGGAGGTATAAATCCTTGACCAGTGTACGGCTGGTAAGAGCTCGAACATTGGAAACTGCTGGAGTAGCTGGTAAAGAATCAGGTAACAAGCGTACAGGGTCATTAGGTACAACTTCAACTATAATCTAGCAGAAAAAGGAGGAAGAATAAAATAAAATAAAATAAAATAAAATAAAGACAAATATAATTAACTATAAATCATCTGCACACTTGGGTTGCTCAAAAAACACTGAAACAAATGTATGTGAAATTTATGGACAGTCTGGAAATAAATTAGCACAACCATAAAGCAGTTCTGCTAGGTTGCAAATTATGCACCTCTGTTATACCATCAAATTGTTGGTTATAAAAGTTAATGAAAACTTATTTTGATAATCAACAGTTTGAAATCAGTAACTTTTAAAAATAAAAATATAATTTTTTTCAAAACTTGTGAGTGAAAATATTTGCATTCTGAACCTACAAAGCATTGTAACACTTCACTCAGATGATTCTGTACTATGTGTTCTTGACTACATGCAACTAATTATAGATTCAAACCTGTTCACTGTTGAGCATGTTTGTCTTATCCATTGCAAAGGTAAACTGGATAATGTAAGTGCCCACTATCTCCGGAATCATTTTATCCCTAAAAAAACCAAAAATAAAACCCAAGCAAACACAAGTCAGTATCGAAGTCACAAGTATGTAAGTATGCAAGCAATTCAAACTCTGAGTAGTCCCTCCAAACTACTTAAAAAGCCCTACTAAGGCATAATATTCCTCCTTCAGCAAGAAGGCCATCAAAGTTCCTCGAGAATTAGAATAAGGCTTTTGGAAGTTTGAATGAGGAAAGTCTCCTCCAAGAGTTTGTCTCTTCCTGATGACAGGAAGTTTGTCGTGGCCCTATTGTTCAGAAATCGGCAAATCTACATCATTTAACTTCCTATTCAGGATATTCACAAAGCTAGCGACAACAACATAGATATCTTTAGATCTAGAACAACAACGATTTCTCTCCAAACTTAATATTCTAATATATTATCTTAGACTCTCCTCTACTCTCAGATTATACAAATGTCAAAAGTATCTAGGAAAGAATTCAATCTTCATCTCATTGCATCTTGCTTGTATCTTTCATCTTTTCTGTATCATACTAATTCTGTGATGGACTGTTACTACCAAAACATAAAACTCTTCTTTCTACTTCAAATGATGTATTTCATATAGTAAGTTCCACCAGTAATTATAAAATAAATGCTATTATACCTGAAGTAGAAGAAGCCATCTTCTTTGTCATCCTTCACCTTACTACAGCTAAAGGTTGTAACCTGTAAAGAAAGATGCAAAAAATTTATTGTGATATACTGAAAGTACTTAACTTGTAATATGCTACCAAGACTTAATGATTCGCAGTACTGATAGCCCACAGTAAGTCAATGAGACTGCCTATATTTTAGACACTAATTTCATGTTCTTAATTCTCAGTCTTTTCTTTGCAAAATTCAGCATGGCTACTTCTAATACTCTCCCTGCTTTGAGTCAGCTTCTGCAGAATAGCAACATTTTTGTCATTACTGTAGTATTGATGCTTGACCAGTCTGACAACTTGTAACAGGACAGACACTGATAAACACATAGGGTTGATTGCAATATTTGTTATTTAAAGTCTAGAACAGGATACGGATCTAAGTCAAATGAAGGAAAGCTTCTACCATAAATATGTTCATCCTATGCTGGCATTTTGATACCCATCTTGAAAATGCATTTTGATGACTTACATCAATTGGTGTCCTAAGCCGGCTGCTCTGTGCTTCCCACATTTTCATAGAAATCCGTGCTGGATTAATATTTTTAATAATGGTGTCATCTTCAGAAAGAACACTAACCATAAAATCTGTAGGATGAAAGACAATGTGTTTTGAAGACTATTCTTATTCAGAATTAAGAAGCTCAAACTTCATGAATTTCTGTGTCTCACTCATACTTTAGAGAAAAAAACTTATGAAACAAGCATTCCAAAAAGAGCCAAAAGAATTTCAAACCAGATATGAAAAACCTTCTCTCCTTATCCCTGTAATTAGACCAGATAACAATCCTTAGGAAAAACCGAACACCTACTTTATCCAATGACAGCTTAAAAAAAAATTCTAAAATTTCAAGTCTGCCTTTCTCAAATTATCATTCTTATCCAAACAGCACACCAGGCTGCTTCTTGCTCTCAGGAATGAGTACCATTAGCTAGTTAAGTAGGTGATTCCTTCCTTCAAGGACAGGAAATCCAAATCCCCCTCTTCCTTCACAAGTGCTTTAGCCATTGAACTACTGGATAGAAAGACACAGAAGCTGTAAAAAAACTGTACCAACATCACTACCATTTTCCCAAGGGATCAGACCATGAATCTGAAGCTGAGTTTGGCTACTTCTTACAGACTAAGATTACACAGTTGTATCTGTTAGAAACAGGCTACAGGGAGACATTTCACTCCATTCCTTCGTTCTGCAGTCAAAATACCTGCCATTTTATACCCCAATATGAAAAATTTCACTTTTCCTGTATGTCCCATAGAAAGTGCAATGATCCGAAGGAAACGGAATCCAAACTAGAACAAAGCTACCCTTCTTCTAGTTCAAAATGTGAACAAAGCACATGGATTTCATGCATGTAACTGAACTTGCACTGCTCATGCACGACTTAATTTTGCAGTTTAAGGAAGGACTATGCTTTGATGTGCATGAAAAATTCAGGCATGATCCCCTCCAAGATTACAGTGCCTGCCCTCAGGTATACCTGAGATCCCCAATAAATCAAATAATGAGGATGGTTAAGTATTTTATTTATTTAATAATATGAGGCTGTTAATACAGAATTTATTACCTAATTTTATTTTAAAATTTAATATCATATATACTATATATATTACATTGTCCTGAAGAAGCTGTTTCATTCTCTTCTTATCATGAAACCTGGTTGATTTACACTACACACTACATTTGAAAAAGGTCTCTTTGGCAGGGGAGTTGGAGGCAGATGATATTTACAGGTCCCTTCCAACCCAAACCACTCTGTCATTCTATGATTCCTCTAGGCAAAACTAAAATACCTTGTGAATTTAATCAAGGCCATAACACTGTATGGAGTATTTTAAAAAACCAAAACCTCCAGCCATAAAAATGTTGGCTGATCAAGGTATGACGGCCAAGAAACAAACCCTTTTGTGAGAGAAGACAGCAGCAGAAAAGAATATTTTGTGCTGTCCTCCTGCTGATTACTTTCTGGTTTGTCTTGGCTCACAGTTGGCCTAGAATTTCATAGCTACTTCCTTTGTTACTATTCCACAGAAAGAGATGAGGGAAAACATACATGAACTAGCTCAGATCATATTTTAGTAAAACAGAAAAGGGATTCTGTAGTTTTACCATTTATAGATGGATAAAAGCAGTAATTTGGAATAAATAAATAAGAGGTCTTTTGAAATGCTTTCCAAAGATGATCTACATATCTCTTCTGTCCAAGTGTTACATCTCAGACACAGCTGTTACAAAGAATTGAGAAAACAGACCAGAAAACGCAAAGAAATACAGTAAGAGAATCATCAAAAGTTTTTTCACAGGTTTTGAAAGCTCTTGAGTGATTGGTTTCCACCAAAGATCCATATACTTACCAGGGAAGGTACCTCCTGCTGGAAAAGAAGGACTTTTGTCATATTTAACATTCAAGCAGACAGGTTTCTCAGGATCAGGCAGGACATTTATTGTGATTACAAGACAATCTAATATGGTCTTGTTGTATGAGGCTTTAAGCTGTAAAATGTGCTCTCCCCTGCAATATACAGAAATCATAAAAATGGATGTAAAATCTCTTCTGAAAAGATAATTTTCAACAGGCTTCAAGTCTGAACAATGTACATGAAAGCATGCTAAACAATATCTAGTAACGTAGTAGCAAAAAGAAGAAAAAATGGAACTGTTAATGCCATGTTAGACAAGTAAAATCACGAGTTTAAGTTATTCTTAAGATATTAGCTTATCAAACTTAATTTCATGTTAATATTTCATTAGTTTGATCATGTTTCATTGCCTGTAAGACACTAGCAACTACAGTTTCAAGTAGCAGAAGACAGTTAAGCAGAAAACTATTAAAATGCTGAGGAGCATTCTGCTTTGATGCAAGTTTCTAAAGAGTGAATCCGAGTGCAATTCACATCTAGCAAAATTCACATCTAGAAAGTATATAATGTCTTCAATGCTATCAAATAACTAATTTTCTTTACAGTGTTAAAAACTTAAATTTCAAGTTTTCAAACTTATCAGGGAATATAGCATTTAACTGCACAGAGGCTCTACTTCCCGGCCAGTTTTGTTTATGCTATAAATAGTATGATGTCACACCTGTTTCTAAACTCCAGTAGTAAACTGATAACTAATATTCATCATCCTTCTACCAAGTCATGGGCATTATAAACACACTGAGCACCATTAACAGCATTTAAAACAATTTTCTTCCAAATGCAGAAGAGTATTATGGGTCAAATCCTGCATATCTGAATGCAAAGAACACTTATTGATAATTTCAAAATAACCTAAAGCCAACCCAGTCTTGCTCAGAACACTCAGGGATACAGGGAGTGGGGCTGCAGAACTGTGAATATGAGGAGAATACAGAAATGATGAATTTGAAAAGCCATATGGGACGTAAGTGTGTGAGGGAAGCTATACACAAAGTGAGCATGAAGAAGCACAACATGAAGAAGCAGGAGCCACAGGACACACATCTGCTGGAAATGAGACTTCAGCAGTTCAATTGCAAATAGGAAAAATTAAATGCATCTATGTAAAATTCCTTCAGACACTCTACCTAATCCTTTAAAACAATGTCTAGCATGCAGAGAACGTGGGGTTTAAACACTCTCAGAATGTGTTCTTACTTTAAAAAGCACAGTGTCTGGAACTGGCCACCTGAAGACTGTACATTTAAAATCTTTTAAGTGGTTTATAATACCACTTGCACATGGCGCCAGTTGACAATTATAAGCTGAGGTTTACCATCACCAGAAAAAAACAGGATTCAGAAAATTACAGGAGCAGCTTCTCAGTAGATCAAAAGAAGCAGCTACTGAATTTTATTTAGTTAAGCACTTAACTTTTTAGAACTTACTATGTGGCCATCCACCTGCATATAAATAATAAATGTTTGATTTTAGCTCTAGATTAGTACTTGGTAGTACTTTATGAAATCCATCTGGTTTTCACTACTTACCTAGGTGCATGAATACTAAAAACTCCCAGGTTAGCCTTACCAGTGTCATCTGTTTTATGTTGCTGGTTTGAAGGAACAAGCTGCCAAAAAAAAAAAAAAGTTATTCTTTCAATGATACAGAAATAGTAACTAGTCTTAGAAGACAATGTTTATCTCATTTGCCTGCACACTGTCTGTCGATTTGAGCTGTAGCTAAATTTTTGCACTGTAAATTAGGGAAAGATACACTGTTATGAAGACAATATTAATGAAGAGGTTTCAAATTCCCTGCCAGTTTTTAAAAACAATCACTTCATCTGAACTAGGATATTTTTCTTCATTAGTATGTTCAAATATTTTATAAATGTTATTTTTTAAATTGCTACTGATGCTATCATATCATCCATAGCAGATGTTAATCTGAGTGTATTTTCAGATCCAAAACCCTTCTACAAACTATTTAGTGCCTGTTACAGTGTTTCTCCAGTCCTCATTTAGTTTTGGACCTGTAAGATAAAGGAGTATAGGAAATGCATGCTGCAACTGCATAATATCAGGCTTTGGAGACTTAAGAGGGTGGAATGTGAAATATAGAGAACATCTTATTTGAGAATTTCACTTCTCAAAATCTTCTGATTTCTTTTGGGAGACTGTGCATACAACCTACTGGAAATGCCAAGGCAGAGTATGCTGTAATAAACACTTTATAACAATGATCCACCTTGGCTTTCACAACACTTTCTCCTGGACACATCCCACTTAGATAAAGAACATGTGGACTCTAAGACATGCTGCTGTGGTCCTCTCTGGAGAAGGCATAAAATCTGAAAAGAGACAGCATGCCACCACAACATCTCTTTGATCAGGCAGCACAACCACGCAGCGCTACTGCTAAGGCTGTGTCTTCTCTGAAGAACAACGTAACTAGAACCCACAATGAGCTTCAGCTGACACCATAAAGGCAGTAGTTGGGGCAAACAAAAAAAATCCCCAAACTGTGAGGCAGGCTTCTATGGCAAGAGAGTCAAAAAAGCCAGAAGAAAAATGTTCAAGATATCAAGAAATCGACTTAAAAATATCCAATTAAAAAAAGTAATAACAGCATAGTTAAATTGGGCGAAAGCTAAGGTTGTGGCACAGCTCTGGAGGAGTGAGCAAAAGAAGGTTCTTGGCTATTGTGTACTCTGAGAAAACTGAGGAACACAAATGCACGGCAAGCAGGAACAAAAAGGGAACAGGACCAGCCCCAAATGAAAAAATGTTATGTCCAGAGGTGGATGAATATATCCTGTGTTGATAATACATATATTCAATATAACAGTCTCTGTACTGACAGGTAGGAATGTTTTACAGCTTGACTTTCTTTTTTTGGTTGAAAAATAAGAACAAAAATTGTAATGAATGGAGTATTCTGTCAAAGTCCTTCCTTCATACAGACCGATGTGAAAACCATCTGACACTCATACCTCACTTATGGAAACGACAGTAACCACTTAAATTTGGGCTAGATTTGCATCCTCGTTGTTTTCATTTCATTTATCCGGCCAATGCTTTTTTCACAGGATAATCAAGTAGGGCCCAAACCTGCTGACCAGCTTTACATACAGACCAGTAAGTCATACATTCAGGAATCAAACTCAAAGACCCACCAGATAAAAATTATTTGGTTGCTAGTTGAGACTGTATTATCACCATTACTACCATTCAGTAAATTACCTCTTATAACATGGGGGATGGGGTGGTGAGATGTGCATGCAAAATTTGGAAAAAGATACTGTAGAAGATCCGGAATGTATTGGAATTATACTTGGACACTGTCCTCTAGGAATTTTGTTATATTTGTGGTTGCTGTCCTGGGACCTGTTTATGTTATTTGCTGCCACTATTCTTATACTAGATTAATTATTCTTTTGTGTTCTCACAATATTTCATTAACTTTTCCAAGAATGTCCTGAAAATGAAGATAATGTAGACATGAAAACAAAACTTGTGTTAAACAAAGTTCACCTAATAAGGCCTACACTTACCTTTAAGTTGTTACCCTTTGTAAGGCTGATTTTGACATTAGGTTCAGGAGTTGGATTTCCCCACTGATCACACAACTGAACAATAAGGGGCCTCGGTAATTCTCTACCATTAATCACTGCAACAGACTGGAAGAGATACAAATGCATTATACTATTAAATTCTAGATATCTTGGACATTCATGGCAGTTCAGAAATCCCCAGAGCAATGGTGTCCAACTTTTCCATACTATTTGTCTCCCATAACAGCTAGACAATGATCAAATGGTATGCAGGAATGTCTTTTTAGAGTTTATTTATACTCTCTTGTTAGAGTAAAATGCACTACTTGAATTGAATGGCATGGGTTACTCATATTGAGATGACTAAAATGAAGGACATGATTCTGAAGGGGCTTATCAATGTCCTTGTTGTAGGAAGAGCTACAGCTTAAAACTTTTATTTTCTGATATACTTAAACAGCTGTCTAGAGAACAAAAATAATTATGTGACTCCCTGAACCTATTGTTTCATTTCCTTCAGTAACTTCCTTCTCCATTTTCCCAAAACACCAATCTTGATTCCTATCCTCTATTCAGAGATACCATTTTCTTTTTTCTGCTTTCAATTTTTTATTCTGGTTTCTGCAGCAAGTTAAGCACTATTATTTGAATAGCCAAAGTAAACATTAAAAAATAATTTAAAAAACCCAAGGCAAATAGATGTACAGCACCGAAAATCTCCAGCCACTTCCTTTAAGTCCTGTACTCCATTCTCTTTAAGTGTTTACTTTCTGATAGTAAACACTTGTAAACTGTAGTAAATTTGGGACAGCCATCCTACATCCTAAACATCAAAAAACCTCAGAAAGAGATGGAGAGATGAGCTGCCAGCCATTACTATTACTAAGGATTGTATCTTTGGAAAACAGCAGTGAAAGATGGGTGCCAGGATCCAGCCCACAGTAAAATTACTGCACCAAAGTCGGGAGAGGTTACACTATCTGTAGAAAGGCAAATGGGTCAGAAAAAACAGTTTAGAACATTTAAGGTTGTAAACATACACATATGAATTAGATTACTCCAAAACAACTTTACTTTTAAAAACCTAATGTAGTTAGATATTGCACGACAAATGCAATGAAAATACCTGACTAGAGACTATGTTGCTGTTTTCAAACCAAAACTGTTCAACTTACCTTTTCTAACTCTGGCCAATCCACAAACTGCAATTTAGCTGGGGATCCTGCTACTAAATTCACTCTGATAAAGTCAGAAAATTCACGCCAAGCAAAGCACAATTCTTTGTTTCCAAGTAAACAGGGTTTATATCGAATACCTTTTACTTTCATTGTTTGAGTACTTTCCTATTGAGGAATAAAGAGAAGATTTTATCAAGAACAAATAAAGCAAAGTAAAATTTATTAATACTTTTTCAATATAGCATTTAGTGTTTATGCTATAAATACTATTTGGTGTTTTTACTGTGAGACAGTGGATCAGTGGACTAAAAGTTACACTGCAAGTTCTGTTCCTTCTGTTAAATTTAAATGAACTTCATGAGTAAGAAGTGACCCATTTCAAACTCAAGAACTTCTCAGAAACCTGTTTTTCAGGTTATATCCAGCATATTTTAAAAGGTATAGACACTAGTCCATTCTACAAGGTTCTTCAAAAAATCTTAAAATCAACTGTACCAACATAAATAAACACAGAAGAAAAGACTAAAAGTAAGATAGAAGAAAACTTATAGAACAACGAACTAGAAACAAAGCAAAAACCTGACTCAAGCACGAAGTGAACTGGCCTCCACATTGTATAGCTGCAGCAGTGATAAGGTTTTTAACAGATGCTGCTGTGTTCCTTAGAACAGGATCATAGAATTTTAATGCTTTAAGCGACCAACTATTGGGTCATTTGACTACCTTTCCACAATTTTGGTTCAATTCTGTGTAACAGAATTAAGACAATTACCACACAAATGCCACAAAGAAATAAACTATATAACATCTTATAAATACCTGCCAAGTTACTTTCAAATTTGATTTATCAAGTCCAGGCCCAGAAACTCCTAGGGAATTTACACATGCAGATGTCACTGTCTGAACCTGATTTCCAAACTGATCTGTAATCATTACATCTGTTAAAAAAGATGATGATGATTAAAATGATTATTAGGCTGATTACCTCAGCAGCTGCTTTAATGAAACATTATACAACATACGGAATATAAACGTACACAACATAGACACAATATAGAGAAAATCTACATAACTATCACTAAGTCACAGAGAGGCTGAGGTTGGAAGGTATCTCCGGATGTCACCTGGTTCAAACCCACTGCTCAAGTAAGGCGAGCCAGCTGCAGACAGCCAGCTTCTGAGGATCTCCAAGGAAGGGGACTCCACAAACTCTGGACAATCAGTGCCAGTGCTCGGTCACCTTCACAGTAAAAAAGTGTTTCCTGATGTTCAGGGGGAACGTTCCATGCTTCACTTGGTGCCCATTGCCTCTATTTACTGTCTCTGAACACACCTAGGAAATGCCCGACTCCAACTTCTTTACACTCTCTTCAGGTTTTTATATACATTGATAAGAACACCCAATCTTGTGGGTATAAACCAAATGTATCAATATCCCATATTTGTGTTTCCTGCTTTTTTGAATAAAAAGATTATTTCTTACCTAAAAGTTAAAAGAAAAAAAAAATCTTAAAATTGAAAGCTGTTTTTCGACCTTAGTTTGTTCTATGTGCTTTCTTCATTCACACACAAGTTTTTAATGTCCCAAAATACTATAAGAATTTTTAATTTCTCACTATGTCATGTGGCAACTGCATACAGAAACGAAAGGAGAATGAGAAGACTGATTCCTAACATGCCTTCCTCTTAGGTTAAAGTTACCCTTAAAATGTGTCACTCTGAAGTCCATGCCTTAGCAATAGTCTGAATGCTGTTATGGCCTTTCAGATTTCAGAATACACGAACTAAACAAAAATCTATGAACAATTTGAACTCAGCATGATGAATGCCCTGATGTACAAAGTAAGAGGCAAATTCTATCAGAGAGTAACTTCAGAACTGTAAAATGGCAATTCAGAAGTCTGATCATCTTTCTGTGAATAAGAATGTAAATCTGCTTTTTATATTAAAGTAGTTGAAGGTAATTTACTCTTGATGACATCTGTATATATAACAGTCTTAAACTACCAAGAAAAAGAAATGTATCTTAAAAGAAAATGAAGAATATGCAAACACTTACCAATTTCACTCTGCAGTTCTTCACCCATCTGCAGTGTGTTTGATCCTTTTAGTTTACATTTAATATGTTTGGGTTCATCAGGAGCTGGTCTGAGTAGGCACATGAAAATTGACTTATTTCTCTCATCAAGGTAAACATAACATAATAGCAGGCATGATAAATATCTTAAAGAATCTTAATGCTTGGTCATGTAATACAATTTATTTTCCTACTGCAGATCTGTGAAATGACTAATTGCTGCAAATTTACCCTTGGCATCACAGTGCTGTGAATTAATTAGTTAATTTTAACCTATTAATATCACATGAAATACACTAAAGTAATTTAGAACCAGATTCCTCTTAATAAACTTTATAAAGATACAAACCTTAAATTCACTAAGAATGGTAAACAGGTAATTTTAAAGCTCAATTTACAGCCTTTCAGTTTTAACTGAGAAACCAGATGAGAATTAACTTGGCAGTGATATTTCTTTCTCCTCAGTCACCAGCCACCTAACTCTTCAGTAAAACTAGTTATTCTGTAAGCTAATGCTTACTGCAAGTTTACAAAAACATCAATAATCTGCTTTAGTGTATGTATACTTACACGAGCGATTACAGGGCTGGATTCAAACATATCATGATGGAGTCTTTCACATAGGTAATGCTCTTACATGTAATAAATCAACACAAACCCTTCCCACCTCTCAAGCTTACATTCTCCTGTTAATTTGCAAACCGCTTTCATTATTTCAGCTTCGGTAGAAAGACTTTTTGTTTTACCCCAAAGTAATGAGATCCACAATTCTATGCCAATAACATAATTAATAAAGAAATATTTCAGTTGAACAAACCTGACTGTGAATGCACTCTCCAAAGACACGTGCTCATCAAGGTAAGTAATTAGACAGTAACGTACGTCTTTTACTGAGGTCGGTACTTTTATATCAGGTAATAATCCCTGCATCAACAGCTCTCTGTCAATTGTAGGTGTCCAGTTAACCTAAAATTAAAATTTTATAAATTAATCAAAAGCTAAATTATAAATGACTAGCTGCATAATACATCTTGTAGCCATTCTAAATATGCTGATATAACATACAGGCAATAGCAGCTTTCAATGGAAAGCCTGGACATTTCCCAGCAGTAACCATTGCTATCTGCTGAAATACAGTCAATCACTTGAAAAAAAAAAAACCCAAGCATATCAAAACATACTGATCTGAACCTGAGTAAGGAAAGATACAATTCTGCTAAAAAGGTGTGACATATCTGGTGAATCTCTATGTTTGTCTTAGGCTCCACATAAGTACACAGACAGGAGGATAAGATAGGCAAGCAAGCCTTCATGAGCAACATGCCTATTCAAAGTTCCTAAATGTTGGGAAGGCTCTGGATCTGAGGAATCCTAACTATGTTGTAATTATTTTATGCGTTTAGGAGGAGCACTGGAAATACTAACCTGTTTTTCATAATACTACCCTGAAGCATTACTTACTATTTAATTAATAAAAATATTTTTAAAAATAATTAAGAGCAGAGTTAAGTATCCATGTTTATTAATACAGTTTTGAAGACTGTTATTTTGTAGTCTGACATTTATGGATTGTAAGGGTATCAGCTTTGTGTCTCTCCCCCATATTATGCTGCTGTTTACTCAAAAGTACTTGCCTTGATTTTTTCTGCAGTGGCTGCAGTTATAGGTATTTCCCTTTCCGCTTCATCATACATCTGAAATATAAGCTTGTTCATGACTTGGCCAGCAACACAACTGATTTCATCCTGATGTTTAATCTGAAGAGCTTTTTGTCCGTTCATACTTAAGACCTGTAGTCTTGCAACATGACTGCTAGGAAGAAGTTTTATAATCTTTTCCACTGGTGGCACATCTTTGCAATTCTATACATTGGCAAAAAAAAAGGACATATAATTAAGATATTAAATTTAGATATGCATACACGTAACTCCATAACAGCCTATGGCTCTCCTGAGGATTACCAGGTATGACCAGGTGTCCAAACATGAAATCAGCTTGACTTGTCAGAAGTAAATCAAAAAGATATGCCAATACACTTACAACTTTTAACAGATACTAGAACTGATGCTAGCTGTTTAGATTTTTTTCTATTCCAGAAGTAGTAGGTTACAAAATTTACAAGTACTTTTTAAGCATAATCCTAAGTATCCTTTCATATAATTCATCTTGCCATATCAGTATTTACTCACACATTTTTCCAGGGTAAAACACACAGAGGTCTTATTTTCTCCAGCAGTGGGACTCTCCTGACTACCAGAGAACTGGAATGTTCAATAGCATTTAAAAAAAATCATAATTCATGAGCTTTGAAACTGAAATGCTACAAAAAGCTATTGACTGCCATACCTATTCTTACACTAAATGTTTATGCAATGAGGGCCATTTGTCAAAACCATCCAGGAATTAAAAAGGGGAAAAAACCCCCAGAAAACATGCATATTTCTGGAACACCTCAGGGATTTAACTAATAGAGTCAGAAGTGAAGAAAAAAATGGAAAAAACTCTTCACCTTTTTATTATTTTCTAGTGATAAAAAGGATAAAAAAGCATAGCCACCTGATTATGAGGTTCATGATACCTAAACCAATAACTTTGGGGAGCTAAGCTTATTCATAAAAAATGCTAGCAAGACAGTACAATAAACTTTTCAATCTTTTGTTAATCCAAACATTCCAACCAATACTTACGAGTACTTCAATCCTTGCTTTCAGCATCTGGTCTTTCTTGATATTCTGTACATGTATAACTGGACCAGTTAAAATGTTTGTTCCTCCATTACTGCAGTCCACAGAATACACAGGAAGGTCTGAAGCACCTAAAAACTATTTAAAATGTAAGATTAAACACCAAGTTTCTTTTACAGAACTACCATGATTATTTCAGAAATTATTATTTGCTCAAGTCCAAATATATATATAATTATATATAGAAAAATTTAATATATTTCAGTTTTCCGACAACTGTAAGACCAACATCTGTATTTTTCTGCAGGTGATGAGAGATGTGTGGGAGAAAGGAGTAAGTTATAGAAATAAAATATACTATCTACTCACTTGCTTTAGTACCACACAATAATTAGACTCTTCTGCCATTATGCAGTAAATTCAATTAACTTGTGAAGTAAACTTCCTTTTCATTAACTTACTAAACATCACACATCAAAGAAATTTAAACATCAAGTTCAACATGTCATCATATCACTGCAGACCCAGTCTATAGGAAGAGTGTACACACGTAAAGTGCAAATTGAATGCAGACTATTTTGCAGTGGGAAAACACTTTATATATATATCCTTGCTGGATTTCACTGGAATTGGAAAAGTCACTCTCTTGAGCAAAAAAAAAAGAGGGCCAAAAGGGGAAATTTTTTTCTTCCTAAAGTCAGAGCAAGATATGCATTCTCCTCCGAGCTTACATTGGTGCTTATGATAATAGTCTTATCTAATATTATTTTTAGGCCCTAGACTTGAATTTTCAACTTAAAAAATATCAAAAGTAAGTGGGATGAAGTTATTTTTCTGAATAAATTTTAGCAGCGTATATGATAAATATGGCCTAAAATACCTTAAAATTGAACCTATATATCCTCACATCATTTTCTCTTCCATTTCTAAGGCCAGGTTCCACTGATTCTAAAACTTACTGAATGGCCCATAATACATGAGAGGTAAGAGAGTCACAGTCATGGCTAGCAAGCTGTAGAAACTTTGAAAGAATTGCTAAAAACATTAAATTCTACACAGATTCCAAAACAGATTCTTTTTCCAGCCCTTTAAAAAGCAAGAATCAAAATCATTATGGCACACAATGAAATGCAGTTTACCTTACAATGAACAATCAGCTCTGGCTGTGCTGTTATATTTCCTGATTCATCCAGTATTTCAACCTGAAAGGGAAAAGCTGTACCATTTTCAATCTTTAGAATTTCTGAATCTGGTTTTACTTTCAATTGACGAGGAGGGCCTGTAAAAAATGCACAATTGCAGAACAGTAATTATATTTTAGGTAACTTGATAGACACTGAATTTCAGTTTTTGCTATCTCAAAGAGTTTTTAAAGCCAAGCTACCAAGATATTTGTGGTAACAAACCATTTCAAACAATTCAGGTATATATATTGGTTGGTACTGAAAAGTTCTAGACACTTTCTGTCTTTCAATACATACCATCTGCCAATCTTCTGAATTAATTTAGTAGAGAACAGTTGGTCAAATATGATGAAATTCAGAATGTATAAGGTGTAAACACATGATATAGTTCTGTTTACATACTATATGGATTCACATTCATCAAAAAGAAACTTGGAGCTTCCTTCTGACATGTTAAACCCCAAAGTAATAATGTTGAGATGTCCAATTAATTGCCAAAGCTATCACAGCTACATTCGACGTGCAAAGAAATACAAAAGAAAATTTTGTTGTCATTACTTGGATAATAAAGTGAAGCTATTCAAGTTTATCCCCTGGAACACATATTTTATTAGCTTTTAAAAAGAGAAGGTAGTAATAGATTACTATTAAAAGACAGGCTCTGAAGGAACAACGATGGCAATTTTTCAGAAGCATCCTTTATGCATGATTTACTAAAACCTCTATTTCAAACTCACTGCTTGACGAATGAGAAATCTAACAGAATTTCACTAAATATTTTAAGGATACTTACCAGGCTGCAATCTTATTTTAATGACTTGTGTATCTTCTTTCAAACCAGGAAGGGTAATCTTCAGATTAAAGTTCTAATGAAAAGAATATTTTAAATATTAACCTTAAACAAAACCATGTAATAGCCTCACATAATCGTGCCAATTTGTATATATGTTAATTTCAAAAGTACTCAGAAATTTTCTTGCACTGCTACACAAAATAAAGATTTTTTTTTCCCCTGTACTGAAACTTGTCTTTTCCATGTTATTATAACCAGAGACGTTCAATTCAGCATTTGTATGTTAAACTACATGGTTCAGAAACTATTAAAAGCAGCCATCATAACCTGTGGTTTCCTGCTTAGAGACTGTTTTAATGGGGAAAAATATAGCAGTTCAAAAACAAGTAGTTTTAAAGAAAGGGACTTCAAGTTCTGTATTTGTTATTCCTCAGCAAGGCACACTACCACTGTCCATCTCATCTTTGATTAAGGATGTAAGAAAAATAACTGCTGTAAACTGCATCACTAAAACCAATTTTCGCATTAAAATCAGAGAATGAAGTATAATAATAAGAAAATAACACCCTTCAGTTTTTAATTATTACGGTACCATATTATTTCTGTACTGCAAATTCCTTAAATGATTCTTGGGTTTTCCTCTCACCAAATTTATCTCCTGCTAAAGTCTGACACTTTTGCTCCTATACACTTTATTTCTCATAATCCACTCCATATCATTATTCTTGCCCTTCACCTTAAATTCTGAACTTTGCATACAAAATTTACTACACTGAACATCCTTTAATTTTCAATAAGCAGGTATATGCTCTTTCTCCTCTTTACAAATCTTTCCACCAGCAACATTATTTGCTATTTTCTAAGCAACAATATCAACAGTACAATGGGGTACCTCAGCTCTTAGCTTAGTCTTTACTATGCTAGACTATGAGACTAAATGAAAGGATAGGGACCTGGCTAAAATACTGCATAAATATGCCTTATAAATAATTTAAAAATTATTTTTAAAATCTTTAAGTCTATATTAATCAAAAGCATATTGACCTGTTTTATGAAAAGAAAAATTTAGCATGCAATGTATGTTTTGGTTTTTACAGTAAGGTAGCAGCTTGACAAGGTGCTGAGAACCATCAGTAACAGGCTGGATTTGGATAACATTCACTATGGAAGTGCAACCAGAAGAGTGGAAATATTTAAAGAAGCCCGAGCAGACATCCTGCATATTAGCTATTACTACTCATCATCTCAACTAAGAATGGAAAATTTCATCTTCCTTAGCTCCCTATCATCTTTCAGTGCAGAAGTCACCAGGATGATTTGGCTTAAACCAATCTCAGCACCAGTTCAAACTAAGACAGCTGATTTGGCATGCTGGGTACACACTACCACACACCCATGTGTTGCTCACACACCCATGTGCTGCTCAGCCCTTCCAACTCCAGTCCCAACAGATGAAAAAAGTGCAGGTATGGGAAATACACACTGCTCCACATAGAGCTCTAAGAGATAATTTGAAAATATCCCAAGAAATACTTGCAGTCATTAGTGTAGACCAAACTTAAGTTAACACTACATGACAATTCATTTTACACAAAAATTATTTTCTCTGTGTCTTTTTTTTTTTTTTTTAATATGTTACTTCAAGTTTAAATTTATTAGCCTACCTTGCCCTGGCAACTATTTACACAGCCTTTAGCAGTAACACCCTTAATGACACATTTTGCTGCCACAGGTATGTCTTCATGCTTCAATGTTAATCCGCTAGAAAAACATATAGAAAACACAAGATAATCAATTTAAAAACAAATACAGTGTTTTAATATACAAGATACTTTCTGACATTCTTATGAAAATAAAAGCAAAAATGCCAGTTAATTTATGTGAGAAAATCCCAGTATATTATTCAGATAAATCCTAAAGTATTACACAAAGAAAAGGCAAAAAAAAAAAAGAGATGGCTGAATTACCTAGCTTCCAGAATTGGTCTAATGCGATTTGTCAAGCGTGTTGCGTGACCAAATTCATCCTGCAATTCCAAAGGAATATTAAAAGGTACTCCAATTCGAAAAGGAAGGTCCAAAAGACCCACCAAAAACTTCTCTGGTTTGCCCTCTAAGAGAAAAGAATAATACATTTTTAGAAAGAATTATGTGTGCTCCTTGGCTTTTTCTTGATTAAGGCTGCAATTAAGTCAAGTGGTTTTCAAATGCAAAGTAAACAGGCTGTTCAGAATACTGTTATAACCAAAGTTATGGTTTATTGATTGATTTTTTTTAACTTACACTAAAATAAAAACAATAGTTAAAATATAACAGCAGGAGACTACAGTATAAGAAACATAACAGGATAGTCAAAATTCCCAAAGTATTCAAAACACCAATACAGCATCTAAAAGTGAACAAGTTCGGTGTGGGCAGCTTTTCTTAAACATTTAATTGCTTTAATTCTGGCAAAATAAATCATTCATGCAACAGAACATTTTTGTTCTACAACTACCCCAAATTTGAAAGGTAAGATATATAATAATGAGTATTAGAAAAAGAAATGTGAGTGTATCTTTCCTGTGAAATCTGGCTACATTAGACTGCCTCCAACTAGGCACTAACAAACAAGACCAAACAGTGGTAACAAGTGGAGCGTGTATCAAGCGGAGCACGTAAATCAAGAATTATATTTTGTGGAATCAAACCGTCTTGACCAAGAGGCCTTTGAAAAAAGAAACAATGCACTGCTGAGCTAAATGGTAAATAAATATCCTACCAACAACTTCGAACTCAAATTAACAACTACTTTCAAAACCCAGGGGTGTCATTATCAGGGAGCTTCCCTTGCACAAATAGATACCATGTATTGGCCAAAATTAGTTACTGGTTATAACAAGAAAAAGACCTCAACTTTGCAGTGTCTACTACTTTATTTATCATTGTAAGTAAATGATAAAGCCATAGAACAATTTGAGAAAGTAACAGTAAAATAACTTCTGCAATATTAAAGCGAATAACTACCAAAAGAACATGTCTAAAACCACAAACCTTGTAGATTGACTTAGGAAGCTCAGTTTTAACCAGCATTTATGGTGATTTTTTAGCTTATCAAGAAGAACTATAAACACTCAGTGAGAACCTGCTGTTAGAGAAATAGAGTAATTTGTTTCTCAGCCAAAAATGCTTTTTCAGTTTAGACTGTTCTTTTCTGGATTTTTAGAATGTACAAACATAAAACGTAACACAAATGTTAATATTTTGGAATAACGAGCATGAAGCTTTATGGCTGCCTCTGAGAAAACACAACTGCAAAAACAGAGACTTGAAATACTTACTTTTAAAAACTGACAATATTAAAAATGTTGAATTATCTTCTGATTAAATAAAAAAGCAGCAATAGATAGCTAAAGTTGATTTTGGCATCCCTTGTGTTAAAAGTACAAAACTATTAGCTAAATAGATTTTTCAAATTTTTATTTCTTTTTAAGGACATTCGTTCATTTCAACTGTTATAGCTGAAGGAATCTTTAATAGAATGCTGCCATACTGGGGGAAGCCACACTACTATTGGAAAGTAATAAGATTCTCTTTTCACTTTGATAAAGAGATAAAAGAGCAGACAAGGTTCATTTTTGTTCAGAGAAAGAGATTTTTTTTTCTTCTCTCGCAAGTTCACAGAAATATCTTGAGCCCTCAATGGCATGTTTTCAGACACATGTTTAAATAACTACTCTTTTCAAGTAATGCCAAACATTTTTTTTTCCTGTACTATCAAACAAGAATACTTCTTTCTACTCTGCCAATAAGCAGAAGCTTTTAGAATAATATGCTACATACAAAGAACTCTTTTCTGCCTCAAGAATTTGCATTCAAAGCCTCTCATTCTGTGGAAGAAATAGGAGGCTACAGAAAACATTGGTTTTCTTTTTTCTTGATCTTCTGGAAACAGATGTTAGCTGCACCTCCCAAAATTGTGACAAAAATATCCATTTTAATATTAAATGCAAAGAAATCAGCATTTTTTTACTTTCCTTCTTCCTATCCTCGCTGTAGATAAAGTTCACAGAATGGCTGGGGTCAGAAGGGTTTTCTGGAGGTCATCTTATCCAATGTCCCTGGCTCAAGTGGGGCCACCTAGAGTCAGCTGCCCAGGAACATGTTTAGACAACCTCAGACTACCCCCAAGAAATGAAACTCCACAACTTCTTGGGCAACTTGTACCAGCACTGGGTCACCTTTATAGTGAAAAACATCCGTTTCCTGAAGTTTGGAGAGAACCTCCTGTGTTTCAATGTGAGCCCATTGCCTCTGGTCCTATCACTGAGCACACTGGCTCCACCTTCTTTACACTCCCTTCAGCTGTTTACAGACATTGATAAGATCCCCATGAGTCTTCTCTTCTCCAGGCAGAGCAGTCACTGTTCCTGCAGACTTTCTTCAGGTAAGAGACCATGGAATCTTAGAATAGTTTGAGTTGGAAGGGACCTTAAAGATCATTTAGTTCCAACCCTCCCTGCCATGGACAGGGACACTAGTCTACCAGACAAGGTTGCTCAGAACCCCATCCAACCTCGCCTTGAACACTTCCAGGGATGGGGCAACAACTTCTCTAGGAAAACTGTTCCAATGCTTCAGCACCCTCCAGTCTCTTTATTATCTTCATGGCCCTGTGCTGGACTCTCTCCAGTATGTCCATGTCTCTGTGTTGTAATGCAATGTGTCCAGTTCTGGGCACAGTACCCCAGCTAGCCTCACCAATTCTGAGTGGAGAGAAAGGATCACCTTCCTTGACCTGCTTCAGATGCAGCCCAAGAGGTTGTTGCTGCTTGTTGCAGTGAAGGCACATTGCTGGTTCGTGTTCACCTGCTGCCCACCAGGACTCCCAGGTCCTTTCCTGCAAAGCTGCTTTCCAGACACTTGGGTGGCAGCTTGGGGGTTGTCCTCCTGCAGCTGCAGAATTTTTGCCCTTCATGTAGAATTTCTTAAGGTTCCTTACAGCCAATTTCTGCAGCCTGTTGAGGTCCCCCTGGATGGTGTCAAACTGTCAGGTGTATCAGCTACTCTTCCCAGTTTTGTGTTACCAGCAAACTTGCTGAAGGTACATTCTGTCTTGTCATCCACATCATTAATGAAGACATTCAAGCAGGATCAAACTCTGTACTGACCCCTGGAGTAACCACTACTTGCTGCCCCCTCCAACTAGACTCAGAGTCATAGATCACCACTCTCTGGGCTTGGCTGTTCTGCTGTTTGTTAATTCACCTCAGTCTGTTCATCCAGCCCAAACTTCATCAGCTTCTCTGTGAGGATCTTACTGATGAGGACCCTGCTGAAGTCTATGTAGACAACATCTACTAAGCCAGTCCTTTCATCATAGAAGGTGAATCCATGCTAACTACTCCTGATGATCTTCTTGTCCTTCATGTACCTGGACATGGCTTCCAGGATTAGTTGCTCCATCACCTTCTCACGGATTGAGGTGAAGCTGACTGGCCTGTAGCTGTGCATGACCTTGCACTTTCTGTATATTGGAGCGATGCTTTCCTCAAAACATCAGGCAGTTCTCTCAATTGCCATGATTATTCAATTTGTGAGAGTGGCCTCATAAGGGTATCAGCCACCTCTCTCTGGCTCATGAATAAATCCCATCATGGACCATGGACTTACATATCACCAGTTTGCTTAGGTATTCCCTGGCCTGATCATCTTCCACCAAGGGCGTATCTTCCTTGCCCCAGACCTTCCACCAGTCTTTGGAGCCTGAGATTCCTCAGGTCTGTATTACCAGTAAATACTAAGGCAAAGACTATTTCAGTATCTCAGCCTTTTCCACATCCTGTGTTCCCTGCCTCATTCAACAGTGGGCCCATGTTTGCTCCAGCCATCCTTTTGTCACCTATGCATCTAAAGAAGCCCATCTTGTTGGCTTTGATATCACTTGCTAGTGATTCCATTTTCAATTCCAATTGGACTTTGGCTTTCCTAACCCCATCCCTGCATGCTTGCATAGTGTCTCTGTATTCCTCCCTGGCTACCTGTTCCCATTTCCACCTTCTGTATACTTCATGTTGAGTTTTGCCAGTAGCTCCTTGTTCATCCATGCAGGCCTCCAGGCATTTTTGTCTGACTTCCTATTCATTGGGACGAACCAGACTTGAGCTTGGAGGTGACCTGTGAAAATCAACAAGCTTGCTTGGGCCTCCAGTCTGTCCAGGGCCTCTTTCCATAGAACTCTATCAGGCAGATCTTTGAAGAGGCCAGAGTCTTCTCCTGAAACCCAGGTTGTGACCTTCCTTTCTGCTCTTCTTCTTCCAGCCTTTCTGGATTCCTCTGCCCTTCAGAACTACCTCCCAAGGGACTCTGTCAACCACTCACCTAAACAGGCCAAATTCTGCCCTCTGGAAGTCCAAGGTGGCAGTTCTGCTAACCCTTGTCCTTCCTTCAAGAACAGTGAACACAGTCAACTATCATTTTGTGATCAATGTGCTCAAGACAGCCTCCGACCACCCATCAGTCCTTCTCTGTTCACAAAGAGAAAGTCCAATGGGGCTCCTTCCCTAGCTGGCTCCCTCACCTGTTGTGTCAGGAAGTTCTCCTCTACACACTCCAGGAACCTCCTAGACCATTTCCTATCTGTTGTGTTTTATTTCCAGCAGTCATCTGGTAAGGTAAAGTGTCCCACAAGAACAAGGACTAGCGATTGTGACGCTTCTCCCACCTGTTGATGTATTTAATCTGCCTCTGCATCCTGGCTGAGTGGTCTGTAACAGAACCCTACCACAGTATCTGCCTTGTTGGCCTTCCCTGCTCTCTTAGCCACAAATATTCAACTTTAATTGTCACCATCACCAAGCTCCAGAAAGTCTAAACACTACCGGGCTACCCCACCACCTCTCCTCTCAGGCCAATCCTTTCTGAAGTGAGTATTCTAGTAAGCACTGTAGTAAGTATTTTATGATGGTTAATCCAAAGAGATCTATCCATTACAATCAAATGAGTATTTAGTTTTGCATAGGGTTCTTCCTTCATTAATTAATTTAAAAAAATACTTTATTCTCAACATGTTTATTTTAAATGTATAACCTCATTTTTTAATGAGTTTCTGTGGTTTATGCATGAAAGTTGGCCTCATGAATACTAGTTTTATGAAAGAATATTTATGTCAATGGCATGAGGAAAAAGGATGATTCTAATGAAGTACAAGTTTATTTTTTTAAGTACACTTGGGAAAGTTCACATCAGGGAGCTTTAGATTCCATCAAAACGTTATTTTTTTTGTAAAACTGCCTACCACAGAGCCAAGACATTACATGTGAGATCAAAACCTACTAGATAAAAACCACTTTTTCCTGGAAATGTTCCAAATTTGACAGGCAAATACTACTTTTCAGTGCTGAAAATCACCTCTCAACTAGAACATGACAAATTTTGATATACTACGAATTAAACAGAAACACTAAAAGTAGGAGAAAGTAAGACTGGAATTCTTACCTACAATAGTAAATTTAAATACTTTAGATGGTAGAGGCCTTCCTGCATAAGTGTCTGCATTACTTTCATTCAATACTACTTGTAGTTTCAAGGAGTAGTTACCAAGTTTCTGAAGATTTTCTAAACAGAAATAAAAGTAAAGTTAGAAAGAAAAAAAATTATAAATAAACTGAAGGTATTGAATATGCAAACTTACCCATTTTTTTAAACCAGTATGGCCACTTGCCTCCATGCTGACTGATATGGGAAATGATTTCTTTATTCTCAGTAGGTGCTGCAAAACAAACACTTACATACACTACATGTATTTAAATTTTACACCATGATTTTTGACTTTTTCAAACACTGTTATCACTTATTATTAAGTACTACTATCACTTCTGGATCTAATAAATACGAATTCAGCTTCACAACTGAAAAAAAAAAAAGAGTTCCCTGTCTAATGCCATTTTAATTAAAAATTGCTAGCCTCAGGCACATTGCACTGAAAGTAGCAGGTCTGTAAAGCTGAATTTTATTAGCTCTTTGGTTGTACATTCCCTGTTAAGTATGAGCACTCTGCACTTCATGCTGGCAATGGATCAACTTGACAAATGACCGCAGCAAAATTGCTTAAATGGCAGCAATGGTAAAAATGTGCAGATGACAGAACATACAACTGAGAAAAAAAGAACATTCCTGTTTTGCTCCAAATTGTTTTATCTGTCTTTATAAACTTCTGCAGAATTAAGACACATGCAAAAACAGAACACGCTGAAACTCTGAGGCAGTTTTAGTGACTGGTTCTACAACCTAAGATAAACACAGAAATAAGATTTATTGTTGGAAGTGTCAAGAGGCATTAATACTTATTTTTCCCAAAATACACTTTAGAATATAGAATGTGACTCTAATAAGACTACACAGAATAAAAAGAAATGCAGCAGAAATACAAATTGTTTCATAGCTTAAGCAAAACTGTTTCAAGACCCTGTTCTTGTACCAAGAATACATAAGATAGAGCTGTCAACTAGACTTCATTATTCTCTTAACCCTAATTCAAACCCTAATTTTGCATTGAAGCTTGTATAATAAGACTCCCCAGTGACAGACCAGGTTTCTTAAAGCTCAGCTCTCTTGGTAGTCCATAGTACAGTGTGCCAAGTATTCCACTCTTCAAAAGAGAAGAGAAACGTTTTGTACATTATACTTGCTCTTGGCCTTTGTATGGGTGTAACCACATTTCTCTCATTTATACAATTAGGGGGTTGAGTTTGACAGGTGTGCCATGCCCAAATCATCACTTATAGGACTTGTTCATCATTCTGGTGAAGAACATGAGGATTACACCACTGATTCTTCAATTGAGTAGAGAAAAAACCTAACACAGGAAGCAGTAGAAACAGTTAAAAGTACAAATTTCCATCAACGAATGGGTCAGGAGACACGAAAGTCTGAAGGCAGACTTTTCAGTCATTCTAGGAACAACCCTGACAAAACAGAACAATAGAAACACCAGGTCTCTCTCTAGTTCATACTTCCTGACGTCAGGATGGTGTACCTTTTTAAGTCTGCAAAACAGTGGTTTGTCCATGCTGATAGGAGACAATTCGATAATCTATATTAAATGAACACCTTTTTTTTCAATTCCAGCCTCTTTTTGCCCCAGCACACTGCGCTGGACAATGGTCATACACTGCAGCCAGCTCCCATAAATGAGTGCCATTAAAATACCATGTGTAGTCTCATGACACATATACTAAACCGTAGCTAAGATACTTCCATTTGGTTTCCTTTGACGTGTACGACTACAATAACCTCAGTGCTTCAGAAAGGTATTTTTACAACTCTTAACAGATCAAGGAATTGGATTTTCCTATGGTGTATGGAAAGAAACAAGATAAACAAGATTTTAAGTTTCTGTAAGTTTCAAATACATTTGACACGTGCAGAATCGGAGTTTTCAGAGAATTTAGTGCTCTAATTCTGTGTTCAAAACAAAACTGAGTGATTTCAGCTGCCTTGGACAGAATGCAATTCTTAACTACGCAACGTGAGAACATCAAGTGAAGCACCCACAAAATGGAAACCATGAAACACTGAATCAAAAGAAACTCGATTTTTTTAAAATTCTGAAGTGACTTTAAGTTAGATACTAAACAAGTCTGATCCCTACTTTAATACAGCTCATGTAAATTGCTACGCTAATTACAGAAACATTATCCATTTCACCCATGTTCTACGCATGTTAAGTAGACAGCCTGGAATTAATAGACCCTCCTTACTTGTGGCAGAAGATGTAATCAAAATACAGCATTAAGACATTAAATATATAGCATTGAGGCACTTGTCATTTCATGAAAAGTGGTTTTGAAATGCTACATGCACTGATGGAGGACTGTCTAACTACCACATCCATTTATCAAATTCTAATATGTGTTTTAGATATATACATACACATACATATATATTATACAATTAAATACCATATCCATCCTGCACTTTAAAAATAATAAAGATACAACTAAACGTAATGAAATACTCACAATGCAAAATAACCTTGAGTTCAACAAGAAGTTTCTTTGAACCTCCGTGGCTTGTACCTGGGAGTTTTTGCATTGCTTCTCCTTTTTTATTCAAAATTTCTATTCTTAACGCTCCTGTATTTAAAATGAAAAATGACGGACTTTTAAAATATGCTGTGGATTAAAAGTGCTGTGGATCAGAGATTTCTGTATGCTTGTCTTTTTAACAAGAGTGCATGACGTATTTTTAAACTGGTGTTTAATGTTTTAGTATTTGGAAGAAAAAAATATACCTATTGGTGTACCAGCATATCTTGTTTCATTTGGTAACAACTCATCTCCTTCAGGCCACGTTACTGATAATTTGTCAGGAAGTCTAATAAAAAAGAAAGGGTGAACGTTTTTTCAGTAAGTTAAAATAAAGGGCAATTTATCTTTAGTTAAACAGACATGAAGCTATCTTTGGGGTAGGAAAAAAAAACCCAAATCCTAAGTTATTTCTTCTTGGTTTATAACTTTTTTTTGTTTCTACTTTTGTTTCTACTGAAATAGCTGACTGCTTTCCCATTTGGCAATAAAACCAAACTTTGTTTGATTCCTGATTAAATACAAAAACTGTAATTAGGAACTCCACAATTATGTAATTATTACTTTGTGCTTACCTTGCCATTTCATCCTCTATGTATTTTTTAACAACTTTGTCAGACACTGTTCTGTCAAGTTTTGAGATTGGAATAATTCTCATTTCAGCATACAATGCCTGTGGTTCCTGAAATAAAAAATCAGTGCAGTTATAAATGGACAGACTTTATGTCAGAGAAGAAAGACCTCCCAGTCCAGGGACTAGACAAGTCAACACAGACATAATGCAATACGCTAAAAAATACTACCTGGTGACACCACAAGACACTGCTTTAAAATTTGCTGAAATCACAAGGGTTACAAATGGATGCACAACATATTATTGATGCCAACCATGGTACTTTATTTTATCTGCAGATTTTAATAAATCAGATTGTTGATAATGAGTAATAATTTTAATATATTCACATTAAAGCTAAAGTTGAGTATTTCTAGACTGCTGATTGTCAAAAATTACATAGTTTTCAATTGTTATTTAAGGGTAATTTAAGTCTGACAATGGATTATGTTTAAAGATTTAATATCCATACTAGCTGTATGAATCATTTCTGTATTTGTTCTTACCAAAGCAATTTGAACCTCTCCCCCAGTGGCAAATATATCCCCATCATGGTCCCCATACAAGTAAAACTTCTCAATACTTCCATAGAATATTGGATGAGTCTTAATAGTTTTCACCTGTAAGCAGAAGACACCAATTAATACCTTACTCCTGCACCAACCAAATGCACAGTATTTGCCACTTATAGGGTTCAACTAACCAGCTGTCCAGTTTTGTAGGTTTTTCCATCCCACTCTATTGCAGCATACATTGTCCAAGGGCTCTGCATTCTTTTGGATGGTATATCACTACGTACAGTTATTCCTTTAAAGACTGTGAATTTTATCTGTTTGTCATATTTTTCATGACAGTCTTTGAGCCACAGAGCAAATTCTCTGTCAATTTTCATTCGCTGCTCCTATAAAGAGATTAAAAAATAAGTACATATTAGCAATGTATTATAAAATTTGAATCTGATCACATCAGAAGCCCAAACAATTGTAAGAGTACAGATAATGCATTCAAACAAAAAAACAGAAACAAAAACAGAAAACAAAAACAAAAAAGACACACACAAAAAAAAAGAACAAAAGAATGAAAAAAAGAAAAAGACAGAAACAAAGACACAAAGAGAAAAAGGATTCTTCAGCTTGAAAACATTAAAAAATTCTAGGAAAGCTACACTTCAAGACAAAAAAAAGTGCTTCCCCCAGCAGCCATATTCCTCTAGGAAGAGAGTCTTTCCACAAAAACTGTCATATAACAACTAAATAATGTAATTGTTTAAGAAAATAAAAGGAAAAATACTGAGTTTTAATTTTTCAGATTTAAAGACTCAGCTTTACTACTCACTAAACCAGAGAGACATGAACAAATGAGTGAGCAAACATTTCTATATCACATGCATTGAACCTCACCAAGAAGAAGCACGTAACAGAATGTAGTAATTACCTGTCCATTGAAGATTCTCGTGAACAGAGTATTCTTATCCTTTAGCTTCAGCTCCAGATCCATGAAAGTGAGTTTGTTTGTGCTGACCTGGAACTTATCATTGGTAAACAATGCACCAGAAATTCTGTTGTAGCATTCTACTGGTGCCAATCCTCTCTTCTTTGGAGGAGCGCACCAGTCAAAACTTAAAAGGAGAAAGTCATTAAAATCCTATATTATAAAGAGAGGTGTACGTTATAGAAACAGACTGTAGAAACAGATTACCACTTACTCTTCCACAGTTGTGTATGGTATTAATCTACCATTCCAAAAACATTCAAAAATAGGCCTTTTTCCTCTGGCACCTTTTTCTACTATAAAGCAGTCATCATCATCATCATCATCTAATCCTTGATAAAAAAAAAAAAAGACAGTCTCCTTGAATATATTTCCTTAAAAAACTAATATAATATCAAAACCCATAGCAATCCAAATTAACAAGTACTATTGTTATTAAGTTGAGCACAGTAGCAATGCACATTATATCAAGTTCATTATATACAATATTAGGGGTTTTTTCCTGTTTTAAAAATACCAAGCAGAAAAACTAGGAAAGGTAAAGAAAAATTCTAAACAGAAGTTAAATATTACCCAATCTACCAAATAAGAAAATTTCAAATTTGAGAGTTACTTTTCCCTAGTTTCAACTGACGTTCTTCTATAGTATCACAAAATCTTGTCCAAATTAACGGAAGATCTGTTTTGTCAAAAAAACCCAAAAAAAACCCCAAAAAACCAACAAAAAACAAAAAAAACAATGAAAGCACAAAGTATTTTAAAACCCCCAGCATTTGAAAACTCATCACAACTGAGTAAAAGAAATTTTAAATGGAAGACTTCAGATTACATGTTGTCCTTTGCAGTATTCCAATACTAGAATCTCTTGAATCTAACTGCTCATATTTTATTACTTTGTTGGAGCAAAGATGCAGGCAGGAAAGCGCAAAGTTTCAACTGGACTACATTCCATAAGAGTTTACAGTTTGAAATCAGATGGTGTTATGCCAAAGATCAGGTTTACAGGAATGAGTTACCACAACAGCCAATTTATTCACAGGATCTGCTCATCCAAAAGAAAGCGAACCTTTCTGTTCTGACACAACCTAAATCAGGGATTAATTTGCACTTCAAATTAAATCGTTCTAGTTTTTATTTCATTAAAATATTTAGAGTAGTAGGACTGTCTGTGACAGGACTGACAAGCAGCAAACCGTTTCACTTACTTGACGGAAAACATGGATCATCAGGGTATGTTTCTTTATCGTACAGGAAGGGATGGTACCGGATGATACCTTCGACTATACCTTCCTCTTCTACATGTGCTTTAAACTCAAAACTATCTGCTGCAGTATTTATATACAATGTCTGCATGTCATCTTTGATCTCCCTCAGATTGACAATCTTTGGTACTTTTCCCTTTTCAAACATTGAAATCTGGAAAAAAGGAAAACAAGTTGATTTTCCTTAGAGCAAAAGACTTACAGTAATAAGCATTTTGACAATTAACTGTTAGCAAATGAATTAGTTCCTACACTGCAATGCTAAACAGAATTACTTCAGAAACTTAAACTACATACACATCTTGAATGCTGTATTTTAAAACACATGATTACAGAGAAACAGGCACAATATGAAATAAGTTGCCATCAAAGAGGACTTTTGACTAACACATATAAAATCTCTTACCTGAATGTCAATGTTGTTGAAAGGGCTTGTTTCTTTTGCTACAGCATTAGTTTCATTTCCTTTTGGTCCATGGATATAATAGTGATAGATATGTCTGAAATATATTTCAGAATAAAAAACAAACCAGCAAATGAAATTTAAAAAATTGTATATTATAATTGTAAAAAATTCTAAATAAGCTTCTATTTTTATTAAAATATAACTGGTTTGTTGCACTACCATAAATCAACTCCTTGACAACATATATCTGGCACAAAAGATTTACTAAAGGGAGTGAGTCCTTTTCACTCCTTTCATCTCTGTCATGCACAATCACATTAGGACCAATTTTTGGGTAAAATAATTGGAAACAAATTCGAAAAAAATGCATAAGTGAAAAAAAATACAACTGTTACATGGCTACAGATCCTTTACATCAAAGGGTAAACTAATAAAACTACTGTAAATTGTTCTGCACTCTGGAGATCAGCAAGAACTAGAGCCACAAATCTTTCCACACTTTGTCTCTGATACCAGTTTTATATCAACCATCTAATAGTAATAGAAACTATTACTATAGAATCACTATCTTTAAGTTATTAACAGAAATTTGAATCTAGGTAGGAGTCATGTGATCTGCATATTAGAAATATTTTTTCTGTTGTAAACATTGTTTTCTAATGGGCATTTTTTCCTTATTTAAGAAACTTCAAAAAATCCACATGGTCAGACAGATTATTAATTTCACAGAGATACACAATTTGAGAAAACTGAGGAATTTAACTCCTTTTACTTCAACTTTTCAACAAGCTAGCTAGTTCTTCCAACTTCAAAGACTGAATCCTTAATCCTCTGGGGGATGGTTTGGAGAAAAATGAAATTATACGAGTCAAGGGGACTGAATGCACGACAAAAGTCAAATTCACCTGCAAGTTTATAATTGCTTTGCTTCTGACATCCACTGCACTAAATGTTCCCTAAAGAGAAATCTTGGTTCCCAGAAAAAAGCTCCTCATGGTCTCAGTGCTCAGGACATTACGGTATGTCCAAATTGCTTAGTATTTTGCCTGCATTTCTTCCAGACTTCAAAAGGTAATCTCGTGGCCTTAAGACACAGTTATTTTAGGGGTTCATCTCCACTTCAAAGCATCCAAAATAATGAGGGCTGTGCTGCAGCCCGTTAAAAGCAGAATTAAACTGGTATCATGCACGTGTGGCAAAAGGTATGGCAGAAGGGAATGGGGAGGTGTTCAAGGGGAAAAGGGCCATTCCAGCTGAAACAGTGATGCAGGACTGTGTAGCATTGGAAGGCTAAATCTGATTGGTTTTACTGTAAAAGCTACAGGGCATATATTTGAATAATTGCACCTGGGTTCCATCTCAAACAGAGGCAGCTCTTTCACTTCAAGAGATGGTTGGAAAGAACTAACAAACACTTAAGTGTAAGTGTTCACTTCATGAGCACCTGGAAGCTAAAGAGGGACCTCAGTTATTCTCTGCATGTAGATGTACCCCACATTTTCATGAGGTTAAAAATGGTTTCAGCAACAAGTTTTTATGTGCAGCACTGAATGATATTTCACATAATTAGATATTATTTACTTCTTATACTAATCTTCTTTTTAAATATATCTATTATTATCAGATTATAGGTATCACAAAACTAAAATCATAGTTTGAAAACAAAGTTCTATAGTTCGCCAGATTTCAAAATTGGTCTGTGACTTTGCATAGTCAAAGTCATAGACCAATTTCTATCTAACATATATCCTCTGTATAATATCACATATCCTTTTCCCTCTTAAACTGGGATAATGCAGCAGTACTTTTTTTTGTTGTTGTTTAAAAAAGCCAATCAGCCAAAAGATCCCCTAACACTGTAAATACAAAGCTAGGTTCCAAGGTTAGGAGCACAGCTGTGAGCAAAGTAACTGATGAAGTTATTAGTAATTAGATTAACAAATTATTACATTAGTAATACACTATTAAGTTGAATAGGCTACTAAAAACTACAGTGGATAATTATGTATCAATCATCAAGTCACATCTTTGGCTGGGGGAGGCCCATTCAGTTGTGTTAGTTTCTGTCAATTCATTAGGTAGGGAGACTAATTTTAGTATCAACAGCCTTAACAGGAATAAGGCCAACGTCAAAGTACAAAAAGGAAGCAGTTCATAATTATGTGACTTTGTTAGTAGCCCACTTTTAAATCAAATCTTTTAAATCATCAACTTACGCCAGCTGCCTTGTCCAAAGATGAAAGTAGTTTTTCAAGTACTGCATGTGATCTGGTTGTACACCTGTAATGACAACTGCTGTGAAACTCTCTTTATCCCTTTCTTCTAATATTAGATTATGAAGAAATCTTTCATCATCACTTGTGATGTGAGTAGAGTCAGATGGCTACAAAAAGAGTAAAATAATAAAAGCAGGGATGTAAACTGAATTTTTGAACTCCCATCAACTTGAAAGGGATTAAAAAACATAACAGAAAAGTAATACAGAACACATGATGCTAAGTATGACAAAGGATTAAAGCTTAAAATAAAAGTTTCCAAATTGAAGTAAACAAGCTGAGAATGTGGCAT
Organism: Melanocharis versteri; assembly: GCA_013397845.1. Classification (NCBI taxonomy): domain Eukaryota; kingdom Metazoa; phylum Chordata; class Aves; order Passeriformes; family Melanocharitidae; genus Melanocharis; species Melanocharis versteri. Next base: position 1,035,573 of record VZTG01004751.1, read on the forward strand.
CACTGATCCAGTTCATTTTCAACTCACTTTCATCACAGCACTTGAAATGTGCAGTCTAGAAATGCATTTAATCATGTTTAATGTAGCACTGTGTGATATTCATGTTCTCATCCACCAAGTGGAAGCATTAAGTGTGCAAGACATTAAGTTCTCTTTAAGAAAACAAAGCCAAAAAAAATTATTTGCTTTTACATGGATAGGCTGCTTTCTACAACAGAAACTGAAATGGAAGAAACACACTTTTGCCATTAAAAAAAAAAATAAAAGGGTGAATCCTCAATTCCAGATGAAATGTCAAGTAGTCTAACAGAAAGAGAGATTCCTGATTCCAGAAACTACTGATTATCTTTTCCTGGATGGATGCACTTTGCTCCTTTGACAGGTTTCTAAACTGCAGAGAGACACAGTGGTTGATGTCATGCTTCATGCTGGACCAGTGAGTAATCCCTTACAGTGGGTACATACAGAAAAAAAGCTATTTTTAAAACAAAGATCTTTATAGTGAATGCAAACAATTGCTACAACTGAGAAGGTATGTTGTAGTAAATACATTTCCTGCCTTATTTTGCAGGAAAGCAGACAAACCCCGTATCACTAAGGCATGAAAAGAGACACGTCCTACCTAACTACAATTAGGTGAAATAGTTAATCAAGGGTGTTCTATCAAGACTTACTCTCCCCAGGGAATCAAACAGCTCTCCTTAACCAAGAGGATAATTTAACCAGTTTTGAGATCTTTCATCAAAGAAGACTACATCTCTTTTTTCTGCCCACAGCATAGTCTCTTTCAAACATAATAGTCTTGCTGATTTCATGCAAACAAGGGACTATTCTATGCTAGTGATGGGATCAGTGGTAATACAGAAAAGCCAGAGCTGCTTGGTCCTCACCTCCATGTGATCTCACAAACCTAGGAGCTGCATACCGATGCTGAACAAGCACCATTCTGTACAGCGTGGAAGGAATTTAAAGAGCGAAAGAACCTCCAAAATACCATTCCCAAATTCTCTGGTTGCCTTCCCACTACAGATGATAAACTACCATGGCACCTCCCCCTACATTCCTAGCATCCATCTCAACTAGAAAATTACTATTTACTTGTTTGCAATATTAAATGGTCCAGAGAAGTGAGTGCAGTTGAGACAGGTGCCTATTATCCATCACGGAAAGATGACCAGCAGGGATGCCATCAATGCCACTTCTCTTCAGTGTTACGGCCTTGTTATAGAGTCCCTTTTGTTTCGTATTAATTACATCTTGACTTCTTTGCAAAAGTAACTTCCTTCACCAGCTAAATGGCTCAAAGGCTCAGTTATTCTTCTGACACTAGTAATCCATTACAACTTCTACTTCTGCCACAGTATTCTCTTGCTCACGCATGTGCAGTGCAGACCATTTTCCAAGTCATTAACCAGATGAATTCACACATTTTATTTCACATCAATATAATGAACTGGCCTAGGTATTTCAATGATTTGCAAAAAAATTCCTAAACCTGAGTTATTTATCAATTATCTTCACACTTCACTTCTATTACTTGAGTTTTTCACATCATCCCTCTCAGATAGTTACAAGTTATTTTTTAACTTTAATAGAACTTAACTTGCATTTGTTTAACAATGTCAGTTTAACTTTAATTTTGTATCATTACCACAACTTTTCAAAGAGTTGATTGCACAGCCTTCTTCAATTCTTTAGTAGTATCCATGCATCTCACTCGGATACTTTCCTCCAACTTATGCCTGCTAGTTTATTTTCTACTTTGTATCATCCACCCTTTTCCGTTAATATCAAACGGGTTGGAAAAGCGTTTGTATCCTTTACAGTAAAGCAGATTTTGTCTGCTTTTACTTTCAGTTTCTATTTTTTGAGTCTACCTTCTTAACAATATTGTACAGAAAATAAAAACAAAAACTCTGGCAATTCATTTTTTTTTGTTGCAAGTCACTGACCCATGTGATAAAAACCTTATTTACCTCCTGTTTCTTTCTCACCCATACAAAACATCAAGAACACTGATATAACCCACTAGATACGGGCTCAAGGTCTGACTAGCCTGTCATATACAGCACCCATTTTTCCTCTCATCTGCACCCTTAGCTAACATCTTTGCCTTTCCCTCCTTGCCAAAAAGTTTCCAAAGAACAGTTCTTTTCAGTCTCCCTCCTTATCTTAGCTTTTTTACTTAGGCTCTTTTTCTTCATGAAAAGCATCAGGACTACTAAGTTTCGTTTTCAGCTAAATAGTTCATTTATTTTACAAAACTGATGAATATTTGTAAAACCAATGGGTTTTGTTGGTCTGGCTGGACTTTTCTCCCACATGCAGGTTAGTTTTACGTATTCCTAAATAAGTACAGTTCGGTTCCCTAATTTTTTCCTTACTGCTTCAGAGAAAACTCATTTTTCTTTGTTTCATACACAACAAAAAAATTTGCTGTGCTTAGAAAAGTATTTTAAAATATTTTTCTTAACCTGACACGTAAAACTGTAAAGCATTTCTGTCATTTAAGCTTAACTGAAAAGAGGAAGAAGCATCACATACAAATAAAGCATTTATGATACAGTGTCTTTAAGTTCTCGGTTACTTCCTTTAACACTCCAGGGTGCAAATGATTCAATCAGATGAAGATACCTCCAGAAAAGTATTACAAGAATATTACACAGTTAAATCACATTAACCTTGGAAAGGATTTCAATTAAAATAGCAGAATCTTAAGGCTATTTACCTTTCTGTTTTGAATGAATCCAGTATATATTGCTTCTTTGTTTTTCTCCTTCTTTTCAAAATCCTCTTTAGAAAGTACAAGTTCATGAACATCCTGAGATTCTGCAGGTTTGCTTATCATCTGATTTTATTAAAGAAACAGCATTTAAAATCAAAGTAAGACTTAAAATTAACATCATAAAATACTTTAATGCTGTGATTAAAAGTTAGGAAGTAACAATCTGATTGTGTGCAAATGTTCTGAAATAAAACTAAAGTCTGACATTGACTTACTCTGGCAGACTGTCCAACGAAGAACACTGCTTGCTTGCCTCCAACTCCAAAATATGAGATATCGCTGTTTAAACTACGAGGCACTGGCAAAGGGCGTACATATCCTGAATGATCACTGGGAATAAAAGTGTCTTTAATAACTTTTTTGAAGACAAAAGTAGTTAAAAAACCCAAAGATACTTCTGATCTAAAGGTTCTAATAAATTCTTCTTCCTGGCATTTTGTTAAAAAATCCTTCACTTTTTACCTTTTGAAACTGCAGCATTAAAATCTATTTGCCTGAAATTCTTGATGTACTCTTTTTAAAAGGATGATGACAGAGTAAGTATTTTCCTAAGTCATCTTATAAAACATTTCTGTCCCTTCTCGCAAACCAAATCTTACTCAAATGAAAACGGCTTACAAAGCAAGCCTGATCTTTCTGACAGCATCCTTTCATAAAACATACTTCTAAGTCAAAGTGGGAAATAATGCCAACCAATTATTAAATGCAGACTTGGAGAGACGACATAAGCTATCACTAGTGAAATTCCATGTCTTTTAAGTCACCTTGAACACTCTTACCTAGTTTAGGACAAACCTTTATTTTTAAATCACAGCAGTCCCAAATGAAAATAAGGTGTAGACGATATCCTGCTATAATTTACACCTATGCTCCCAATAAGTGGTAGTAATCCACAGTTCAAACCTGCATCTTAAGAATACTACACATTTCTGTTGCTAAACTGTCCTACAGCAATTTCAAAAAGCAGTGAATTTCTTTACAAATGACCCAGAATCACTTTTTATGCACTTATCTCCAGATGTTTAAAAGACATTGATTTTCTATTTGGAGATGCTTTCAATGCAAAAAAAACTTCCCCCAGCAATACTATCACTTCCCACAGCCCCATTACTTTTTACACTACGTGCTCATATGACAAATTAGCTATGATGGAGGCTGTAATTCTCATCTTCATATTTACAATCCTAGGCTTAAGGCATTTAAAATGAGACTGAAGCTCAAAAACTGTACATAACTAATTCCATGGAATTTTATACACTAGGATTAAACCTGGCTGTGCAGGTAGAAGATCTCTTGAGAACAGATTCAAAACCGTAAAGTTAATTCATATAAGTAGCAAAACCCACCATAAAACCTCCACTTTCTTCTTTAAATGCAAAAAATTTATTTTGCATAGCCTGCAGCAAAAAACAGACATCTTCGGGTATAATTTATAATTACATAGAATTAAGATTTAAATTAAAAAAAAAACAAACTTGAACTAAAATCATGTATCTGTTTATCTATTATTCCAGTAGCATAACAGATACTGAATGCACCACTGAAAGGCTTTCAGGTAACAGATGAACACAGTACAAAAATCCTCTGCAGGACATAGCATGCCCCTAACCGTATGCAGGCAAGCAAAACACAGTTTAGAAAAGGTCCCAAAAAGAAAGAAGCATTCAGTGTTTCATAATAATAGAAGAGCAGTTTTGTGTTATGAAGCTTCTCTATTTCCTGCCCAGAAAAAGTACAGGTCTATCCACATAATCATAAAATGACAGGTTTTAGCCAAGTGTTGGTATACAGCTATGTCTCAAAAGCATATTTTGTGGACCTTCACAGAGCTTGCTAATTGTTATAGAAATATTTAGAACTTGCTAACCTTTCAAAGTCACCTTGTCTTGTAAACTTTGACAATCTATATACAGCCCAGTTGTTAAGCTGTTTAGAAGTCATTCCACTTCCATTATCGATCACAGCAACAGCTGGTTTTCCTTGGGAATCATCAAACAACTGTTTGGGGAAAAACAAACACCACAAATCAACAAGGAGCAACAGGGGAAAAAAAGTGTAATTCAAACTACATCTGAAAAAATTGAAGTATTTCTATCTTACCAATTTTATCTGAATACTCCGAATACCAGTATTTCGAGATGTAGCTGACAGAGAATTGTCAATCAATTCAGCAAGGGCAAATGCTAAAGAAATTGAAGAAAAATAACCTATTAGCACTCAGAAAACAGACATCCACTAATAGTAGTTCCTTCCAAGCAATTAGGGTAACATATTACCTAAACACAGACAAGACCTAAGACCTGTCAGAACAATCAAAATCATATAACATCTTGTTTAAAAAAGAAAATAGCTTTTGTACATCTACTTCATGATTTGTTTCATCACTGAATCACTCATGTATCTCTTAATGGTAAGAACAAAATTACTGAAAAGAACAATGATAAACTAACAGTCTTCTTACCAAAAGACAGATTTGTCCTTTTGATGATTACAAATTAATTTTTGTGATTCATATGAAAGTCCAAAGTACGTAAAAAATGGACTTGTTAAAATATTGAGGGAAGAATGAATTAGCTGAATTGAAATTTTGTGATAGATCTAAAACTATAATGTTAATTATTTACAAAAAACACAAAGAAAATTGTAGAAATGGTTGAAGGATTTCAGTGAATGGTAAATACAACCAAAGTTCTGTCAGATGCATGGCAATACACAGCAGAAATAGTCAGGCAAACTGCGCAAATTTGTTGGTTCTAACCATTAATGCTTGGAGCCCTTACCTAAATAAAATAAAACTACCCAAGTTTACTGGAAACTTGCATTTAATTTAGACAACAGAATCAATTTGAAAAAAACATATCAAGTTCAGATTAATTCAATCTGACCGATCAGCCTGAGTGAACAGACATTTCCATTCAGTCTCTCTAAAAAGGAAACTTTATTTCCTACAATTTGCAGAGTTCTTCAGAATGCTACAGAGCAATTTACACTGGCCACGCACTTGAGACATGTAAAAGGAACCCCTTGAGTATCAGCGTAATGCAGCAACACTCAAGCATCTGTCATTTTCCCTCAAGTTGTTATCAGAGTACAAAAACAGTTCTGCACTTTTTTGCAACTTTCTTATTGCAAACATGAGTAGTTGAGCATCAGTTATATGATCCATACTTAACTATCCCATAGCAAAGAACAATGGTCCTTCATCAACACTCAAAACTGGTTAGGCATTGCCCTTAGAGATGCTGTATATAAGAAGCATCAGCTGCATTATACTTACACAGGCTCAAAACTGCAATTTGCCATCAGTGACAACTTAGGCAAAAAATTGTTTAGTACTTGAGTCTTCTCCACGTCAGCTGCCACTAGACCCCCTCACCCCACATTTCATTTATATAGGGTGCAACTTTTTTTGTCATCCTTTTCTAATGTATCTGTAAAAACCCTTATTATCCATCCTCACATCCCTTGCCAGATTTAGCTCTAGCTGAGCCTTAGTGTTCCTGATCTCATCCCTACATTCCCAGGCAATATCCCTATATTACTCTCAGTATTCATGCCCCTGCTTCCACCACCTATGCAATTCCCTCTTGTGTTTTAGCTTGACCAGGAGGTCTTTACTCAGCCATGCTATTCTCCCACCTTCCGTGCCCGATTTCTTCCACGTAGAAGTCAATAGCTCCTGTGCTCTGAGAAAGTCATTTAAATAACTGCAAGCACTCTACTACTCCTTTACCCCCAAGGGTGTTTCCCACGGTGTCCCATCCACCACACCCTTAAACAACTGAAAGGTCCTTTCCTAAGGTTTAGAGTCCTTACAATATTTTACACCTCGCCTATTTAATCAAATTCTACCAGGGCGTGGTCACTACAGACCAGGCCCACCTTGGCCTTTCCAGTAAGTGTTGGAGAGCAACAGGTCCACTAATGGCTGCTGGCAGGAATAAAGCACAGATTTCCAGAGAATGCTTTGTGTGGCCTTACACAGCAATTCCTGTGCACAGGGATAGACTTAGCATTGACTCAACTATTAGTGCACTTCAAGCACAGTACCCCCAAACCTGAACCAAAACAGAGCCTTTGCTGGGGCAGGGAACAAATGACGTGCACAAAGAGGAAAGAGAAAAGACTGGTCCTTAAAAATACAGCTGCTATTTATAGACATTTTTGATATTGTTTTAAAACAAGGGGAATGGTATCATGATAGAATCTTGATTTTTTTTTTACATCTTTTTCTGTGCAATTTTGAACCTGCTGTACCTAAGTAGTACACACTTAGAAGGTAATCACAGCCACAGACAGCATTGTCAGAGAAGCCATAAACAGAATGCAATTTATTCAACAAAACAATACAAAATGCTGGTTACATATTTCATACACCACTCAGATAAAAACTAATTAAAGCAACATCTTTTTAAAAAAATACTTGCTCTTGTTGGTAAGCTAAGCCCTGTAGCACCCCAGATGGGAGGGCACACAAAATTCTATAATAGCTCACAAAAAACTGTTCATGAAATTCAAACACAAAGTCTACAGTTTAGTACAGGAGACACAAACCTGATAACACAAATGCTGACCTGTCTGAATGACATGCACAAGATTATTCAGGCTAAAGTTATTTTACTTTAAAAATATTCAAACTTCTTGAATAAGTATTTGAGAAGGTACCTCTATAAATCTGGATTCTTAGGTGGCTACTTTTAATAACTTTTTAAAAGAAAAATTCGTATGAAGAACACAGTTAATTTTTCTTGTACAATTAAGACTATTTTTTAGCAGCCATAATTATAAGCTGAATTGCCCAGAACCACATTATATCCATATAAACACCATTTACACAAGATTACTTCTGCAGGTACTTACGCAAAGGATTTTGGCCCTCGCTGGCATAGTACTCGTACATGCCACTTTTGACAAGTGTATCATAGTGGGGCAGAAAGTCGATTCGTTCCTTGGTTGCCAAAGGCAACACTTGATCAACTGACTGTAGCAGATATAAAGTAACTCCATCTTGAACAAGCTCACCTGCAGTGAAGATGAAATACACAGTACACTGAAGAGCACTGCATCAGGCAACTTCTGCTCTCAAACCAAATACAGGTTTAGCCACAGGTAATCTCTGTATTTTCTTAGGCGTTGCCTGCTCAGCATTTAACAACAACATTTAAATTAATATCTTTTCACATTTCCAAGCTTAATAATGCAAGTTTTCCCAGGTGACAGCCATGTACACATCATTTTTCCTATCATTTACAAAATTTGTGATGGAAGACACTTAGTATAACTGTCATCATACTAACTTGACATAAACACGTTTGTGAAAGTAATTTTTTAACAATTCTTGGCAAACTATTACAGGATTTGTACTTTCAGTTAATTACTGCATGTCACAGAGCACAAACAATTATCATGTGACCTTTATGATCAATATAAGAAATAGCTGTAATTATTTTGCCATCTAAGATACTTACTGAAGTTATCTTCTGTAATTTCCTTCCTATTTGTTGTGGTGATAACAAAGGTTTCATCAGAAGCTATGCCAAATGCCTACAAAAATTGAAGGTTATTTAGTTATGATATCTAAGTAGCCCAAAAACTATTCAGATACATTAAAACAAAAAAGGCGTGGTCTATTTACTTTGTCACGAGCTACTGATAAGTAATCAGACATTATCTCTTAGAACACAGTCCAACTTAGGATCACTTCTTTTCTCAATTTAGCCAAATCTGTCCATACTAGAGTGGTTTGTTTTTTCACCTGCACAAAATAAAAATATGCTCTAGCAAGCAACAGGAATTTTAAGGAGGAGGAATTGTCTTACAGATGATCACCTTGAGGGCAGAGGAACGAGACTGAACAGCTCTACTTCTGACTGTGAAACTACAATAGCAATAGTTATGATCTAGAGGGTGTCCCACATTTAACTGCACTCTTGAGACATCAAACCAACCTAGTAGGTCTTAACGTTGGATATTAAAGTCTTTGTTCTTCAATTATATCATACATCTAAAATAATGATAAAGATTTCTTTCAGTAAAATTCTTTACTGTTATAACACTGAACTTCATTCTTCTGAACCTAAACAATCTTTGCCACTTTGATGCCTTCTTCTGAATGTGCTTACTGCAGCTTTAGACTTTTTATCCTGCTTTCTACATGCATTGCAATGCCTCTACTTTTGCCCTCATTTTTGCACCCTGACGTCCAACACTAATCTCTTTCCCAAAATAATAAAACAAGTATCTGTGTTTTCTCCTGCCTTTCCAGGTCTTTGAAACTCAAGTAAAAGTCAACTCTGGTCTCAACAAACTCCATCAACCCACTCAGTCTTGCAGTGACAACTCAGACAGGTGCTTTATGCACTTTTAGCCAGATTCTTCCCTGAAGGAAGCTCTAGGATTCTCTGCAGTAGCTTGCCCTCATAATTTCCCACACCTCTTTCAATCCCTATTACTCAGACTCATGAAAATATTTTAAAAACACTGCTTATGGTGTCATTAGAAGCCTACTTTCCATATTTCAGTTACTTTCTCCCTGTGACCACATTAAAGTTAGTTACTATCCATCAGCAAAATTAGAAAAATTGAATGTTGAATTTCTCATAGCACTTGGTGCAAGTGAAACAAATGGAGCTGACACAGAGACTGATATTCAGACTTAAGAACCTGGAGTAATACTTTTTAACTGTCCTATATTCAGATCACTTCCATTTTACTTCTCACATTACACAAATTTCCACATAGCAAATCTGTGTAGGAAAAACTATAAAATTGCTCAGAGCAAGAAAAGTAAGCATTAAAATATATGGATTCTAGAAAGCCAACTGTGCCATTCGAGGTCAGTGGTTAATATAGAGTAACTGTAGAGTTTTACATTTGAAAGCACAGATAAGCATCTTTCCCTCCAGCTATAATTACAGCTTCCCTGTTTTCTCAATTTCCCAAAGGTTCTTCTGCTCTCAAAACCTTATGAAGAGTGCAGTATTTACTTTAAGGCAGCAAGAAGTTAGAATCAGCGAGTGCATGTACAAGACAGCAGCCTGCTACCAGAGCAGGGGCAGCCTCACCCTTCTGGTCCTCTCCCCCATTCCACGGGTGAGCCTCAACTAAACCAACCCCACCAGCCTGGCAGGCTATGCTTTAATTTCCTGGGTGAATCCAGCATTTCTGTGTCCACTGGCAGCAGGTCCTTTCCACTTCACAAGCTACTAGGCAGGTACAGAGACCAAGTCTGGCAGTCTGAACTGCAGATATATGTTTTTTCTTGGTCGTTCCATAGTTTAACAGGCCATACCCTCTGTAAACTTTGGCCAACCTTGGGGATTTCTCAGTTTGAATGCTTCTATGTAGGACCTACTTGTCTTACTTCCTCCCTCTCCCTCTGTCTGACAATTCTTGGTTATCCCAGTCCCTGTCTCTTCCCACTATGCCAGGTAGCAGTGATGGGGCTGCTGTCCCAGTATGCGGATGTGATCTCCAGAAAGAGAAGCTGCTGTTCATTCCTGAATTAAAGGGAACCTACTGGGCAACTTACTTGTACAGTTCATGATTTTCATTCAGTTCTGATAGACAGTGTTTGGTCAAATGTTTCATTTCTCAGTAAAATTTGTACATGCAAGAGATATCATGGTATCTTCTGTTGGTAAAAAGTTCAGGTTTCACAGCCATGTCTTTTTCAGCCCAGTATTGTGCTCTTTTCCAAAGAATTACTGAAGATGCACACAACTCAATTTGATAAGATGCATGAGACAACCCAGCAGCACATTCATATGATAAATCTGAGAGTTATTCTATGATAATCCAGACACACAGCAACGATCAAGCCTGTCATGTCACCAAAATCTTTCAGAGTACAGTACAATCACTATGCTCAGAAATGCCTCTGCACATTCACAGTAAAGGCATGTCTGGAGGTTATTGTGTTAAAACAAGTAAGTGGAAAGCTTTCATCTTTTTGCATCCAAAAGGAGAGATGCTGAGGAAAAAACAGAGACAAGCTTCAAATAAATCCACAAGCTAAGAAAGGTGTGAAAAGGCAAGGATACCTAAACTATTGGTTACATATTATCATTACATGCAAATGCAAGTGTTAAAATGGTACAAAGATGAACAGTTACGTGCATACAGATGAGAAAAATGACACCTAAAGCCTGAAAAGTATAGATTATGTCAAAAAAACAAATTTCAACTATTCTGAGAAAACAACCATAGCTGTTCACTGAAAATCAAACTGGTTGCTAAACCACACTTGAAAACGTACTGAGTGTACGCTGCCAGGCTTTGATGTCAGAGAGCTGTAGAGGTGACCAGTGGGAGAAGAGGCAATCAACTTCCCTGAGACAGCCACAGTCAGCTCCAGATAGCTCTCAAACCCACAGAAACAACTCACTCCTCACCAAAATTTCAACCAGAAGGACACGTGGTGCTTCTGCTGAAACTTATCAGAGAATAAATAGAAGAGACAAATGAAAAGCAACAGAGGAGATGCATCAGAGGAGACATTTCCAGGGACAGACACATCAAAAAGACATTCTCCACACCAGAGCAGGGATGGTCCCAAAGGTGCTGAGGCCCGTGGAGGACCTATGTCAGGTCTTCTCTCTGTCCTCCTACCCCCATGGAGCTGTGATCTATGGCCAATTCATCATAGCAGAAAAAAATACAGTAAAAGCAGCAGACTAAAGCCCTGTACATGCCCTGACCTCTCACACCACCTTTGCATAGCCAAAGGAATTCAGATTGACCATGCGATGTGCATTGGGAGAACAAGAATAGATTAGACTAGGAATGGGGAAAGAAAGGTGTATTACAGAAGATGAGTTCAGAAAAGGGGAAGGAAAGACATTTCTTTAAGTGATATCCCCCCCAGTCAATCATCAGAAGTTTGTGTTAATTGGCAATAAGTTATATTAAAAAAAACAACAACTCCCTGAGTTGAGCCTGTTTTGCACACAGCAGGATTATCAGTCCTTAAACCCATGGAATGATACAGAAGCAAAAAAGCTGTCTGTACAAACAAGAGAAATGCCCTCTTTATAAACTGGAAGATCAGTCTGGAGCACCACCTATACTTCATGATAAACAAATAAATAAAGTTAACAGCTCTCAATTTGCTGGTAGATGCTTATGACATGAGATTAATATAATGACAATGTCACATGCCCAAGAAGCTTTTAGCAGAGCACTTTACAGGTATGATACATGAAAGTGTGAATGAACTGTGATATCTTTAACCTTTAAATCTGAATCAAGAAGCAAGGTTCAGTTTACATACTAGCTTCAGTCACAGGTTTTCTTTATAAACTAAAAAACTCCACAAACCTCAAAACAAAACACAACCCCACAAATGACAGATAACTCCTCAGCAGTTTACACTCCTTCAAATAGGCCTCTGTTTCTTTTCTCTTTCATATACCAGCACAAAAGCTCAAAAGTTTTACCGCTACTTGATCTGCACACACAGAGCGAGGCTTACCTGGCTACTGAGCCAACTAAAACACTCAGCATGAAGTCAACACAGATTTTGCCTCTGGACTTACTATCTGCCTTGGAAAAGGTGTTCAACAAGCAAATATTTAACTTTGTGTGTGTATCACCACAGACTGCAGTCACATGAATAGGCTTGAGGTGGCAAGTGAAGGAGAAGTAATGCGTTGTAAGCACAGAGTCATTGGCCTGCTTCCTCTGGTCCTTCAGTCTACTACTATACAATAAGAATTTCTGGTGGTGACTTTTAAAACCGAAGGAATGAAACACTCTCCAACACGACATAGGTAGAACAGTGAAGCCAAAACTACAATATCTTTAGAAAAGACATTTAACCTCTTGGAATCCAAACCTTTCCAACACAAACAGTTGTTCCCTACAATATACAACTTCTGCATCCTTAAAATTCTGTCTCCTCCTGCCATAACCAACCCAAGCAGGCAGTGCATGAGAATGATGAGAATAAATGCCCTGAGAGCTTGGTGATGCAGCTAAAGGACAACAGAGACATAACATCCCCTTCCACAGCCCAGAAGTATTTTTCTGACTACTAGAACTGTATTGTCAATGCAAACCTCTAAAGGGGAACCTGAACTGTATCAGTTAAACGGAAAGAAATCTGACAATGTCATTTTCAGTGCTGTCCTTCATAGTTATTTACTTAGCTACCCAACACAGCAAAAAGCAACATAGCTTTTTCAGTATTTCGAATTGATCCAGTAGCTCCTTTGCAAAAACTTGTCCAGGAATCTAAAAAAATGAAGCCAAGAGCCACATCCAAACACTGAGAAGCCTGTAGCCTTCTGTGATTTTGCATGTGATTAACTGAATATCCCATGCTATTTACCAAATTACCATCTGAAAGACATACATTTATCAGTTAGCTATTCCACTTAATGAAGAATTATCAGTCCAAATTGAGAGAAATTGCGTTACATCAACAAATGGATGAAATGATAGCACACATTTAAGGGAAACGATTTCATTCTCAAATCACAGATTTTCAAACAAAGAACTGTCTTTTGTATCATCTCTCTCAATGATTCATACAACAATATAATATTAAGGTAATTAATAAAGGTAGCAAATACAAAAACTAAAATAGAAAAAGATTAAGTGGAGACCTTGCTGGAAGTAAATGAGAACAACTGTATGTGACTCATAAGAATGCTAATCCAATCCACTGCTAGGACAGCTCTTGACAGGATGACAACTTGCTGAGGATCTGTTAGTGAGGACCCAGGACTAAGCACTCACAGTAGCAGGGCAAGTATGATAACAATCATCTCTAATCATAATCCCAATGAACTTCCCTAATGTCAGAACACAAACTTATATATATCATCTTTGGACACCAACAGAAAGAGGAATCCAAAAGTCTCTAGAAAAGAAGCTGAAATTTAAAAAAAAGCTAGAAATTATTTCTAAGCATTTCTTGGAGTTCAAAGCAAAAATTTGTATATTACAGAAATACAGGAATACACAAGAACCCATATCTTCTGGTCAAATGGTTTTTAGAAACTATCTACAGACAAAAACCAGGAGTGAACACCAATGTTCTAAAACATTTTCCAACTATCCTTTATTGATAGCGCCATCTCCATCTAAAGAACAAATTACAGAGGATAACATTTGCAGAACTCAAAGGTCCTTGTCCTCTGTCCTTAAAAGTTTCACAACTCCCAGAAGTTCAGTTGATACACTTCTAAATATTTACAAAAAGTAATCAATAAAAGATGTTAAGAAGTGAACTGAGAGGTCAACAGAAACACTTAGAACATTGCTACGTACCACAAGATCCAGTAATAGAATAGGTTTTTGAGGTTTCCTTAAGTTTTATTACAATTTTGATGGAAAAACAGAGAGAAAAAGTAGAGACAAACTGTATGACACAAGATTTCCACAGAAGTCACAAGAGTATTTGTCCAGAACGATGCAATAACTCAGACATCTCTTTAAGCTTTGCAACTTTTAGCAAGCAGAAAGAAGCTTGGAACCCCAAAATTTCTACAAAGAGCATGCTGCCATTACTAGACTTAGCCTGAGTCTAGACACAGTAACTTCCACATGACTTTCACAAACTGCTGTGTCTAAAATCACAATCACAAATACTCAGTGCAGCTATCAGCCAAAATTTTAACATTACCTTTATGCCAGCTTCTCCCATTAAAATACTTTGTATGGCACCACTTGTCAAAGGAACAAGAATTCAGAAACCACTCTTCAAAACAAAAAAATACTTGGTCACATCTAAAAACTGCACCTGGACAACTAATCCTAAAGATCGCAACACTCTGCATCTGACTGTGTTGCCAACACTCGAATTTGACCAGGAACCCACAAGCCGCTCAGCTTTCCAAATCAATTGACACACCATAAGGCTGTACCTAAGTGCACAAAGGTATGCAAACTGCATCCTTCTTCCCACCAAAACATCAGTAACCAAGATGCTATACACAAGATTTTCAGTGAAATCCGAAATACAGAGTGATACTTTCAGAAAAAACTTACAGTATTGCTGCATCTTACACAGATCTTACAGTATTTCCAACAGTGTAATTAAAAATCGAGGAAAAACTTGCTTTGCGTATGCATAGCATGCTCAAAGTATATCTATTTTTAGTTTCTGGTTCTACAGAATTGGTAAAATCATGTAAACAAACACAGGGCTTAAAATACAAAAATATAATTATTGCAAGATGGATTGATTTCATCATTAATGGAAAGATCTCTATTATGCATTTATTGGAATGATGCTTTGGTGGTACAAACTTGCAGAAATTGCTAATATTTTTTCTTTGATTGCAAATAATTTTATTAATACTTTATTTATTAGGCATTAGCAAGCAAATAACCACCAAAAATTTCACTTATTTCTTGTCTTGACTTTCTACTACACTTATACTTATTTTCCATACACCATCTTAATGAATATCCTTTTTTGCCTATTGGCTCATTGAGACACTGGAATTTATTTGGGTGGACTGACAAAATAATCTATTTAAATAGTAAGTAGACAGGTTAGGATACAATGGGAAGCTCAACAAAAGATGTGACGAAAGATTAAAAGCAAAAAAATTTGGTTTATTGTGATACTTGTTTTTTGAGTATTTACTTAAATTACAGATATTTACTTTTTATACAGATTACAGATCTACGCTTTTTTATTTACACAAGGAGACCACAACGAGAAGTTACAGAAGAACTAAGGAAGCATTTACCAATGAGTGTGGTTCCTATATAAGTACTAATACTATCTTAGTACCATTAACTCTCTTCAGACTGCCAGTTCACCTCAAAGCCTCTCCAAAATCCCTTCACACATGACAAAACTTCTGTACAGTTTTCAGCAGACACCTTTCTGCCTTAAAAGGAGTGTGACCTCTCTAAGTGCCTGAAGGATTTCTGCCATCTCAGCAACAAACTGAAGTGTTCCAGCTTCACTGTGTACCTGGATAATCTGAGCAAGGAATCTCAGACTAGCTGCTAACAGTTTAGCTCCATTCTGTTTATTGCCAGTAAGTTTTTTTGAATTATACTCTAAACATCAGGACAAGCAGTGGGGCATAGACCTAACAGAAGACAACAAGAAGGTGCACGAGAAAGAGCACTGCCAAGAAGCAAACCACAGTATTTAACCCACTTATTCACCTTAAAACTTCATGGCTCTGTAGACTGAAATTATATGACTGCTCCACATATGCTCAACAGTGCACAAGTGGAATACTCAAGCTAGCATTATTCTTAATTAAGAGGTTTCTGCTTTAGGATTGATCACTACAAGGATGAAGAATGAAGACTATATATGCTCCACCGTCTCGTAAGATTTTTTCCTGAATCTTCCCTCCTGCAACACTCAGAATGAAAGGCTAATTTATCAGTATATAAAGCCACTTCCAACTACACAGACATGTATTAACTGCTTAGGAGACACGAAAAAAATTTTGCTCCAAAAAACCCCCCAAAATTTCAAAAATTAACAAAGAATATTTTAGTAATAACAGAGGAGTATTTTATATGACAAGCGATAGAAAGGACATGCATCAGCTCCTAAATCAACCTCTGAAGTGGCTGAATCAGTTATTTTGCTACACAAAGAAGAAAATACCTTCTCTCCGCATTATGAAAAAACCCCCTAAGTCTCAGAAGTAGCAGTCTAAGTCCATGCTTTCAGGTACTCAAGTATTTTCAACTCAGGATCATCACATACTGGAATTAGGTTTAATTCCATAATTTTTTGCAGGATTTGACTCCTACACATCCAGTTCTACCCAAAAGAATTCTCTCGTGCCACAGGAAAATGTTCACAACATAAATAGTTCCAACAGCTTAGTATTTCCAGCATCCTTGTTAGCTATGACCACGTGGGAGCACTTTTGGTGCTACAGTAGTATCATTCAGTCACATGACAAATTGCCAGTGAAAGTCCATTGAAAACTGAGCCTGTACTGAGGCTGAGCCACCAGACAGGAGACCCGTGGAAACAACTCTGCTGCATATGCGGTATTTGCCCAGTCAAGCAGCCTGGCAGTGTCCAACAGCTTTAACTGTTGAAAACCGAATACAGCACTCCACTTCACCTTAGTTTGAACCAACTCAAAATCTGCCTAACAGCAGAATTGCTCTTCCTGAGCTTTCATCACTTCCCTGCCATGTTTTCAGCACCGCGAAGCAAGGAAAGTCTGTCCCAAGCCAGTGAACCCATTAATCACTTCTCCTGGAAGTAAACAGTTGGAACTTTCAAGATGCCAGAATTTGGTAACTCTGGAGTACAACACTCAGAGAAACCCAACTTACAAAGCTCTTGGGGCACTGAGATGCTAGAATGTTCTTCCAGAAGTCCAACTAGAACTTGTATACTGTTGGTGTGGGAGACACGAGATGTCAAACATCCCAACCCTCTACCTGTTCAGTTTTCACTGCACCAGCATCTACGGGTCATGTCAATCCACCCACCTCAGCATCCTTTCAGAGCCAGAAGTCCCATATGTCAGATGATGAAAGCTTCAAAGTGCAAAGCGTCATCACATTGAAACTAGCAATGACAGAGGCATCTCTGCACTCACAGACGGTCAACACATTATTGAAGAAGGTCTTTCTCTGAGGGAATGGTCAGCTGAGGTTCTTGCTGCATAAGTCCGTAGGAGTACAGACCCTATTATCCTTAACACACAAAATAGCCACCAGGACTGGTAATAAGGCTTGGATATCAAACATTCTAAAAAACTATACTTGAAAATTTTACTTTCACAGGCACCACATCCAAACACAGCAGCACCAGGCTTCTCAAACGCTCTGCTGCCCGTGCGAGAAGTCTGCCTAAAAGCATTAAGGTATCGACTTTAAAATGTCAATACATTTCTCAGGTAAAAAAAAACCCTGAAGCTGTTTGTACCTGAGATTTGTCACAGCTGGTAACAATGGCTTATTTCTTTATAAAATTGCAAATATGCCAAAAGCTCTGCGAACTACTGAACACCATGAGGATGCATGGAAACATTAAGTCACTGGAGTGTGCAGTATATATAAAAAATTTGGGAAAAGACAGATTGTTCTAGAACAAACTGTAAATCAGTGCTAAACCCAGCACATCAATTAATTACAAAATCTAAGAGAAAAGAGGGGTGGGTTGATCATCCACGTATTTGCCCTGACTACTGGAAATATGAAATATCCTTGCAATTAATCTGCTAGGTACAGTTGTAATGGATCCATTAAGACAACTCTTGGAGAAAATTATGTAATACTCATAATTACTCATAGGAGATACAAACCCTTGGAAGGTCATGAACCCACCCCACTGTCTAGCTTCTCAGAATGTTACACTGCATAAAGCACATGCACTTCTTTATTGCATTTGTTTACTTGTTTCTTCCAGTCTGATGAGCTTTAGGGGCACTGATCAGACCAAGGGATGTGCTAACACACCATAACCACTTTACTTCTGAGTACACAATCACAGAATCAAAAAGGCTGGAAAAGATTGCCAAGTCCAACCTCGACCGAATAGCACCACACTCACTAAACCATATCACAAAATGCCACCTCTACTCCTTTTTTGGACACTTCTAGGGAAGGTGACCACACCTTAAGATTCAGTGCCTCTACTGGATCATGGATACGCCATTTTGCACACAGAAACAGAACTGCAAGAAGGAGGCAATCACAGGTGACAGCTATCCCTGCTGACACTGATAACTCAAAGCTTCCACCACAGTAGGAAGCCATTACATTAAACACTGTCCAGACACAGAAAAATTTATATACTATCTATTTAGTTATTTTTTTCAATAAATATTTTTAGATGCTTATTTATTATTATTACATATAATTATAGTAATTATATATTTCATCGTTATACAGTTATATTACATATAAAAGTCATATTCGGTAGTATTCATATTGTTTATAAATAATCGATAAATTTTATAAAATTCAGAAATAATTCTATTTATTCAAATGTAAAACAGGCATTTATTATATCCCATCTATACGTAAAACATAGAATTTACACGCTAGAAAACTAAGTGCAAATTATACCGGATAAAGAAACTAAAATTATTTTTTTTTTATCAGACTAAATTAGTACAAAAATTTAGAGCTGATTTTCCTGCGCATTTTCCTGCGGTAAAACACGCAGACAGCTAACAGGTTTACGGCATTTATCACTCTCTCAGGAAACGAAACTACGACAAAAATGGGCGATGCCTACTCGTAGCGCCACCAAACTACAGCAAACAGCCCGTACGCAGAAAACAATCTCCAGCGCCCCGAGCTGCGATGACGGACTAAGCTTCGTTTCTCGTCACGACAAGGAAAAAGAACCGAAAGGACACGCGACACGGCAAAGGCGCCGCCAAACGGCGTATTTAAATGACAGCCACCGCTGCGGACGGGAAACGACCGGCGCTCACGGCCAACGCCTCGGACAGCAGAAGCAGAGCCACGGAACCATCCAGGTTGGAAGAGACCCCCGAGAGCCCCGAGCCCGCGCTGCGCCCGAACGCCGACCCCCGCGTCAGCCACAAACGCTGCCCGGAGCGCGGCTCCGCGCCCGCCGCCGCCGCTCC
>VZTG01004754.1:16699-31343 GCA_013397845.1 Melanocharis versteri
AAAAAAAAAAAGGCACAACCCTCTGGACGTAAAAGGCAGTACTGACTTCTCGCTTCTGTCCAAGCTTTGGAGAGGGCAGGAGAGGAGCTGGGCACACCCCCGCCCTGTGGACGCTGCGCTGGGCAGCGGCGCATTGGCACTGGACGTCGCGTGGGGCCGTGGGAGGGCAGCAGCCTTTTCCCAGACACCTGGCTCCAACGGAGAGGGAGCCACGGCTGGCGGGCTCCAACCTGCTCCCAGGAGCAGTTCGGATGTGGTCAGCAAGCCCAGGGAGCTCAGGGCTGCACGCGGCGGGCGGCAGCTGCCGGGGAGGAGCACGGTCCCACGTTTCCCTCAGCCTTCGAGCAAAGCAGAAATCCCATCAGCTTCCTGGGGAGTCTTCCCTCGTCAAGGTTCGTCCATGGTCTTCCCTAGGAGGTCTTTTAATAAAAGCAGGAATATCCCTCACGTCACTAAGAAAGCTGCTCATTTAGTTTAAAGGGTGCAGTTATGGATCCAAAGGTTTTTGGCTCACACTCGGGGATGATCCGAGCTGCCGGAGGATGGGATTGGGTGCATGAGGAATCAGCACAAAGCAGGAAAGGGGCTTGGGATTTTAGCCCTTTGTCAGCAGAAACTGGGGCTGCCTCGGAGCAGATTTTTCCCTTGTAGTTTTTGGCATTTGCTACACAAGGAGCAGGAACAGGGATGGAAAAATCCATCTGCAGAGCCAAAGAGTCTCTCAAGCATCCCCTGCTGCTGTGGCCTAGAACAGCATCACCCCAGAAATCCTTCCCTTCATCCCCTTTTGAGGCTCCCAGAAGGAGCAGCAGGTCCCAAACACCACATTCCTTCCAACCACCCTTATTCCTTGAAGGGAAGGAATAAGGGCCTTTCACTTCCCCTTGACTCCAACAGGCAGTTTCTCCCCCTAAAAAGCTCCTAAATCCTGCTAACTCGAGAACAACCCCCAAAATAACAGTTCTAAGGAGCTCACTGAGGGGAAAGCCTGGGTCCAGCCCAACCTGCAGCAGCAGGCAGCCACGTCTGTGCTCCTGTGTGTGGTGTGGGAAGGAGAAACCTGGGAATGGGACCAGCTGTGGGCTGGGTGGAGGAAGGGTCACAAATGCTGCTGTGGGTGCTGAACCATGGGGCAGTTTTAATGGGATTGATAAGAGAACTACACAGCAGCACCCAGCGATGCCACCCTGCTGCGGCCACTGCGGGGACAGGAACAGCCTGGAGCCCCTCCAACGGCCACGGGTGCCTCTGGGGTGGGATGGCCAGGATTTGGGCTCTGGCTGAAGTCCCACGGGCTTGGAAAAGCTTTTGGGATACAGGAAGGTGGCACGAGGCAGGTGAACCTGCTGAACCGGCTCCGCGAAGTCGGGTGGCGGCCCAGCTGGACGAGGAGCTGGCTGGGAATTTGGGAAAATGCTGTGATGGACGGCATGGAGACCCTGCAAAACTTTTCCCCTGCTGCACTGGGCATCCTTTCCCTCAAACCCGCCTCCTCCACAGGAAAATCCTGTGCTGAATCCCCCACCAGCCACAGCCAGGCCTTTCTTGGCCAAGCTCCCATGGGCCTGCTGCACCTGTGGGAGATTAAATAAAGCAAAGGCTCTGTCTTTTCCCTTTCCTCAGCTCCAGCCCGAACCCCACCCAGCCGAGTCAGCATTGCCCCTTCTTTATCCCATGCCTGGTGTTTGGGTTAAAAAAAACCAATAAAATAAAAATAATAATTAAAAAATAAAGAAATAAACATCGGAGGTGGAGAGTGCAGCTGAGACAGCGGGAAGGGCACTCCCTCCTCCCATGTCACCAGGAGCAGCCGGTCCCTCACCACTGCCAGGAGCATCTCCTCTCCCGAGCAGAGATTTCACATTCATTTCACTGGTATGGCAAAGTCCGTTTGCTTTTTCCTTCAAGGTGCTTTACATTCAAGAGCTATTGCAATCCACAGCAAGGAGACGGGGCCAGGGAGGCACCACAGCCCCCCGGGGTTCTCTTGAATTTGATTATTTGATTTAAATAAATTGCCCCAAACCTCTGAAGTGCAGTTCATCTCCAAATTTTGGGGAACTCGAAGGGGGCCGCTGGCTCCTGGCCTTAGCTCTCCCGGGGGTCACTGTACTGAAGCTCCGAGTTGAAAACCTCTTTGTAGAGGGGGGGGAAGTTCATGGCAGTCTCCGGGTGCAGGAGACGGAAAAATTCCAGCTTGTCCAAGTGCAGGTTGCAAATAGTCTTCATCAAGGGCAGCTTGGAAACCATCTGCAGGGAGAGAAGGAACTGGTGACCACTGGGATACCGGGTGCAGTGGCCCTGATGCCACTGTTCCCCCTCCCTTGGGGACAAGCAGAGGGGTTTGGGGACCACTGGGTTTCCAATTAGTGTCCCTTGCACTGCTGTTCCCCTTCCCTGGGCACAGCGGGTGGGTTTGGGGATCACTGGCTTCGCCTGGCACTGGGGCACCAGCAGACTCCCCACCTTTGGACAGCCTGGCAGCAAGCTGGCCTCATCCCCAAACCCACATCTTTCCACAGGGGGGGCTCCTCCCCACCCCAGCTCTGTACAGGCCAAAGCACTCCCAAAACAGCTCCTTTTGCCTAAAAATACCCAGTTCCTGATGCACTGCCAGGTTCAGCAGCACGGTGCTGCCTCTGCCTGCACCACAACGGAGTCTCATGGCCCTTGGAAAGAGAAATTCTCCTCCTCCGACAGGTTTGAGGTCTCGCTCCCCGAAATGCCCGTGTGTGGCTCATGAGCTCCGGCACAGCCACGACCCCCAGCTCAGACACCCCCTGCACCCCTGGCCGGGTTTCCTGTGCCCCTACCTTTGAGAGCTTGTCCTCGGCGGAGTGTTTCTTCTGGATCTCGTGCTGCAGGGCCACATAGATCTTGTCCTGGAGCTTTTGCACCTTCTTGGCCTCGGTCAGCCACGGGCGGTCTGCGAGAGACAGAGGACAGAGTCAGCACAGGGGCAGAGTCAGCACAGGGGCAGAGTCAGCACAGGGTCTCCCCCAGGCACAGGGCAGTGGCCCCCGGCTCTTTTAACCCTTCCTGCTCTCCAGGATGGTTTTGGGGACACTTGGTTCCTCTCTACACTCCCCAACCCGCCCTGGATGACACAGTTCCTCCTCCCACCAAGGAGATTTGACAGGTGCATTTTGTGCATCTTTAGATGCATTTTTTGCCCCAGGTTCCTTTCCCAGGAATAACTGAAATCATCCGCCAAGGAAGCAGCGCTGAGGTTTTTGGGGTCAGCTCTCCCCACAGGACACCCCCAGATGTGGGGCCCTCCCCACGGCCCCCCAGTACCTGGGGAGAGCAGGACGGCAGCGGTGAAGAGGGCGAGCTCCTCGTCCGACAGNGAGGGCAAGCTCCTCGTCCGACAGCTGCAGGCGGCACAGGGTCCTCCCCAGCTCGAAGACGGCACCAATGAGGTCGTCACAGCCTGAGAAGGGGACAGCGGGGACGTGTCACTGTCACTGCTCCGCCCACCCATCAGCAGAACCCAGCGGCACCCAGAGCTTGGAAAGGTTTTTGGAGATGAGGTGGGTGAAGAGGGGTCCTGGATGCTCACCTGGCTGCAAATTCCAGCCTTGTCTGGGCTCCAGGGGGAGAGGAGAGGGACAGGGACAGGAGGAGAGGGAAAACAGAGCAGAGGGAGAGAGAGAGGAAGAGAGGGGGAGAAGGGGAGAAGGGGAGAAGGGGAGAAGGGGAGAAGGGGAGAAGGGGCAGTGAGGCGGCTCTTACCGAGAGATTTGAACATCTGCATCCCACCAAACTTGCCCTCGAAGAGGATGGTGTTGTTCAAGGGGTTGAACGCGCGGATCATGCGGATCAGGAGCACCTCGAGGCAACCTGATGTAGGCAGAGAGAGCGCAGACGAGGGCAGGGCAGGGCAGGGCAGGGCGGGGAAGGTCAGGGGGTTTCCATCACCCCAGGACAAAGTGCAAGAAAGAGGAAAGCCCCCAGTGCGCGTTTGAGGTCCAGATTGTTCATTCCCAAGAACAGAATGGGTGTTTCAACGCATCCAGTTTGGGTTTTGGGATTGGTTGGGTTTTTTAGGTGTCCAATTGTGACCACAATATTTCACCAAAGGGAAATATTATCCAGTCATTCGCAGCCAGGCACAGAGAGACCGAGGTCGTGGTGGAGCACCGAGAGAGAGGAAGGGGTGAAAAAAAAATAAATAAAAAGAAAATGGAAGGAAGAAATGAAAGAACGAGTTAAACTCCAGCACGTTGGGCACGGCCAGCTCTGGTTTCGGGGTACAGCACCCCGCTGGGACACTGGCACGTATCCCCAGTGCTGGGTGCTAATCTCAGCTCCCCAGCTCTGACAGATTAGAAACTAGGAGGTTTTTCCACTGTTTTGGGGATTTTGCACATTCAGCTCCCCAGCCTGGGCACAGCATCGCCAGCTTGGGCAGATGGAAGAATGGGGGATGTGGGTGTGCGCTGCCATCATCCTCCTCTTCCCAGTCTCTTGCTGGGAGAAGAGGCCAATCCTTTTCTCTCAATCCTCCCTGCTCCCATTTGAGTTTGGCACCCCTTTTCCCAGGGGAAAACCTTCTGTTCTCATTTCCATCCCAGTTTCTGGGTGACATTTGGATGAGGGCGGCCATGGAGAAAAGCCTCTGCCCAAAGCAGCCACTCCCCACGCGCCCCCCTCCACCATCGCCCTTAAACGTGACCTTCAGCTCCTTCCAGCCCAGCACCTGCTCCCCCAGCACTGGGAGAACTGGGGCAGTGAGGGAGGGGACCCCCCGAAAGGAAAGCACCAGCCAAGAGAAAAGATGGGATTTGCCTCTGGCCCTGCAGCTGCCGCTCGGGAGAGGTGTTGGGGACGGGAGGGGGACGGTGGGGACACGAAGGGCGGTGGCAGGGACGTGAGGGGGGCGGCGGGGTTCCCCCCTCTTACCGGCTTTCAGGAGGATGATCTGGTCGTTCTGGCAGAGCTCCATGAAGCCGTCGATGCGCTTGGCGAACTCCACCACGTACTGGATGGCATTGGAGATCTGCAGCGAGCACTGCTGCCACATGGCCTCGCAGCTCTGCGGCACATGGGGACACTCTCAGGGTGTGCTGACACCCCGGCACCCCGGCTCTGTCACCCCCCAGGGCAGGGATCCCCCAGTGCTGTGCCATCCATGGGGGACGGTGGCGTTAGGACACCTGGGACGTGAGCTGCCACAGCAAACTCCTCCTCTGGGCAGCTCCCAGAGCACTGACAGAGCCTCCTCACCCTCCTCACCTTCATCCCCACCTCAGCACAGCCCCAGGGGACACTGGCTGTGCCAGGGGGCTGTGACAGTGGCACTCACCTTGCTCTGCAGGGCACGGACCTCCTCGGGGGAGTAGAGGCTCCACGCCAGGCGCTTGAGCTCCTCCGTTGTGTACTGGCACGTCTCCAGGTGCGACTTCACCACGTTCTGGGCCACCCGGTCTGCAAGGCGGGGACAGCAGGTGGTGAGACCTGGGGACCCCAACCCCGTCCTCTCCTGTGGGGCTGCTGGGGCTGAGGGGCCGAGGGGCTCTCACATGGTGTCACAGGGGTGTGAGGACAGATGGGCAGCAGGGGCTGAGCCTGAAGCAAGCAAGGGATGTGCCACATGACCTTGGGTGTGCTGAGCTCCATCAGGGAAGCTTGGGGCTGCTCCAAGAACTGAGGCTGGGCTCACTATATCATAGAATCCCAGAATCCCGGAATGGTTTGGGTTGGAAGCTTAAATCTCATCCACTTATTCACCTTAAATCTCATTCCACCCCCCTGCCGTGGGCAGGGACACCTCTCCCCAGACCAGGTGTGTGTATGCAGAGCTGCGTGTGTCTGGCAAGGTGCTGGGGTGGCCCCAAGCACCATCCTCGGGGCCACACACACCCCACACGTGCCCGGCACCGCACCGGCGCTCACCGATCTCCAGGACAGAGATGTCGGGGGGCAGCTGGGCACCCTCCAGCGCCCCGTGTGCCAACAGCGCCGGCTCCAGCATCAGCTCGTAGATGGACTCCTGCTTGATGAGCGTGGCATCAGCCACGTCCAGGCTGGACTGGTCGGGCGAGGGCTGCGCCGAGGCCAGCAGGTCCAGGTTGTAGTAGGTGCTGCTGCCCTCGGGGGTCAGAGGGAAGTCGAAGAGGAGCCCGTCCGACAGCGTGGAGATGTCGTCCAGGTCCGAGAGGCCGCTGCTGACGCTGGTGGTGTAGACGCGGCTCAGGGGCTCGGGCTCATCCTTGGTGCCACCGCTCTGCTCCTGGCTCTGCTGGTGCTTCTGCACCTCGGCGTAGAGGC
The DNA here is from genome assembly GCA_013397845.1 of Melanocharis versteri. NCBI lineage: Eukaryota > Metazoa > Chordata > Aves > Passeriformes > Melanocharitidae > Melanocharis > Melanocharis versteri. The sequence continues at coordinate 22,973 of VZTG01004754.1, forward strand.
TGTCCCGCTGCTTCTTGGACATGCGGCCGAACTTCACCGCTGCCCCGGGGGGAGACGGCGGCCGTGTCAGGGCAGCTTCACCCCCCAGAGCAAAGCCACGACCGCCCGCTGCCCTGGGACACGTCCTGGCTCCTGGGGGAGGGCCTGGTTTGGGGGTCTCTGAGCCCCCAGCGGGGCTGGGACCCCGCTGGATGCACCCACCCCGCCCCAGACCAACCCCGGATCAAACCAACCAGAACCAGTTTAGATTTTCCCATGGAAAACTCGAAAGCATTTCTTGCTTCCCAAACCCTCCTTGCACTGGTCTGGCCCTGGGGGGGAAGCAGCTTCATCCTGAGAGCCTGACTCTCTCTGAGGAGGAGCAGGGGGCCCGTGGGGACCCCGAGCACCTCCGGGGCACGACTCACCGTCGCGGGACATGCCCAGTGCCAGGCATTTCTGCAGGCGGCAGTGCTGGCAGCGGTTGCGGTTGGTGCGGTCGATCAGGCAGTTCCTCTGCCGGGAGCAGGAGTAGCTGGCGTTGTTCTGCTGGCTCCTCCGAAAGAAACCCTGCCCGGGATGGGACGAGAGGAGTTGGCAAGGTGCCCGGCTGGAAGCCAGCCCCCGCGGCCGCCCCCCTGCCCGCAGCCGGCGCCGCCGGGCTCACCTTGCAGCCTTCGCAGGTGATGACACCGTAGTGGATCCCTGAGGACTTGTCTCCGCAGATTTTGCACGGGATCACCTCGATTTGGGCTGCGGGGGATGGGTAAAGGGGGGAAAGCGCGGGGGTTAATAATGGTCACTGCTGAACGGGAGGAGGGAGACGGCCCCCCGCCCACGACAGCCGCGGGCTGGCTCAGCGCTTGGGGAAACTGAGGCACGAGAGCTGGACCCATCGGCAGCCAAGCCATTCCCACAGACCCCACAAGGATTCCTGCACCTCAGAGAGGTCCCTAAAAGGTTCGCACAGGGCGTGGCGTACCCCGTCCCCTCCAGCAGCAAGAGATGGGGTAGGAAAGCCCTTGAATCCGGGAGAGCACGGGATGTTTCTGCCCCAGCCTGCCCAGGACCCTGTTTTGGAATCACACCCCTTATTTTTCAACTGATGTGTGCACCAGGGCAGAGACAGCCTTGGCACAGGGACCACCCCCATCCCTGCAGCTGCGGATGCTCTGCTGCTGGAGGTCTGGCCCAAGCAGAGGGTCTGGGCCCCTCCTCGCCCCCCCAGCAGCTCCTTTGAAACCCAGGACCGATATAGCCATCCCCAGCTCAAGGTCCCGGCCCCCTTCCCCCCACAAATCCGCTTCCCTCCCCGCTTCTGCTTCACCGGCACTGAGCTGCTAATAGGCTTCGTCCTCCTCATTTTCCAGCTGCCCCAGATCTGGGCTGGCTCTGCCCTCCCCACCCGCGGGGGGGGACGCGCGGCACCCCCGGGACTCGTACGTGCCTCCCGGCATCTCTGCGCCCTCTAATCCCCGCTCCAGCCCGCGCACCCCCTGGCCGGGCTCAGCCTGGCGTCGCTCTCGAGGGTGCTGGGCAGCCACTGCCGCGCCAAAATAACCCCCACGGCCAGATTATGGTTATTTCCAATCTCCTGGGCCTGTGCAAATCCCCGCTCGGGTAATTCCCTTCTGCCTCTCTTCTCCCCTGGGAGCCATCGGCTCTGGCCGAGGGATGTGTTTTGTGGGGCCACCTCTGCGAGTGACAGTCTCAGTGCTCAGCCAGTGCCACCTGTACCCCAGCACTCGGCAGGGTCCTGGGGTCCCTTGCTGCTTGGGGGAGGCTGGGATGGAGCAGTGGAGCCTCACTGGGCAGAGGGGCAGCTGAGGTGCCATTGGTGCCCCAGGGATGCCATCAGTCCCCCAGGGATGGTCAAATCTCCCAGGGATGCCATCAGTCCCCCAGGGATGGTCAAATCTCCCAGGGATGGCATCAGTCCCTCTCAGGGATACTATCAGCCCCTCAGAGAAGCCATCGGTGCCCCTAGGGATGCTCAATATCCCAGGGATGCTATTGGTACCCCGGGGATGGCACTGGTACCCCCGGGGATGGCACTGGTACCCCCTGAGGATGCCATCACTGTGTCCCCTGGGGCAGGCTTGCTTCTGGCCACTCTGGGGAAGGACTCGCTCCAAGTCCAGGTGTAAGTGGAGGGACGGATCCGTCCTGCATCCTTTGACTCACTGCTTAACCCAATGCCCCACATGCACCAGGTGATTTTGGGGCTTACCCCTCCTTCCTCAGGCTGCTGAACTGGGCTTCTCCCAGCGCTGTGTGTTGTCTCCAGCCCCCCACTCGAGGGAGTCACATCCTATCCCTGCCCCTCCCCAAATCCTCTGCCCACGCCTCTGCCGTGGTTCTGGGCCTGGGAGAGCAGAGCTGGTTTTCCCGAGCTGGGCAGGGCAGGGATGCCCAGGGCATCCTCACATCTCCCACAGCTGCACCAACACCGCAGCCCCAGGGCCACCCCTCCGGCAGGGGGATGGGGGCACCAGGAGGGCCATGTGTGGCCACCCCCAAATCACCACCCAGCTCCGATGACCACGACACCCCCCAATTCCCTGGATCCTGCTGCCACCTTCCCCCACGCTGCCGGACCGCAGGGACCGCTCCCCACTCCAATACCCTGCCGCAAGCCGTGTCCCGGGATGGGACCGAGGTGGTGGCATCGCGGGGGGCACAGGGAGGGGGTGCCACCCCCGGCAGGAAGCGGCGTCGGCTCGTTATGCAACGTTAATTGCAGCCGCCGGCAGCGCGGGTGATGCATCGTGGGCGCCGCGCCCTCACGCCCGCAGCCGATACTCCGGTACCCGGAATTACCGGCACCGGCAAACACCGGGGCTGAGCACGGCCCGGAACCCCCGGCATCCAGCCGGCAGAGCCCGGCGACGCCACCCCAGAGTGCCCCAAAAGCCCCAAAGATCCCAAAGGCTTCGTGCGACGCCGACGGCCAAATCCCGCCCCCGCGCCGGAGGGGAGCCCCCCGAAAGCCACCCGGGAACCCCCCGAGAGCCCCCCGGAGCCGGAGCTGAGGGTGGTGGGGGTGATGCTGTCCTGGTGAAGGAGAAGCCCTGCCCACCCGCCGTGTGCCCGCAGCCTTTTGGGGCTCTAATTACCATCCTGCTAATTACCCGGCCGTGCCCACCACTGGCACCTGACCCGCTCGTAAGACGCTCGCCCCAAATAACTGACGTGGAGATACGGCCGTAACCTGGCGATAGCAATTACAGCCCAGCACGGTTAATTGCTGCTCCGATCGTAAACCCGGCTGAATCACCGAGTCGGCTCCATCAGTGTCCCCTCGTGCCGCAGCCGCGGACCCCCGGGGCGGCCGGACCATCTCCCCCATGACCCCCAAACACCTTCCTGGGGCAAATCCCGAAGGATGAGGAGGAATGGGGGTGCTGGTGGGGTCGCCACAGCAGCTCCCGCATCCCCCGAATCTCACTGTGATCAGGGGAAACATACCATTAGACCGGAGAGTTTGGCATCTCCTCCCACCACAACCATGCCAGCATCGGCCACACTGCGAACGCGGGGGGGGGGGACATTTAGGAGGGGGTGAACCTCTTCCCCCTCGGGGGGAGGAAGCAGGGAAACTCCCCCCTGGGGCCGATGTGGCTAAAATAGGGATCAGGATAAAAGAAACAACAAAAGGGTTAAAAAAATAAGTAACAATGATCTCCAGCCGGCAATTAAAATGTCCCGGCGGTGGTATTTGCTCTCCTCCCACTGTAAACACTTCTTGCCCAACTCCCGGCCCGCTGCCACCGGCCGGCCCTTATGTAAGCGGCCCTGTGGCACGGTCCGGCCACGGGGCCCGGCCGTGGCGGGGCGATGGCCCCCGGAGCGGCGGCTGCGCGTGGCCCCGCGGCTGGAGCCATCCTGTCCCACTGACACACTTTCTGCCCGTGGCCACGCGCGCTTGTGTAACCACGGCTGTTAACCCTTCCCGGGCCGCGGCCACGCCGGCACCGCCCTGGGGCTCAGGGCAGCACCCTGACCTCCCGCCACCGGCAGCGGGGATTTTGGGGCATTTTGGGCTGATACTTCCAGCTGGGGACACCCATTTGCCACCCTGAGTTGCAGCTCCAGGTGAGGGACACAGGTGTGTCCCTGCACAGCGCCCAGGTTGCCTGACAGCCCCCAGACCCAGCCGTGTGCGTCCCCTCCAGCGCAGCACCGCTCGCCCCAGACCGTGCTGGAGGCTCCGGTGGTTTCGGCAGAGCCAGAACCGCCCTCCTCGGAGCAGGAATCGGTCTTGGTGCCATGCCGGCACACCCTCCTCTCCATCGCCTCCGCCCCAAGGGCGGGCATCTCCTGCACCCCAAAACAAAACAAAACAAGGCAGGCCCTGCAGGATGCAGCCACGAGGGGCCGGACCCCCCCTCTGTGGCGCAGGGAGGATGGTGGCCCCATCCTCCTCCTCCTCCCCCATCCCTCCCCCCGGCTGTATGATCTCACTGCTTTGGGGGAATCACCCCAAAACCCTCAGCACCCCACTGACCCTCGGGACGTGCTGCGACCCCACTGCTGCTGGAGGCTTTTTGGAGCTGCCCCCTCTCCCACCGGCATAACTGGGTGTCGCTGGCTGCGGGGTGAGGACTCCTGGGAGGGGGGTGTTTTGGGGTGCACTGGCAGATCCCTGCACAATCCTCTGCACAGCCTCCCAGGGTGAGCCTGCACAGCTGTCACCCCACAGGGGCAGAATACGGCCACCCCTTCCCCTGGGGGGCCACGTGAGGCCATGGCGTCCTTGCCAGAGGTAGTGGGGCAAGCATCCCAGCTCTGAGTGTTTCAGAGGTGGCTCCGTGCCTCTGGGGCCATCCCTGCCCCAAATACCCCCCGGCGCTTCCCCGGTGCCCTGGCTCGTTACCCTGCTGGGAAAGCAGGTCCGTGCCCCATCCCTCTGCCAGGCTCCATCGATGCCGCGGGACAGGCGCCTCTGGTCACTGGCAGCAGCCCTGCAGCCCCCCCGGACCCCCAGCCCCAGCCAGGGCACCGCGATGCTCTGATGCTTCGCCTCCACCACCTCTCCCCTTCCAGGGGGACCCAGCCTCCCCCTGGTGCACCCAGAGCAGGGAGAGAAGGATGAGTCCAGGCTGCACAGGGACACGCAGGGACCCACAGGGACCCACAGGGACATGCGGGGACCTGTGATACCGCCCCATCTTCCCATCCCCGCCTCGAACCCCGGCTCTGCTCCTGCATCTCCTGCAGCAGCCTCCAACCCCGGGAGCGACTGCGCTGCCCCACAGCCACCATCCACAGTTGTGTTTCGCTGTTGGGGTAGGAGTAAACAAGGAAATAAAAGGAATTATCACCCCTTTACATCTGCTGATGGCTTTGCTGTTAAACAGACTCCAGTGCTGCAGCACCCCGGGCTCTCCCAGCACCCCGGCACTTCGGCCATCACTGGCAAAAAATCTCATCCCCATCTCTGCACCCCGGGGATCCCCAAACAAGCCAGGCCCATGCCAGGTGACCACAGCCCCGGCTCCAGGCACAGGGACACCGGCAGCACAGGCAGCACCGAGGCCAAGTGGAAAGTAGAGAAAATTTAGATGACACAACCACGGCCCCGTGCCGAGCTGGGATGCTGGAGGGGGGAACTGTTTTCCTAATTGATTAGCAAAGATTTCCTGGAAACTTTGGGCCAGAACAGCGCTCAGCTGCTCTCACCCTGCCCTGGGGCAACCCCTGGCCACCTTCCCTTGCAGGCACGCGAACGGAGGTTTTGCATTCTCCCCAGCCCCCAGCAAAGTGCTGGTTTTCCCTGTCCCGTGGCGCAGTGTGTGCCCCCAACAGGGAAATCGCGGCGCCGGAGGGGCGATGTGGCTCCCCCAGGGCCGCCCGGCTCCTGCCCGGGCTGCTCCGGTTCAGCAGCTCCGGTTCAGCAGCTCCCGTGCCACGCAGCTCCGTGCCAAGGCCAGCCCCGCCGGCGCGGGACGCAGCCCTTTGCACTTTGCCTGCTGCAGAAGGGTGGCAAAGGTGAGGCAGCGGGGAGGGGGACCTGCCAGCCCGGGGTGGGGACAAACAGGGCTGCGGAGGGAGAACCCCTCCAGCACTGCTGCTAAACCGGGGGGAATTATCTCCCTGGGGCTAAAAAAAGGCAGGAGAGCAGCTCTGCTCACCACATCCGATAAACCGGGCTGATTTAGACATTAGCGGCTCTTTAAATAGCCGCCGCGAGTTCAAAGTTAAACGTGACAGGGAGCAGGGACAGCGACGTTGGGCTGGGGACAGGGACCACCGGCTCCCCACCACTGCTCTTTCCTCTCCAGGTGCTGACTCTCCCTGGGGTTATCGGGGTGGGGGATCCCAATCCCGTCTGGACCCCTCAGGACCCCTTAAAGCCGGTGGACAGCTTTCTCCTCCAGGCTTGTTTTTTGGGAAGCGGCAGGCACGGCCATCCCCGCGCGGCGGTACCGGGACAGGAGCGGCCGTCGTGCGGGAAGGGCCGGTGGGTGCCGGCCGCCCTCGGCCGCGCCAGCGTGTGCACGCCGCCGAAACGGGCAGGGAAGCTCCTCCTCCGCCCTCTCTGATTTTTCCAATGACAGATCTAGGTCACTAGGACAAGTCGCAAAGGCTGCCGAGCCACCGCACGCTCCTCGCCACGCTGCTTGCAAAACAAGTGAGCAGGAGGGCTGGAAACCGTATAGGATTATACAAGGCAAAGCCTCTTCCCCGGCCCCGGCGCAGCCGCGGCGCGGGGAAGGAAGGACAGGAGCGAGGAGCTGCTGTGGCCCCCGGGGGAATGGGGCAGAGCGGTGGCGGTTTTGGGAAGGAAAATGGAGGTTGAATCAATTTGGCGTCGCCATGCGGCATTTGGGCTTCGAGAGAGATGAGGACGCGGGATTGCGGGAAAAACGCCCGAATGGGGGGAATGGTGGGGTATCAGGAGGGTTTGGCCCTAAATTAGGGTCAACACACAGCAATTCAAGGGGAAAAGGAAAAATATTTTTAAAAAAGGAAAAGTTCGCCCAGTTGCTAATTAAGCCGGTTGCTGGCTGTGCAAGTGCTACGTAAGAGCCAGGCGTGTTCGCAATTAGGCAGGCGTTAATGCTTTCCTCCGTCCTAATAAAGGTGAAAACCCAGGGTGTCGTGGGGCAGGAAGGGGATGTGGGGGGCTCGCCTCGCCCTCCTCGCCCACCCCGGCCCCACCGTTACACAAGAGTGCGGCGGGGGCAGAGCCGCAGCACCCGCGGCGCAGGGAGGAAGCAGGATTTGAGGAGCTCGGGGATGAAGGTCCTGGTACCCACACCCCAAAATGTGCCTAAGGGCGTGCGCCCCCAAAACACGCCTATGGAGGGGCACGAAGGAATCCTGGCAGGGCGAAGGGCTCGGGGAAGGCAGGGGATGATGGAAAAATGATTTAAAGGAGGATGAAAATCCCAGTCCAGGGTGCAGCGGTGCTCCCAGCACGCTGGGAACAGAGCTGAGTCCGGCCGCCACTGCGTCACCATCACCAGGCCCCGCTGGATTGTCCCGCTGGAGCCTTCCTCCCTCCATCCTCCTCCTCCCCACCGCCTGCTTGGCGAGGCAGAGGGGTGAAAAGTAGGAATTGCCTTCGGTAACGGGTAAAACCAGGCAGCTGCTGGCACGACTCACCCCTGCCCTGGACAAGGGGCACCCAAAATTGCACCTGATCCCTCGCCCGTCCCTGCAGGAGCCTCCCATACTGCCCCCCANGGCTGCGTGTCCCGCTGAATCACCGCTCCCTTGCTTCACTCCGCTCCCGCGCAGCCCGGCGGTCCCTGCCAGGGACCCCGCTCGGCCCGGGGACCCCACAAACCCCTGGCAGGACAGGACAGGGCGGGGGGCCTCTGCCGAAGGTGCCGCACCCGGCGCTGGGGGGTGTGGGGAGCGCGGGGACCNATACTGCCCCCCACGCCGTGGGGAGGGGGAAAAGGGGGGAAAAAACTACAATAAATCCAGCCCTGGTGGGAGCAACATATTGAAGAGGAGATTAAGGGGTTTAGTGCGGGAAAAAGCTTAAGAGTGCGCCTAAGCCGGCGTCGGAAAGCAAAGCAAAATAAACAAGAATTTTATTCCTAACGAGGGGGGAGCTGGAGGAGGCACGGCGGCCCCGGCGGGGCTGATGCGGGCTCCCCCCTCGTTCCCCTCCGCGGGGCTGGTGCGGGTCCCCCGGTGTCCCCAGTGGGGCTGGTGCGGGGTCCTTCCCATCCCTTCCGCGGGGCTGATACGGGTCCCCCTCCAGCGAAGCTGATGCGGGTCCCCCCTTGCCACCGTCCGGGCTGACACCGAGTCCCCCCGTCCCTCACCGGCGGGGCTGATGCGGGTCCCCCGTATCCCCGTCCGGGCTGACGTCGGGTCCTCCCCGTCCCCCTCCGCCAGGCTGACGCGGGTCCCCCCGATCGCCACCGGGACC
>VZTG01004754.1:36770-48380 GCA_013397845.1 Melanocharis versteri
CTTCCTACATCCCCATCCTTGCCTCTGTCCCTGTTTGCATCCCCATCCCCGCCTGCATCCCTATCTCTTCCTGCATCCCCATCCCTGTTTGCATCCCTGTCCATGCCTGCATCCCCACCCCTGCCTTCATCCCCATCCCTTCCTGTATTTCCATCCCTTCCTACTTCGCCATCCCCGTTTGCATCCCCACATCCTTATCTTCATCCCCATCCATCTACATCTCCATTCCTCTCTGCACCCCCATCCCTTCCTGCGTCCCCACCACTGTCTGCACTCCCGTCTCTCCCTGCATCCCTGTCCATCTGCATCCTCATCCCTTCCTGCAGCCCTGTCCCTGTCTCCATCGCCATCCCTGCCTGCATCCCCACCCCGCGCTCCCGTGGCGCAGTGATGCTCCAAGTAGGTCAGTGGGCCGCGGTGTTGGGTGACCGTGGGCGGTTACGGCACCTGCCCTGGGGGGCTTTGCTCCCTTTATCCCTGGTTGCCCCGGCGCTTGGCCTAGCCCACTCCCCTGCTCACCCCACCGGGCTCTGTGGCGGCTGGGGAGGGGGCAAAGGCAGCGCCTCCATGGCCCAGACCGCAGAGCCCTGACTCACCTCATTGCACAAATGATGCCCAAATTGGTGCTTGAAGGACGGTCCTGGCCCCCCACGCCGCCACCTCCCTCCCTGGTGCCGCGGGGGGCTCAGCCCGGCGGCGCGGGGTGCAGGGGGCTCCCCGGGCAGCTCCCCCCGGCACTCGCCCCCGGCTCGGGCGGCGCAGCCTCCGCTCGGCACCGTCCCGGGCACGGCGCGGCGCTGCCGAATCTCCAGCGTAATAATTAGGAGATAAACAGGAAAGAGGAAAGGCGCAGATTTCATATTCCGCCCCGATCCCCCCGGGACAGATAAAAGCGGAGTGGGGGGACTCAAGGGGGCTTTTTTCCCACTTGTTTCTGCTGAATCAAACATTTTTCCTCCTGCTTAGAAGATTTCCTGACTCCCTCCGTTCCCCCCGCTCCCGCCTTAATGAGGTTTTGCTGTAAAAGTCTCCGAGCTTCAACCATGGCCTTGAGTTAATCTCCAGGCACCTTCAAAGCCGGGTTGTTCCTGCTCCCCCCACCCCCCCAGCCCCTCCTTCACCTCCATCTTTTTGAACTTCCCAGCCACAAAATTGCTGAGTTTCATGTGATGCTGCTTCTCCCGCGCCCGGCGGCGAGCACGGGGGTCCCGGGGCAGATAGGGGCACATGGCAGGGACACGGTCCCTAGGGCTGGGGCAGGGATGTGGGATGGTCCCTCCAGGCAGAAAAGCCACCTGCTTTTGAGGGGAACCTCCAAACTGGGGTGAAAAGGGGATATTCGGAGATTTTATTTTGCCCCCAAATTGGAATATTGTGGAAATACCGCAAAAAAAAAAATAGCCCATGCCTCAGGGCCACCAAGATGGTGGCCCTGTCTTTGCCACCAGCAGTGAGGCTCTGGGGGCTGGTGACACTGGGGCATCACCTCGTGGGGCAGGCAGAGGATGCAGCAGGATGTGCAGGCAGATCCTCCTTGGGTGCCAGGAGTGTCTCCTCTCCAAGGCTCAACTGGGGATGGCTGTGGGACCGCAGGCTGGGGCTGGTGGCAGGAAAATGGAGCTGGTGAAGGTCCTGTCCTGGCTGCCCACTCAGGGCTCTGCCGCGGGAACCAGCTGCTCCCTGGGGAAGGGGCTTGGGAGCTGCACAGCCCCTCGGTGGCATCCCTGCTGCCGGGACAGAGCCTGGTCCTCAGAGCACCCATCCATCCTTGCTGGGGGGCTCTGGGCACCCCACCCTCCCCATCACCTGTGTGGCTGCCCAGCCCTGACCACAGCGAGTCCAAAACCCCGGGAATGGGAGAAGCGGGAGCTGACAGCACCTGAGCTGCTCGAGCGTGGGGTGCTGCCCTGTCCCACCCACGCTGGAGCCATCGGACACCGCCGGGCTCCCTCCTCCCGCCCCCGGTGCCCCGGGCTGCCGGCAGCGCCCGTACCTGGGCGTCCCGTTCCAGAGCTGATCTGGAGGCTTTAGTGCAAGTTAATCCCAGCAATCCCTTAATTCCAGGGACCGAAATAGGAAAGATCAGTAGGTCAGTGGGAAAAGCTCTTGGCCAAAGTTAACATGTTAATGCAGAGAGAAGGCAAGGTAAAGAGCAGGGGAGAGGAAAGTGCCCGGGAATCTGCTGCTGGCCCGCCCCGTGCCCGGGCTCTGGTCACTCTGCATCCCGCTGTTTTGGGCACTGGTGGCGCAGGAAGGCTTGGCAGCTCCTGGTCTGGTGCAATTTTGTGAAGGAAGAGAACATCTCACCGAACACCTCAAGAGCAGCGCTCGCATCCCCGAGGCGATCCCGGTGCGTTAAATCCCGGTCGCCAGAGGCGAAAGGTTGCGCATTAGCGCCTGCACTGCTGAGCGGCCCTAATTAGGGCTTGGCAGGCGCCTGCCTTGGCCCCGTAAGCACCTTTTTGGCTGCTGCTCTGGAAAAAGCCGTGCCGGAGGGCTTAGCTTTTAATACAGCCAAAGCCCAGGTGAGCCACCCACCGCTGCCCAGCACCAGCGGGCCGGTCCCAGCCCCGGCCGAGGGGCTCAGCTCTGTTGATGGGTCCCAGCTCCAGCTGTGGCCTCCGGGGGCTTCACCTGGTGGCCCCACACAAGACCCCCAGCCCTGCAGTGCCAGTGCTGCTGCTGGTGCATCCCAGCAGGAACCTGCCAGGGCCTTTCCCTGCATCCTCAGCCGCTTTCCCTTGGGGTTGGGTGCTTTTGGGCAATAATATCGCTATGGGAGCAGTTTCCTTAAATCCATCTTTGTTACCACAAGCAGCTTAGCACCAGAAACTCTCTTCCTCTCTGTTCTTTTAATACGATTCCAGCTTAGCAAAGCCCTGGGCTTAGCCACTGCCCCTGCAGTGCAAGTGAGGGGAGGAGAATTAAATAATATGAAAGGAGAAAACAAAGGGCTCTGCTTGATTTAAGCAGCTGGAGGAGGGGGTGGCAGCAGCCCAGCCCTGCCTCGGGGGAGCCACTGGGGTTACCTGAGGAGGGGGATGCTCGGTGGGATGATACAGGGCGGGGCCCCTCTGGAATGCCTCGTTGTTACAGGTCAGTGGGTCAGGGGTGCTCTGATACTCTCAGCCTTTGCTCCTGCTGACAGATCCCGAGGGAGACAAGGTGCCTCAAATACCCCACTATGCTTCGTGGTGGCAAATATTCCCATTTCCTAGAGTTTTTCCACCTTGTGCTCTGCCAGAACCAGTGAACAGCTCGGGAGACCTCAGTGCCCTCTGCAGAGGCAGCATCACACCAAGACATGGGCCTTCCCCACATTTCCCACGCCATCAGGCCGGGATGGTGCTCCCTGGCTGCCGGGCAGACCCTGCGCTCGCTCTGTGCCCGTGGGCTGGGGGTTCCTGCTCGTCCCCGGCTCCCGGCTGGCCGGGCTGGCTCCCATGGCTGCCACCGTGGCTCACCTTGGACTCCGCTCCCGGCACAGCCCAGCGCCCGGCTGGGTTGCTGGGGAGACGGGCTGGTTTATTTACCATCGGGGCTGCGATAAGGAGTGTGAAAGGAGAGGAGGAGCACATGGTGTCCAATGTGCCTGACCCAGTTTTCCATCGCCCGGGCATTGCTCGCCCTCGGCGATTGGATTGCAGCGGCTGCGGAGCCGCCAGGGCTCGAGGCGTCCTTCCTCGCGAACCCCGTGCGCTCTGGGCGGGTTGGGGACGGAGGAGAAGCATCCCTGGGCACCAGGAGCGGCCGCCGCGGCGGGGATGGAAACCCGCGTGGGAGCTCTCCGGGGCCGGCTCCTCGCGGCCGCCCGTGGCCGTGGCCGTGGCCGTGGCGGCGGCGCGGCCCCCGCCGGCGCTGGCACAGTGGCCCAGATCTGCCATTCCGCATGGCTTCCCCCGCTGTCCCCGGGGCCGGGCGCCGGCAGGCAGGGCGCTCGCTCGGCGCCTCGCGCGCCCGCCCGCTAATCCGACATGACTCTTCCATTAGAGACGAGATGCCGGCAAAGAGCTTTTCGGTGTAGGAATTAACTCCTTCTCCCACCCCGCAGCTCCCCGACCCGGAGCGACGGCTCCGGCTCCGTTGCCCGCGTGGCCTGGGGTCTGTGGGATAGGGAGGGGTCCCCCCGTTGTCACCCCCAGCCTGGTGGTGGGCTGGTTCCCCGGGGGACCTGGCTAAGCCCTTACATGTGCATCTCCCATCCTCCTCCTCTGAGAATGCGGCATGCGAGCAGAGACCCGGCGTTGAGGTGGCAGAGGGTGACAAAGAGGGGCTCCATGGACCCCCTGGGTGGCAGGAGGGGCCCCAGCCCAGTCCCTGCCCCTGGCTGCAGCACAGCTGCTTCCCTTATCGATCTTCTCGTTGTTAATTATCGGCTGCAATCGAGCTTGATCAGAGCCACGGCTCCCTGCAAAGGCCCTGTTGTGGTTTTGGCCATTCCTGCCCTGCCCTGAGGTGCTGGGGCTGCTGGGGAGCAGATGGGACCCAAAGGGGAGCTTGGGGAGCTGGGGGCAGGCAGGATTTGGGATGCATGTCCTGGCCAGGGGGTGCTCCCTGAGCAGGGGGACCTGGGACATGGTGGGAACTGAAGGAGGGGGAAGAGCCCAAGCCAGGAGCCCAGGACTGCTGAGTGGCACAAATGTCCCAGAGCAGAGGTGCCAGCATCTCGCATCTGACACTGGGGGACAGCAAAGATGGCTCCGGCAGAAAAGGAGGTCAAAACAGTGCAGGGTTTGCTCTCCAGGACCAACCACTGCCCCAAGGACAGCCACCTTCCCACACTGGGGCAGAGCTGTCCCTCATGTTCCCGGTCCCCAGGAGCCATTCAGGGGAGGTGACAGCAGTCTCCAGTCCCCTGCTCCAAGAACAAGCTCCAGCATCCTTCCAGAAGGGAAGCAACACTGATCCTGCCTGGCGCTGAGCCCAGGCGAAGCACCCACACTCTGCATCCTTGTGCCGCTCCATTGGATGAAGAGAAGGATGGGCACTCGTGTCCCCTGGCCACCTTTCCCACCAGTGTGCTCAGGGCTAGGGTCTGCCCCTGGGTGGAGCCGGGAGCCCACCAATATCCCACTCTCTTGCCTGTGGTCCTGGAAAACACCCTGGACAGAGGGCTCATCCCCAGGATACAGAGGGGAAACTGAGGCACCGAGTGATGAGGGGATGTGCATCATGATGGGCTCTGCAGATGTGGTGGCTCTGGGGCATCGCTGGAACCACGAAGGTGCTCGAGCCCTGTCCCTGCTGTGGTGGGCTCTGCTGCCCTCGGGGCTCCAGCTAAGGGGATTTCAGAGGCAGCCACCCCCCAGCAGCCCCCCAAAGCTGCTGCAGAGCAGGCAGGGAGTGCTCAGGAAGGGCTGCAGCCACGGGGGCCAGAGAGCGGCTGGGGAGGGGCTGCTCCCACCATCCGCAGAGATTGCTGATGTTCTCACCATCACCTCCCCCACCAGTGTGGTGTCACTGGTCTGGGCCCCTTTTGTCACCCTGGGCTGGGTCAGTTCAGGTCAGGATCCTGTGTAACGCTGGCTGTGAGCGCCCAGCTCACAGTGGGGATGTCCCAATGGAAAGCTGACCTGGATCCCAGCCACCCGTGTGACCGTCACCTCCCGTGCCACTACATGGCCCTGGGACAAGGACTTCTAGCAAGGGAATAACCCTGGAAGGTCCAGAGAGGACAGGAGTGGGGACAGCTGCTATCTCTGTCCCTCGTAGTCATTCCAGGACAGCCCAGCCCAGGGTGGACACTCAAGGTGCCTCTGTGGTGCTTTGGGACTCAGAGTAGGGGACATCCACCAAAGCCAGTTTGGGAGGTCACCCTGGAGACCCACAGCCTGGCACCCGGGGTCTCCTGATCCCCCCAGAGCAGAGAGATGCCCAAAAGGACATGACCTCTCCTCCCACCCTGGGCAGGGGCCAAAACACACACTGATTATTTTTGAGGGACTCTTTGGCTGCAAATCAGGGTGTCATCATTCTTCCTCCACACCGGATAGCTCAGACTCCATGGCAGGGTGAGGTTGCACTGGCAGTGGAGGAAACCATCCCCAAAATCCCAGTGCAGAGCCCCCCATGAAATATTCAGGGTGCTCTGCACAAGTCCCGCCTTGCTGCCATCAAAAGCGCCATGAATATTGCAGGTGGGCATTAAAGTTTCAGGGCTGCCATGTTTCAGGACACTGTCACCACGGGAAGTCCCTCCGCTGGGACATGTCACACCTTACCAGGCTCCAGTGACCTCTTTCTCTCTGGTTTACCCCAAAAACTGGCGGTGGTGATGGGCTGGGTCCTTGAAGTGCTACAAGAGCAGACCAACACGAAGCTCCTCACTGTGTCCCTGGAATGGATCGGCACAGTTCAGGGAAGAGTTGCAAGAGGTCCTGCAGGACTGGGGAAAAGCAGAGGTCATGGTCACCCCACCCCAAGGCTTGGCCATGGTCCCCACTGCCCCGACAGCAGTGTGGCCCCACTCCTGCATGGCCCTTCCAGGCATGGGAAGAACTCCCTGAGCATCTCGGAGGGTTTCATCCTCCATGCCATGAGCTTTCCAGGTCAGTCCCCACCAGAAGGGACCATTCCCTCCTCATCCACCTGCTCTCATAACTTGGCTCTTCCCGTGTTTATATAACAGCGACGTCTCCTGCGGACTGGGGAGAGAATTGGCCGGGGAGAAATAATGAGGATAATTCAAGTCATTTGGGAAGATGAGGTTTTCGAGGTGCCCAGCGTCTTCCACCTTTTACATGTTGTCTCTAATCATCCGCAATCTCGGATGGCCATTGATGGAGCTCGTTGCTGTGGTGACGGATGAATAGCCCTGGGATTGTACCATGCCAAAAAAGTGCTGTCCTTTCCATCAAAACAACAACAACAACAAAAATATCATTTTGTTCAGGAAATTAAGCAGTTTGCAACCAAATAGCAGTGTCTGAAAAGGCTCCTGCGTCCGTCCCTTCCTCCCGGCTCCTGTGGCTGTGTTGGGTTTGTCAGGAACATACCCAGCACCCTGGAGGGTCCTTTGTGTGCGCCAGACAAGGAGAAGGTGGTAATTGCAAGGGGGTTTCTAACCCACTGAGCCTTTTAAAAGGATTTGATGCCCCCCTACACCTCTCTGCTGGCCCAGATGTGTGTCACACAGGCAGGGAGCGCGGGGCCGGGGGCTGGCGCAGCACTAGGTTAATGTGTTAGCTGTGCACGGCGGGGATCCAGGGGACAGGGAAGCGTGGATGACCAGTGACCAGGCAGGGTGTCGGGGCCCAGGTCCTGCTCATCCCCCAGGGAAGTAGCAATTCCCAGTGGTGAGAGCCAGCACGGGGCTCCTGAGCTGCAGAAAAGCATGGCCGAGGCCAGACGAGGAGCGCAGGGCTCCTGCCATTGTCAGCCTCCATGGTTTTCCATATAAACTCCCTCACAGGCAATAGGACCAGAGCCCAGTTTTCCTTCCTCCCCAGATGCTCGGGAAGCATCTCCTGGGATGGCTGCTGGAGGTGCTGCTCTCAAGCTGTGCCACTGGATGTGGGAAGCACGGCCCTTGGGAACAAGGCTGCCAGGCTGGGAAAGGGAGGCTTTGGGGTCTGCCCAACCAGGGATTGACCCTGGCTTTGGGTTTGACCCTACCAGTGCTGGAACCACACTGCCATGTCTCCAGCTGTACACTGTATAACCCCAGACTGGCTTGGGTTGGACTGGGAGGGACATTAAAGTTCATCCAGTCCCACCCCCTGCCATGGGCAGGGACACCTTCCACCATCCCAGGTTCCTCCAAACCCCATCCATCCTGGCCTGGGACACTTCCAGGGATCCAGGGGCAGCCACAGCTGCTCTGGGCACCCTGTGCCAGAGCCACTGGATCAGTGTGGTGTGACACAGTGTATGGCCCATGTGTAACCCCTGTTACTGCTCTGGGCCACATTTTGAGCCAGGGGTCTGGTCCCTGCTGGCATCTTCGGTTGCCCAAACGCTCCTGGAGCTCNTTTTACTGTTTTGCTGTTTTGCTGTTGCCCAAACGCTCCTGGAGTTCTGGCAGCCTTGGGGCCGGGACCATTCCCTGGGGAGCCTGGGCAGTGCCCAGCAGCCTCGGGGGGAAGAACCTTTCCCTGAGATCCATCCCAACCCCTGACACAGCTCCAGCCGTTCCTGGGCTCCTGTCCCTGTCCCAGAGCAGAGCTCAGCCCCTGCCCCTCCGCCTCCCCTCGGGAGGAGCTGCAGCCCCCGAGGAGTCTCCCCTCAGTCTCCCTTGCCCCAGCTGAACAAACCGAGTGACAGGGATGGTGTAATTCGGAGCTGTGACTCCGACATCCATCCTGCAAGAGCGTAAGAAGCCAAACATCCGTAGGGCGAGTGCGCAGCTGGCAGCCTGGCAGAGCCCTGGGGCGCAGCAGGGTCGGAGCCAGTCCCCGCGCCTTGGGGCAGCGGGAAGGAGGAGGGAGAAGGAGGGACGGACACACGGATAGAAAACATTTTAGACGACCTGAGGAGGAGAAACGCGCTAAGTTCCCGCAGCTCCAGCCCCTCGTCGGGCGAGAGCCCCGGGCAGCACTTTGCCAGCCGTCCCCAGCGCGCTCCACCCTCCCCGGGCTCAGGGAGAGCCAGATGGAGGCACATCTTGGCTGCACGGAGAACGAGGCAATGAAGCGGGCTGGGGAGATTAACTCCGCGGGGAAAACAAGCTCAGCAGACGCCGCGGAGCTCAGGACCCCTGTGTGTGTGTGTGAGCACACACGGACACACATGTACAGAGGGAACAAGGCGCTTGGATGTGTTTGTGTATTTGTGTGTGCTTGACAGAGTTGCTGAGCCCGTGCCTCGCCTCGGAGGGGCAGCCGGGTATTGGCGATGTGGCCTCATCCCTTAATTGCTCTGCTTTGATAACAGTGATAATTGGCTGGAAATCGATACTGTTTTGCTCCTGTTTCTCCCATCCTGTCTCACCCAGCCTCCCCTCCCTTCCCGGACGCCGTCGTGCTCTCTTTAGTGGGTGACATTTAAAGGCTCTGCCACAGTCATTAGATAACCCAGGCGGAGAAGATGCTGTGGAGAGGGCTGATGCCGGCAGGGATGGAGGCAGCTCCCCTCTCCTCTCCCACGGCTCAAGGACAGATGGAGACGATGCTCCAGCAACACGTCCTGGTGCTGTGGGAGTCACAGGGGTGGGGGAACGGCGGATCTGGGGGTGAGGGGAGAGTGGAGCGGGGAAGGGACAAACCCAGGCTGTGTCGGCAAGGAACTCCCTCCGGCTTTGGCTCTGAAAATTGTGCCAGAGCATCACGGGAAAATGTGTATTAATATCGCACTGCCCGGCCTGCCCTGCTCTGCGTGCCCCCCGCCTCCCCAGCTCCTGCCACGCTGCCCCAGCCACAGACGGGATCTCAGAGCCCCCAAGGTCGAGGACCTCCCGGTCCCCTTGCAATTGCCCTCACACAGCAGCCCCTGTGCTCCACCTGCCCAGGCGGGGCTGCTGGGGTTTTGTGTCCCCAAAAGGTGCCCTGATCCGCAAAGCTGAAGGGCCTGGGCAGCAGGACAGCAGCACCAGAGGGTGCATGGGGAGCCCCAAGAGCCAGGGGCACATTGGGCTGGAGCTGGCAGCCCCAGGGCCCCTGGTCTGTAATAGCCAAGGGACCCTCATTAGCCAAGGGAGCCTCATTAGCTGAGCGACCCTCATTAACAAAGCAGGGTCCAGGGACCCCCTCTGCAGGGCTGGCTGGAGCACGGGGCTGGCAGTGGGCGAGGGATGCCTGGGAGGCTGCAGGTGCAGTTACCTGTGAGTTACCTGTGCCCTCAGCTTCCACGGGCATCTCTATGCCCACCCCCACCCCCCTCCCCCGGTTACCCGTGCACACATCTTCCCTGGTTACTCATGCACACACCTTCACAGGGTACCTGTGTATTCACCATCCCCGTGTACCCGTGTGTCCACCTCCGCGGGAACCTGTGTGCCCACCCTCCGTGGGTATCTGTGCATTCACCTTCCCCAGGTACCTGCGTGTCCACCTCTATGGGAACCTGTGTGCCCACCCTCTGTGGGTACCTGTGCGCTCACCTTCCCGGGTATCTGTGCTTTCACCTTCCCCAGGTACCTGTGTGCTCACCATCCCTATGTGCCCGTGTGCTCACCCTCCCTATGCACCAGTGTGCCCACCATTCCTGTGTACCTGTGTGCTCACCATCCCTATGTGCCTGTGTGCTCACCATCCCTATGTACCTGTGNCCCTATGCACCTGTGTGCTCACCCTCCCTATGCACCTGTGTGCTCACCATTCCTATGTACCTGTGTGCCCACCATTCCTATGTACCTGTGTGCTCACCATCCCTGGGTACCTGTGCACCCACCGTCCCTGGGCACCCGTGCACCCACCTTCCCCAGGTGCCCGCACCCACCGTCCCCGTACCCTGCCTTCTCCGGGTGCCCGCGCCCACGTCCGCGGGTTCCTGGTGCCACCTGGTGGCCGCGCGGCCCCGGCCCGGGGGTGCCCGGGGTGGGTGCCACCTGTCCCCGCAGGGAATGCCCCAACCTGTCCCCGCAGGGAATGCCCCAACCTGTCCTCGCAGGGACCCTTGCGCTGCCCCAAGGGCACCCCGAGAGCGGAGTCCGGCCCGCGCCTCTCCTCAAACCAAAACCGAGCCGAACCCAGCCCGCCGGAGCCCAGGGCTCAGGGCAAAGCTCTTTGCAGTCCCCCGGGGCGGGGAGGTGGTGGGGAGACTCCCGAGCATAGCTTGGCCTTGGCTGCCCGGGGGTTTTGCTCCTCGATGTTCCCGAGCCCCAGCACAGCTGGGACTGGGCGTTTTCTCCTGCGGGGTCTGCCCCGGGGAACCCCATCGCGAGGGCAATGGAGAGGACTGGGCCCCCGGCATGGGCTCGGAGGGGAGTCCTGGATCCGGGGCTGGGCACACGAGCTCAGAAGTGAATCGGCCCCATGACCCGCTGGGCCACCTGAGCAAAGCTTCGATTGAATAAACCCGCACATCATCCAGTGGTAGGTGAAGAGCGGCAGGAACAGTTTGTAGCCGGGAATCCCTTCCAGCTGGAGGGCCCTGGAGCATCCCACCCATCCACACTGTGGATGGTGTTCAGCCTCAGACCCCAGAGCTGGGGGTTCCAGCCCCTCTCCTGCCGCTGGGGTAGAGTGGGCTGCATCCTCCCACTATGGATGGGATGGGGGCCGAGTACTGTCCACCCTCTCCCTCAGCAGTTACAGCCCTGTCCCCAGTCCTCTGCCCTACAGCTGAAGCCCCCGCAATGTCCCAGCTTCTACCGTCATGGAATATCTGTGTCCCAGCCCCTATAGCTTGAGGGACAAGGGTGTCACCCCCTTCCTACAGCCTGGGTCTGACTGTAAGCCAGCCGCTGCAGTGGGGGCTCCCAGACCCCTCTCTCTGCAGGGGAGCCTGGCTGTGTCCCACCCCATACACTCACATGAGGGTCTCAGCCCCCTCAGCTACAGCTGGGGCACACCTATAACCCCGCCCTACAGCCAAGGGGGTCAGAGCTCCCTCCCCTATAGCCAGGGCACACCTATACCCCAGCCCCTATAACCAGGGGGTCACAGTCCTCTCCCCTATTGCTGAAGCCCACCTGTACCCCAGTCCCTATAACCAGGGGGTCACAGCCCTCTC
>VZTG01004754.1:49044-59133 GCA_013397845.1 Melanocharis versteri
GCTCGATCGACAGCAGCTCCCGAAGGTTTGTCCGTGTGGCAGCGGGCGCCAGCCGGGACCCCCGAGGGATCCACCGCTACCCGGGCTGCCCTGGCTGCGAGTGCCCGAGGAGAGGCCGGTTGGGGCCGGGAGGATCCCGGTGTGGCGATGGGAGGGCTAGTCTGAGCTCTGCGAGGGACCCCGAGTGCGGAGCCGAAATCCACATCCCCCAGCTGAGGACGAGGAGGAAGAATAAACCAGAGGTGATCTGGTTCCGTCCCCCGGGAGCGCTCCTGGCAGGGTAATGATTTCGTGTTCCTCTTGTTTATTCCCTCGGTGAAGCAAGTTTTGTAGGAGCAGGAAGGGAAGTGGCAGAGCTGGCTGGGATGCGGTGGGTACTTTGTGCATCCCACAAAGGCAGCACTGCTGGGAGCTCCTGGTACCAACGCTGTGGCTTTGTGCCCGAGCTGGAGCCACCCGCACCCACCATGGTCCTGCACATGTTCTCTCCCCTTGTTCTGTGTCAGAGCTGGACCGGCTGCAGCCACGTTGTCCACACGCATTGGAATTGTGTGTGGTTTTTGTTTGTGCCTCATGGTTCTCATTTGGAGCGCTGTGGTGGGTTTGGCCCTGTAAATGCTACACCGTGTGTGGCTGGAAGGGGCCAGTTCCTGGGGTTGGAGGTAACTGCATGTGATCCAGAGAGAAATTATTAAGATTAAACTTAAAATTAGCTTTCACTGTGTCAGCTGTTTTCCCAGGGAAGGTGTTCTGGAATCATATCTTACTGCTGGAAAGAAAACCTTATTCTTATTTCCAGCCTAACCATGCTAATGTTCCCCTTACCCACGTATGTCAGAACAGAGTGTCAGTGGGCTCTTTTTGCATCGCTTGCGTCATCTTCCTGAGAATTAAAAAACTAAACCAGGCTTGAAATAAAAACCAAAATGTGACTGACTGGGCCTGCACTGGGTGTTTGAGGTGTGGGTGTTCACGGGGGGCATCGGTAGTGCTGTGCGGGCACATTTCGTACCGGTGGAGAGTGGATTGTTCGGGTCTGACGTGCTCGTCTGCCGCCGGGAGTTTAGGGCGCCTCATGGTATAGGAGGGAAAGCCAGGAGCCAGTTCCTGTTGGCTTTCCAGTCTGGCTCTGGGCAGCTCCTGGCCGCTGAGCTCTGGGTGGCTCAGGGCCCCAGGACACGGATTTCAGGAGCCCCGAGTGCTTGAGGGCCTGGGGTCGTGTTGTTGTGCACGTGAAGGAACCGGGCTCTCTTGGGATCCTTTGTGCTCCTTCCTGGTCAGCTGCAGCACACAATGCCTGAGCGATCCAGCCCTCACAGCTGTCCCGCGTTTATTTTTGACTCCTGGCTGTAGCTCGGTGCCTCGGAGGAGCAAGGATGGCTCAGGAGACGAACCAGACACAGGTGCCTCTGCTGTGTACCACGGGCTGCGGGTTCTATGGCAGCCCCCGGACCAACGGGATGTGCTCCGTGTGCTATAAGGAGTTCCTGCAGAGGCAGCAGAGCAGTGACCGGATAAGCCCTCCAGGTACAGGATTTTTTTTCTGGAAATCTGTCTTAAATGGGTATCTTGATACAAACTGTGTTCAGCAACTGCGATAGAGCATGGCTCTGGTACCTGGCCACCAGCAGATTTACCCCCTCCTAGAAAAATCATCTTTCTCTTTCCATGGATACCCAAGGCTCTAAATTAAGGGCCCAAGCCCTCAAGCACTTCTGTTCCCTGTCAGGAGGGACAGTTGTTTTCTTCCCAGTCTCGCCAGTTTGTGAAGCCCCAGCCAGCACCTTCCAGTAAACTGTAAAATTTCACGTGTGCTAGTGGTGATCCCAGCTTTTAGCTATTTCCTGCTCCCTGAGTTAGGCGCTGACTGCTGGGAACCATGACAAAGCCCCACAATGAAATTTTATTTGGCCTACTTGTAGAATTTTCTTATCTTAACAGTATGATGTCTAAAAGCCACGGCTTAGAAGGTTTGTTTCCTGCACTTGGGATGGGAGCAGGGGAAGGATGCTCTCTGCAACCTGAGCAGGGATTTATTTTGCTGGGGGTTTGTGCAGATGCCCCATGTACAGAGTGAGAAATGCCTCTGAGAGCTCTTCCACAGTTTATTCCTGAGGGTAATCATGGCTTTCCTTGAGTCACCCACACAAAATATGCTCAGGAACATGACTTTTCCTGACAAAGGGTTTTCCTAAGACCTGAGCTTAGATTCTCAGCTGACACAAACCCACATGTGTCTGTTGAAGCCGGTTCCTTTCAGCAGATGAGGATCTGGTTCTTACACTTTGGAGAAGTTGCGAAGTGCCATTGGGTTCAAGATCCAGACAGCCCTGGTGTGTTAACCCCACAGAGTCCCATGCACAAATTTGCAGGGGAGAATGTAGGAATAGGGATGTGGGAGTGATCCCAACAGGGGTGTGCCTTCCCAGCTCCAGTAGGGAACAGGAGCGTAAAGGCTGCTGGAAGTGCTCATTGGGCTTTCTCCTTGGCTATCAAGCACCTGAGGAACTTGCTGACACTTCTCAGAGACTTCACCAAGCCTGCTCTTGTTTCGTAGCACCCAGTGGTCCCAGCAGCAGCCCCATGGCTCCCGAGGCGATCACAGGACAGCGTGCAGAGGGAGACTCCACACCTGAGGATGCAAAAGCCAGGTAGGGGCAGAGTCTGGAGGGGAGGGGATCTAAACCCTGCTAAAATCCAGCTCTGAGACACTGGGGACAGGCTGTCATCCTTCACATGGCCAATCTGGAAACGAGCTGGGTCAAACTCTGCATTGTGACTCCGGTTTATTTGGAAGATTGAGATGTCCCTGCTGCTGCTGCTGATGCCTGGTGTGTAGAGTGAGGTACCAGAGGGTTGGTAGTAAATTAAGTGGCATCTTGGTTCTTCTGGAGCCCATGCACCTTGTCTGTCCCTGGCTCTGTTGAACCAGGGACAATTTCTTTCTGTTCAATTTCTGCTCAGTCCCAAGCAGTGAGATTTTTGGGGTTTTCCTCTGTGGGGCCAAGAGTTGGACTTGGAAGGATCACGAGGATTATCAACTCAGGATGTCCCATGATTCTAAGTGAAAGCACCTGCTGATGACCCAGTCTGGAAGCTGTGACAACAGGATTAGAGACCTTGGGCCTGTTTGATGGGGAGGAGGACAGAGCTGCACTGAGCTCTACTGTCACATTACAGCCCTGACTCATAGGTCTGATTCCCTGCCCCTGGACTTGTTTGGATGGGCTCTTGCCTGGGCTTTGAGATATAATTGGGTGGAAAAGGAAACTGAGATCATCACAGATTCATTCCATTTATGTCTATAAAGAACTTTGATCCCAGATCTCGAGGAGAATTGACCTGCTGTGCTCCTGACCTACTTCTGAATATAAGGAAATAAACTTTATGGGCTGAAGGTCTCTCCCACGTAACTGTCCATCATATGAAAACACTTGTGTTTTCTCTTTTTGTTTGTCTGCTGCACATGCTCCCAGCGCTCAGACTCCTGTGACCCATCAGATGACGGCCATGAGCATATCCAGAGAGGAAACCAGCAACGAGACAGAGGAATTCAGCAAGACAGATGAAGCCTCATCAGCTTCTTCCTCATCAGGTAGGGTGGTTGGTGGTAGGGTGGTTTGGCCTTTGCACAGGTCTGAGTGACACCAAGCTCAGGAGTCCATTGGAGCAGTGGGGACAGCTGCTGACCCTGGGGTGTGTCTGTTCCCGGCAGTAAAGGCACACCTGAGAGCTGAGGAGGAAACTCTTGTTTTGGTGACAGGGAGGAGAGCAAATGCTGTGCCTGAGGGCAGGCTGATAGAGATTGCTTTGTGGGCTGAGAGCTGAGTGGCTGCCAGCCCTCGAGTGGCTGGCAGGAGGATAATCTTCCATGACGCCTCTCCCAGCGAATGGCAGCGAGCCCGGAGCGTCCCACAGCCTGACGCGGCTGCTGCTGGCGGCTCTCCTCTGCCAGCTCCCGAGGGGGAGGAAGGGAGACAGATCCACTGGAGGCTTGGGGAGGCTTGGAGAGACGAGACTCGTTTGTGACAGTGCCTGGGGCTAGTGGAGGCCTGTTGTTGTCACCCCGTGTGATGGGGGCACCTGTCCCTTGGGGGGTGTTACACAGTGGGTGCCCTGACGTGACTGAGGAGCAGCAGAGTCATTGCCCAGTGTGGCACATCCTCCAGCTGATGCCATAAGCAGGTGATCCTGCGTGCAGACGCCCTCCTTTGCTCAGCTGACAGCTTGCTTGCATTGGAAGCTAAAAAAACCCAGGAGCTGTTGGTTGCTATAAAGCCAGGCTCTAGTCACCACATATGGCTGGGCATTTTGGGTTTGGTAATCCCTTGCCTGCAAGCCCAGGAGACAATTTACAACCAACCGGCAGGTGAGAGACTGGTGAAAAGAGGCTTGGGAGAGCCTGCCCCTTTCATCTGCCTGTGTAGTTTTTAGGAGGCTGTTTAGGGTCAGCTCCACAAAGCTGTCTCTGTTTTGTCTCCTCAGAGCAGCCTGCACTGCAGGTGCTCCAACGAGCAGTTGGAGCTCCTCCCTCCTGTTGACTTCTCCAACCTGCTTAGGTACTGGAGGAAATCCTGCTAAGTATCAGTGACCTTTAACAATCTGGCTTTGAGAGCTCAGTTTTCCCTTTGGTGGATTAGAGGCAGTGATGGATATCTGTGTAAAGCATTCTAAGACCTACATATGGGGAACACTTACATAAGAGTCAGCAAAAATAATTAGTAGTACTTACAAGGGGTTAACTTTTTTTTCTCCCTGCGAAGATTAACTGTGGGCTCAGCTGACAGCTGTGTTGCTGTACAGCAGCTGAGCTGTAGTGACTATCCGGTCACTGTCCAGTGGCCACTCCAGCCTTGGATTTATGGCATTTGAAACAGAGGGAATGCTGTGAGGTGGAGATCTCTGTGGAACAAGGCAAATCTCACAGTTTGGGGTATGTCAGCCAGGGCAGTGTGCACACGGAGAGTCGTTAGAGCCTCAAGCAGCTCCTGTAATAAAATGAATGTTTGACTTATCAAGAAGAGTAGCAAAACTCTTGTCTCTGTTTCAGGTACCCTGCTTGAGATATCCCAGAACACGGCTGAGGGCAAGACAGCTTCGGAAAAACCGAAACCGAAGAAGAATCGCTGCTTCACCTGCCGGAAGAAGATTGGGCTGACTGGTAAGTGCCTGGCTCTGGGAAAACTTCCTGTGCCCTAAGCAGTCCAGAGTGAGAGCCCTGTGAGCACAGTGCTGTGGTGCTGCTGGGTTTGGAGGGTCAGAGGCTGGAGGTTCCCCCCAAATCCGTCCTGGAGCCGTGGTGCTGCAGGAGAGGAGGGAGGGGAGCTCTGACCTGCGACAGCACTGGCTGAGGCAGCAACCTGGGGAACATCCCGCTCACCGCCAGGGTCCTGGCAGCTCTTGCAAGCAGCATTGGATGCGGCAGCACCTCTTGGTTGTCTCTGCTTCTTGGCAGAAGCTGCTGTAGAGGAAGGTAGAGCTCACTGTGCATTGGAATCCGCTCCCAGTCAGGTCTGTGGTAAAGCTTTCATAACAGTGACATGAACTGAGCTAAACCCAAATGGAAAATCCCTCTCCAAGACTCATCCCATTTGTTAATGCTGCTTGATTTCCACTGTTAGCTTCCTGAGAGCAGGATGGCTCTCAGCATGCAGCCTGTAAAGCTGGAGAGAGAAGTGCTGGGATGGTGTCAGGGCACTGCTATCAATGGGAAAACTGCTCCTGGAAAGTGAAGCAATTAATTTGGCTGTGGTTTGTTAATAAAAACATCATTCCCCTAAATTATCTCTGGCATTTAGTGCTTCCCTGGAAAAAAGTTAACTCTAGAGCTGTGCAGGTCATGCTGTTCTGGCAGAGCACTTGCTTCTGTAGCCTTCTTGGTGCAGCCAGCAGCCAGGGACTGGCTGTTTTCATGGATATAAGAGGCTTTGGCAAAGTCTGGCCTGGGAAGTTTGAACCTGAGCTTGCCTGGAAACCCATGGGCACTGTCCTAGAATAGGGGTGGGTTTATAAACCTGGACCTGGGCTGGGTACTCTGTGCCCAGCCTTCAGGTTGCAGAGAGGATTGTTTTCCTGGATGAGTGGTTCCTTAAGAGCTTTAAACTATGAGAAGTTCTCTTCTTTAGGATTCAACTTGCAGAGAACTCCTGTGAATTCAGGGTACTTAGGATAAAATGAATTTTCTCAACTGAGAGTAAACTGGCACGTTGGAGCAAGCTGTTTGTGGGCTTTACAGCCTGTAGTTGGAAAGATGTGATGGGACAGAGCATGATTCCCTGCCAGCAAGGTTTCCTGCTGTCCTGCAGCACATCCCCTGCTTGCTCCCTGCCTTGGTTTCCCAGTGTGCCATGTTAAGTGTAGCACTCTGAGCGCTGTCCCTGAGTGAAGTGACTAAAGTGGGAATTTTGAAGCCTAAGTAGCTCAAAGATGATCCTAACGTGGTGACAGTTTCAGTGCTTGCTGCTGGTCAGTCCAGCTGCTGCTGTGTGACCCTGGGGAGCTGGGCTGGCTCAGAGGACTCAACTCCAGCTCGGGCTGCCTGGGGAGCCCGGTCTGGATTAGCAATCTGGCACTCTGCAGTGCCTGGCACGTCCCTTGTCCCCGGGGAACATGGACAGCAGCTGCTCTGGGAGCGTTTCCCACCATGTGACAGCTGGGGCTGCCTGAAGCATGCGGAGCTGCTGAGCCAGAGGAAAGCAAAGAGCCACCCATGGTCTTCCCCAAACGAAGAGTCACTTTGGCCTGTGGGGGACAGCAGCTTCCCCCTCCCCTGCTCTTCTCTCTGCATTGGTGGCATTTCCTGGCGTGGCAGGAAGGAGGCAGGCCCTGCTGCCTTCCTGCCTGGCTGGATGGGGCCTGATGTGGCTTTGTCCATCCAGCCCTGATGTGGCTTTGTCCGTGCTCTTCCTCCCCTCAGGCTTTGACTGCCGCTGCGGGAACCTGTTCTGTGCCATTCACCGGTACTCTGACATGCACGCCTGCCCCTACGACTACAAGGCAGAAGCTGCCGAGAAGATCCGCAAGGAAAACCCCATCGTTATCGCCGAGAAGATCCAGAAGTTGTGAAGGGGTCTGAGCAGCCCGAACTGCAGCCAGGCTGCCTGGTGCTCCTCCCCTTCCTTCCAGCCTTCCTCCTCCTCCCCCCAGCCCCTGCGGTGGTGCGAGGGTGACTCCAGCAGCGCACACGAACCAGCACCTGGACATGGGGACTCCTCGCACCTCTGGCAGTCAGTTGGTGTTCCTCCTCTCCCTTCCTGCCTGTCCGACAGCCACAGCTCAGCTGATGTGTTCTCAACCAGCTTCCCAAAGGAAAAGGAACCGTCCTGCCCTGCTGCTCCAGCACTAAGACCTTCGGACTTGTCTCTTGCCGGGCGGTTTGCACGGCGTGAGCGGCCAGGCTCTGCTGGGCAGCCTTTCCCTTCCCGGTGGCTCCGAGTCCTGCAAACCACCCAGGACTTGTGGTGGCAGTCCCTGAGCAGCCACTGGGCTCTGTTCCCTCTGCCCACCGCCTGTAACCCCGGGAGCTGGGGGATCCTGGCAGCCAGGCTGCCATCTGCTCCCCGGGAGATGTTTGCTCTCAGATGCAGAAGAGTTGATTCTGTAGTTCCAACACCCCGGATCCCCCTCCCCACCCTCTGTGACGCTGTTGGAGAAGCACCAAGGGGGTTGAGCAGTGATGCTGGCACAGGGAAGTTATTTTGTGGCTTGAAGTGACGTGGGCAGGGCAGGACCTTCCGGGAGGTTCCGCTCACTGCCTTGTGCCTCTCTCCGCAGGGAGGGAGCCAGGGACACCCCTGCTCCAGCCTCCTGCTTCAGCACCCCTGGATAACCCCGGCTGCTTTCCCAGCAAGGTGTGTGTCCCTCAGCACTGCCTGTGCCTGCTCTCCTCTCTCCCCTCTTTCCTCTCCCCTTTTTCCTCTCCCTGCCTTCTGCCTTACACGAGTCGCTCTCATCAGGGTTGTGCACAAAGCTCAGGTCCCCACACCTCTGCTTCTGGACCTGTCCCTGCATCCAGGTGACAGTGGGGTCCCCTCCTCCCACGTGGGCCGTGCTGGCACTGGGGAGAGCTCGGGGAGCCCGCCTAGCTGCCCTCTCCTGCCTCCTCCCTCCCTGTGGGATGAGAGGCAGGGCCAGGTCCCCAGGAGATGCTCTGCACGCCAGACAGAGGGAACTGGGGCACAGGGAAAGTCGCGAGGAGGGCCCCAGGGTGCCCAGAAGTCCAGGTGGGGGCTCAGAAACACCCATGGAGGGACCCAGGGAGCAGGGAGAGGTGCTTGGAGGGCTCTGGGCTCACTGAGACTCGTAGAATTCCCCGAGGTGCTGGAAGGCCCAGGGAGGGCTCCGAGGTGCAAGGGAAGGCAGAAGGAGAGTTCTGGGGTACATGCTCAGAGGCCTCAAGCACCCCGAAAGGCACTTGGGACGCTCTGGGAGTGCACACACACACACACACACATACATGAAGGGAGGTGTAGGAAAAGCCAAATGCCATCTCAGTACCACTCCAGAAAGAGCACCCGCAGGGCTCTGTTGGGAGGACTCGGGGCTCAGGGTTGCAGCACAAGGCAGGCAGAGGCTCCTGGGGCACAGCCACAGCCACTTCCATGCCCGGGGGATTCCTGGGAACACCAGGAGCGGGGCTGTGGCCACGGGGCTCTGGCTCTCACAAGCAGAGAAACCCGGATGTGTCCCAAGAGACAAGCAGCAGCCTCTGTCCCACTGCTGGCCATCCCACGCTTTGGAAGCGTTTCCCTCGGTGTCGGAGGGCAGAGCTGCAGGGCCCAGCCGGGGGAAATCACAGCAGCTCTTTCCTTCCAAGGGCTGTTTTCCTGCCCTGCTTGTGGCAGTTCTGCCCCGCTGCTGGTGGGGGGATCCTTCCGAGTGTTTGGTTTTTCCAGTGTGCTCCAGCCAAAGCTGTGTGTGCTCTGTACCAGCTGCCATCCCGTGGTGGTACCGGTCGCATCCGAACCTCCCAAACTGATGCAACCACCCCTCCAGCACAGAGAGGAGCGAGGCTGCCTCTCGCCAGCCTTTTCCTCAGGTTTTTCCTTCTGGATAACATTGACGTTATGTCTGGAGCACGCAAGTGGCTGCACGTGTTACCCCTGGACACGCCTGGGCCGTCAGCGTGGAGCTGGTGCGTGGCCAGGCTGGGTTTGCCACTGAGCTTTTGGCTGAGGATGATCCCTCACTCTCAGGGGAAGCAGGAATTGCAGCCACAAGCCCCAAGGAAGTGCAGCAGCTCCCATGGATCCGTTGGGAAAGCCCACAGCCACCTGCTTCTCCAGCGCCGCCCTTTTCCCTGTTCCTTCCTCCCTGTCCATGAGTGTAAATACAACACAGTCTAGTTTGCTTGGATGCTGTGGGTGCTCTGTTACAGGCAGGGGTGTCTGTGGGGGCACTACTCAGCTCTGGGCTCCTTCGGGGTGGCTGTGGGGGTCCATGCCTCAGTTTCCCTGTGGATAATCATTCACAGTACCTGGTGCTGGCTGGGGATCAGAGCACCCCATAACTGCACCTCCCGGATCTCAAATCCACCTGGATGATCTCCAGAGGTCACTTCAACCCTGACAGTTCTCCAAGTTTGGGATTCTTCCCTTCTGGCTGAGTAGGAAGCTCTGGCTGGGGTTTCAGGGGCTCTGAGGTTCTCCCAGGCTCCCTCTTGGCTGCTGTCATCCGTGGGGCTGGAGTGGGACCCCCATGGGGCAGGAAAGGGAGTTTGGGACAGGCCCCAAAAGCTTCCCCACCTCCCCATACCTATGTGGGGACATTCAGGCAGTGTTTGGCACCAGGACTGACTTCAGCAAGGCTTTGGACACTGTTTCCAGTGACATCTTCATAGGTAGACTCAGAAAATGTGGGATAAATGGGCTGGGGGGGAGGGCCTGGCTGAATGCAGAGCTCAGAGGGGCCTGATAAGCACAGCAGAGTCCACTGGGAGACCTGTGGTCAGCACCGTCCCCAGGGATCAGTTCTGGGTCCAGCCTTGTTCAGTTTGTTCAGCAGTGACCTGCTGAAGCTGTAGGATGGGTCCTGATCAGGTTTCACGATGATCCAGGCCTGGGAGTGACTGATTCACCTGAAGGCTGTGCT
>VZTG01004757.1:0-19464 GCA_013397845.1 Melanocharis versteri
CCTCCCTGTGCTGGGATCTCAGAGTCTCTGCAGTCACCAGAGGCAATCGCTGGCCTCAGTCACTGCCCCAGTGGGGCATTTGCATTTTGTTATCAGAATGTAAATTGGGGTTTGGGATGAGTTTCTTGCACCCCTCCCACACTCTTGGCAGAAGTTCTGGATGTTGCTTAAGTGGAATTGTCCCAGGAGAACAGAGCAGCAGGACTCAAACACCCTCCAGGGAATGAGGCTCACAGCTCGGGGCTGCTTAACCGGGAAAGAAATGCTTGAAACTTCAGCTAAAATAGCTTAGAAAACTCAGGTTTTCTTCTGTAGCCCTCATTTTCCTGAGTTGCATGATGATCCATGTTTTTAGGAGGTCAGAAAAATCTGACCTATATTTTTTGGATTTGAGGAAAGGCTTTAAAACAAATACTCTGTCAGGGTAAGGCTCCTTATTTATTTATTCTTATTTCTTCGGTTTGTTGTGTGGGGTTTCTTATTTAAATTGTGGTTGAATCGTCCCTGAAAAAGATCCTCAGTGAACCAGGCAGCTGCGCACATAAAAAAGATATTTGTGTATGCAAATTCCAGATTTGCATATGCAATTACCTGGGCATGCTCACGGTTTGCAGACAACAAATAAACTTGAGTTCTTTGAATATGCATTTGCTTGAAACAAAATCCTCCTGCAGGCAAACCTCCTGTTGGAAATCGATTCTTCAGTTGGTACAAGAGTTAATATTTAATGAGATCGTGCATTTTCAAAAGGAAGTGGAGATACGATCCATACGGAAGCAGCGCACGTATCTGCCCGACCCAAATGTATGCAAAGGCTTCCTTGGAATTCAGATCCCGTGTTTCGGGCAAATCAGCTGCACAGGGAGTGAGGTTTGGGGCACCTCATGAGGAAAGGTTGGACTCCCACCAGCAGGAATTCCCCCAGCAGGAATTCACAGCTTGATTATTGCTGAGTCATTTGTGGAACGGTTTGGGCTGGAAAAATCCTTAAGGATAATCTAATTCCAAGTCCATCCCATGGGCAGGGACACCTTCCACTGTCCCAGGCTGCTCCAAGCCCCAGTGTCCAACCTGGCCTTGGGCACTGCCAGGGATCCAGGGGCAGCCACAGCTTCTCTGGGAATTCCATCCCAGCCCCTCCCCACCTCTGAGGGAAGAATTCCTTCCCAAAATCCCATCTAACCTTGTCCTCTCTTTAAAACCATTCCCCCTTTTCCTGTCACTCTCTGCCTCCATAGAAAGTCCCTCTCCATCATTTTTCAACCCCCTGGAAGGGGCTCTAAGTTCTCCTTCTCTTCTCCAGGCTGAACACTCGCAGCTCTCCCGGCTTTTCCAATGATTTTATTTTGCTCCCTTCATTTTTAAGTGGGCTTCGAAGTCCTCAAATTTGACTGGTCACCAAGATTTCCAAATCACAGCCGCAGCCACGACCACTCCAATGTCTTTTCCCTAAATTCCTTTGATGGAGACATGGATTGGCCTGGATCCCTGTCAAAGCAGGCCTGCCGTGGACTGAAGGGATTTAGAAGGATATCGGCCTTCTCGGATTAGGATGGGAATCAAAAACTGCTGGATTCGAGTGGTTTAGTTCCAGTAATGGATATTTGGGAACATTCCCCCAGATCCATGACTCACTCAATCACTTGAGCTGAAGGAATTCCAAACAGGCCGAGATATTTTCTCCTGATTCACCAGAGATCTGTGGAAGCAATGGCAACAAAATGAGATCCCGCTGCCTCCCACAGATCCACAAAAACCTGCTGAGGTCCAAAACCAACTCCAGAAAGAATTTTTGATTCATTTCCTATATGTTTGTGATGGTTCTCAGACAGCCTGGATTCCAATAAGTGCCAGGGGAGGTTCAGATTAAGGATTAGAAACAATTTTTCCCTCACAGAGTGTTCAGGCCTTGGAATGAGCTGCCCAGGGAAGTGGTGGAGTCGCTGGCTCTGGAATTGTCCCAGAATCTGGATGTGGGGACGTGGTTTGGGATGATGCTGGCGGTGCTGGTGGTGGCACTGGGTGATCCCAAAGGCCTCTCCCAACTTTACTGGGATTCTGTGGCTTTCGGGCTCCCTGGATGTGTGGAGGTGACAATGGGTGACAATAACACTGTCACAGGGCCACACAAAGGCCTGTGGACATCGTGTTCCTGCACATCCCATTGTTCTTCAGGTCCTGATTGCTGGAATGTCCAGGTCTTTATCCAGCAGCACCTTTGCACGTCTAAATTTGCACCTAAAATTGGGATAAATTCCCATTTGTGGGACTTCCACATTTTCCTTTTTTTTTTCCCATTGGATTCCTGTCTGTGCCTACCCAGACAAAACTCCTCAAATTGTCACAGCTCGTAAAAAGAGCCAAGGTACTTAAAAACCTGGCTCTGGCTCCCCTGCTTTCATTATGGATTTTTCAAACCTCTTTTGAACTGAGCATTTTTATTCCCCGCTTCTGAATAAATGCTCATTTTGAAAATGTTTTTTGCTTTTTTTTTTCTGAAAAGCAATCCTGCTGCACTGTCAGGGAGAAGGGCAGGATGACCTAACCCATCATTTTCTTCTCCAACTTCTCTGATTCTATGATTCATAAAGCAATTTCTGTTTTTATGAGCAAAGTCCATGGGGAAAATCATTAGCAGTAACCAGATCAAGAGTAGTGCTCCTGATGAAAATACTTTTGGTTAGGAAACTTGGTAGAAATAGTCTGAGTCCTAAATTAAATATTTCCCTTAGGCCATTTGACCTGCTGTGTACATCTGCTGAAAAATTAAGGTTTTTTTCTTCTTTTGACTGCTTTTTTCTGCTTTTCCTCATTGAATTGTTTTAACCTACATAGCTCTGAAAAATTCACTCATGGCCCAGGTGCCTGAAAGTGATGCAAAAAGGAAAAAGCTACATGGATTTAGCCTTGGCCTAAAGTTAAGCTGGGCATGAAATGTGATTATTCCCTGATGGATATGTAGTTTTCCCAAATAATTTTTGGAAAAAAAAAATATCCAAGAGTGGGGTGCTGAGGACTGGGGAGAGAGGGAATATATTGCTGAGCAGGAGTTATGAAGGAGTGTAAAAAGCTGCTGCTTCTGTTCTGAAGGAAATCCTGCCCTGCCTGAGGTCATTTTTAGGCAAAGCCCAAGAACCTTTTCCTAATATAATAATAACAAAAGTCAAACTGTTCCACAAAAAAACCTTTTCATCCCTGTGGGCTGAAATAATATTAATGCCTTTATTTCTTGCTCATTCTCTGCTGCACGGCCCTCATATTTTGGAAACTGACGCTGAATTGTACCAAGTAGAAACCACAAAAAATGAACCATTTTGTCATTGGAAAACACCCAGCATATAAATTTCAGTGGTGGATTATCAGATCTTTCAATTCACCTGGAATTACAGGGGCTAAGAGTTACTCAGGAGAAAAGACGTGAAGGAGACCCCAGCACAGGGAGGACGTGGAGCTGCTGCAGAGAGCCCAGAGGAGGCACCAGGATGAGCAGAGGGATGGAGCAGCTCTGCTGGGAGGAAAGGCTGCCAGAGCTGGGATTGTTCAGCCTGGAGAGGAGAAGCTTTGGGGTGACCTCACTGTGGCCTTGCAGGGCCTGAAGGAGCCCCAGGAAACATGGAGAGAGACAATTTCCAAGGGATGGAGGGACAGGACACAGGGAATGGCTGCAAACTGGTAGAAGGAATGTTTATATTGGATACTGAGAAGGAATTGTTCCCTGTGATGGTGATGAGGGGCTGGGATGGAATTCCCAGAGAAGCTGTGGCTGCCCCTGGATCCCTGGCAGTGCCCAAGGCCAGGCTGGACACTGGGGCTTGGAGCAGCCTGGGACAGTGGAAGGTGTCCCTGCCACGGCAGGGGTGGCACTGGATGATTTTTAAGGTCCCTTCCAACCCAAACCATTCCGTGATATAAATTCTATAAGAAAGCAAAGTCACCTCTTTTCCAATACATGCTTCCGTTTGTTGTTTTCCCGTTTGTTTGGTCTTTTTTAAAATTTTGAACAAAATTTCTGAATCCCCGAATTCTAACAGATCTCATTAAGGAACGACAGGAATTCTTGGTTTCAAGGCCTTTTGTCTGGAGATAAAACTGAAACGTGATTATTTCATGGCAATCTTCCAGCCACTCCTACGCTGTTCTTCCTTATATCCCATCTAACCCTGCTCTCTGTCAGTTTGAAGCCATTCCCCCTTTTCCTGTCACTCCATGCCATGGTGAAAATCCCTCTCCAGCCTTTTTGTAGCCCCTTTGTGTCCCACATGGAATTCATGGAATTTAACTGGTCGACAGTGCGAAGGATTATGAAATTGATAGGAATTCCTGGCACTCTGGCAGAGCAGTGATGGGGAGGATCCTTTATGTCCCATCAATAAGTTAAACCTCAGCAGGTTTTTAACACTCCCATCCTGGAGGATTCGTGGTGCAGACACTCCTTTTCCTCATGGAATGGGATTCTTTTCCCTGGCGTTTCTCAGTCTCGCTGCTGAGGCAGTGTCTTGGTTTGAAAAGACAGGAGTCTGCTAAGGAAGGCAGGAGCCTCCCTTGGAAGAGGAAATGCACCCCCCTTCCCTCCGAATTAATATAATTCTGAAATCAAGGAGCTCTTAGGCAATGATATGAGAAAAAAGAATAACAGTTCTTTATTAATATAAACAACAACAGTAACCACTGACAGAGTCAGAATACAACCTGACACCCTGTTCAGGGTGGTGGCAGCCGTCCAGATGAAATGGTTCTCTGAAGCACTGATCGGGTAGAAAAAAAGGTTCTGATGGTCCAGTGAAGGCTCTTGTCCTCTGGAAATCCAGTGGGCCGGAGCTACTGTAATGTCCCAGAGTCCAGCTTATATCCAGGTGGGAATGCTTGGCTCCTCCCCCCTGGGTGGAGCCTCTTCCAATGGGATGAGATGACTCATGAGTCATGTGGTGAGTTCTTAATGGCCCATTAGCAGAGACAATGGGCCCTGGATAGCAGGAGATAACAAACAGTGCCCCAGCTGTTTGAACGGCTGTGGAGGTGGTGATAGAATAAACCTATTTTTAACCTAGGACAGGCAGGAGAGTTGAGATTGGGTGATGTGAGGCAGGGAATTTGTAATTTATTTAGTTCAATAAAGTGGTCAAATACGTGGAGCAGGAGCCCTGGTGACAACACTGC
Organism: Melanocharis versteri; assembly: GCA_013397845.1. Classification (NCBI taxonomy): domain Eukaryota; kingdom Metazoa; phylum Chordata; class Aves; order Passeriformes; family Melanocharitidae; genus Melanocharis; species Melanocharis versteri. Next base: position 5,158 of record VZTG01004757.1, read on the forward strand.
TTTTCCGGGAGTGCTGTAGATCCTACAGAATTGCTTCCCAAATTATTTTGGTGGGGTTTTTTTTTATGAAACACAGAATTGTTGACAGGAAAAGCTCCTTCCTTGAGAAATCAGGGACACGGGAAGCCAGAGCTGCTGCACTGTGGGTTAGGAATGAAGTTAAGTCCGGCCCAGTCCTGTAGAAATTATTTCAACTCCTTTTCTCAGCCACTTCATCCCACACAGATCTTTTTTCACCCCTCTTAAATTAACGTGATTTTCAATCTAATCATTTTGGTGACCCTCCTTGACCTGTCTCTGCTGAAATCAGTGGGAAAGGCTCTGAACTGTGACAAAAGCAGAATCAGGTGAAAGTGGATTATTTCTGAACATGTTCCACTAGGCCTGGCTTTCTCCTGCCAGCTGCACTCACTCCAAAGGTTTTGCAGCTGTTAAATTCAGTGAGTAAGATAAAGATCTTTTCGGAAAGGAACATTTTCCATAGGAATAGGAAAACGGGAGGGAACAAAAGGTTTGAAGCAGATGCTGGGGCTGGGAAAGGACGGATTTGGGGTTGGATCCCCCAGTGGAGGAGCCTTCTGTGGGTTTTAAGGGGTTATTTTGCCTTTACCCTTCCCAGAAGGAGATTGGTTGGCAAAGCTGTGGGAGCATCAATGCTGCTGTGCCTCAGGACTGGCAGATGAGAAGGTTTCCTTCAGAATTTTCCTTCCCTCTGTGAGCTGATCCCTCTGTGAGCCAGGTCCCCACAGGAGGGGGAGACAGAGCCTCCTCTTCCTCAGCTCCTCAGGGGGCTCAGAGAAGGGAGAGGGAAACTTTCACCCCTCACGGAGAGCTCAGATGCTCCTGTTTGCTAAAGAAGATTTTGGCAGTGCAGCACCTTTATGAAACCTCAGGTTTCGAGGAGATTCCTTATTTACAAATTCCCCAAAACACCACATGCGTAAGGGAAAGGCTGGAGGGAGCTGTGCAGCATTTTCAGTGAACAGCCTCTATTTTCTTCTTGAAATACAACTGGGAAGAGTGAAAATCCACCTGCACTGCGGTTCCTCCCAGCTTTTCCTGTCCTGGAATATCAGCTGGAGCATTCCCTCCTTGCAGGCCCACACAAAACACCACAGGCTTCTGCTTCATGGTGGTGAACAATGGAAAAAAGGCTTTACTTTTGCTCTGCATCTCCATTTGTGCTCCTGCTTTTTGGGAATTGCAGTGAGGAAATGCATTTTCTCTCAGTGTTCATGAGAAATCTCCATCAGGCTGATCCTGTCTGTGCTGTGTGAGGGTGTCCAGAGCAGGAGGGAGAGAATTCTTGGGAGAGAATTGTGTTCTTCCAGTGCCTAAAGGGGCTCTGGGAGAGCTGGAGAGGGATTTTTCACAAGGGATGGAGTGGCAGGACACAGGGAGTGGCTTTAAGCTGAAGGAGGGCAGGGTCAAATGGGATATAGGGCAGGGTTAAATGGGATATTGGGCAGGAATTTTTCCCTGGGAGGGTGGGGAGGTTCTGGAATAGAAGCTGTGGCTGCCCCTGGATCCCTGGAAGTGTGCAAGGCCAGGTTGGAATAACCTGGGATAGGGAAAGGTGTCCCTGCCCACGACAGGGTTCTTTAAGGTCCCTTCCTTCCCAAAGCATTCCACAATTCCATGAGAGGCCATCTCAACTCTGGAATCACCAGGGCAGGAGCTGTCTGTCCTGCAAGGACACGATGTCCTCATAAATCACTTAAACACATCCTAGAGAGACAGCAGGATGGAAACATCTTCCCTGCCTTCCTTAATCATGGAACAGATTATGAACAGCGTGTAAAAATGGGAGGAGACACCAGGAGGAATTTACCCAGTCATAAACAAAACACGGAGACATTTTATTTTTATTTTTTTAACAGCACCTGACCTTTGTTCCTTTATTCTTTGAGTTTGGAGCTTAAGTCCATCAAGCCCCACATCCACCAGGCCACCTTGTGGGGCTGACCAGTCCAGAAAAGCCAGGCTGTGTCACAACCCTCAGCACGGAAAGCTGCAGGAAAAAAAAAACCCAAAACATTTATGGGACGGTGCTGATTTAATTATTAAGGATTCTGTTTGCCTGATTCCTCCCTGCAGCCTTCACCATGGGCTGTTCCTCATTACCTGCCCCACGTATCTTCCCAATCTCACCACAAACAGTTTGGGTTGACCACACCACTTCCCTCTTGAAAGTTAATCCAGTTTGACTCACCCTGCGCCGCTCGGGCCGCGCCAAGGAAAACAAGGCAAAGAATAACCTGCTTGTATCCAGTTTGGAAACTTCTCAGAGGCCCTGCTTTCAGAGTGCTCCACAGTAGCTCACTATATCTCCCCGCAGCTGCGGAGAAAATCAGGGAAGCAGAAGAAAAAAAAAAAAGAAAAAAAAGGGTGCCAGAAGTTAAAATAAAGCCCAGGCAGAACCACGTGAAATTTATGAGTTCACAGTGCAGCATTAGTCCGGAGGAGGAACTGAGAGATTAAAATAGCCAAACTCATTTCTGTGGAAAAACAGGTATTTTCAACTCTTGTGTGGCAACAGCAGGCACTGGATTTGGCCAAAGCAAAGCTCTTCAGTTCGAGGGAAGGTGGAGCCCCAGTTATATCCTTTTCTCGGGCAGGAGCAAAGCTCCAAGTGGTCAAAGTCTGAGCAGTCAGCATCCACAGGGAGTAAATTTAATTTTGTGTTGCCAAATTCCCCTGGTTTACGTAAACTCTGAGCCACAGGCGTTGAGCTTTACGCTGCAGGTGCCTGTCTGAGGGTGAGTGAGGGGGACCTTTCACTGCCTGCCAATATTCCCGGTGAAATGTTCCTGTCTGAGCAATTCCTCTGCTGTTTGTACAACCCTTGCCCTGTTTGGAGTCACTGCAGAGGTGACAAATGTCCTCAGCCCTCGCTGGTCCTGCTCAGGATGAGGGAGGAGGTCCAGAAATGTGATTGAGGTGCCTGGAGGAGGCTCCCTGTGTCCAGCAGAAACAGAACCTTTCCCAAGGGCTGCTCTTGTACCTCGGGTCCTGGGGCAGTTCTGGGTGTCCCAGTAAAAGTTCTGGAGCTCTTGGAGAATGTCCCAAGGGGGCTACAAAGGTGGGGACAGGTCTGGAGGGGTCCTACAAGGAGTGACTGAGGGCACTGGGTTTGTGCAGCTGGAGCAGAGCCTGAGGGCAGAGCTCCCCAGGGCCTGCTCCGATCTCTGCTCCTGGGACAGGGACAGCACCCAGGGAGCGGCTGCAGCTGGGCCAGGGGGGTTTAGGATGGATTTTAGGACGAGGTTCTTCCCCCAGAGGGTGCTGGGCACTGCCCAGGCTCCCCAGGGAATGGGCACGGCCCCGAGGCTGCCAGAGCTCCAGGAGCGTTGGGACAGCACTGCCAGGGATGCCCAGGCTGGGATTGCTGGGGGTCTGGGCAGGGACAGGAGTGGATTTGGATGATCCCTGCGGGTCCCTCTCAGCTCTGGATATTCCACAGTTCTAAGGTCTAAAAATCTGCTCTGCTCTCCTGTTTTTTTTTTAGCCTATGCACATAATCTAAAACTTTTTCTCTGCCTATTTTCTGCTGAAACAATTCTTTATTTTTGTCCTCTGAAGAGGAATGAGAAATTAAGGAAATGGAAATGTTGGAAGTTTTATTTCACCTGGAGGGAAGAGCAAACTGAGTGAAATCTGCAGCAGTTATGATGATTTTAATGTGATTTTTAGAGCACTAAAATCACCAGAATTCAGATCTGAGTGAGATTTCTGGGGATTAAAATCCTTCCTTTGCTGGCAGGGGAGGCATTTTCACTCCAATGCCTTCCTGCACATCCCAGGCTCTTCTCGATGGGACACTGAGAGAGGGACAGCTCCGATTTCTGCTCCTGGGACCTGACAGCAGCCAGGGAGCGGCTGCAGCTGGGCCAGGGGGGTTTAGGATGGATTTTAGGGCGAGGTTCTTCCCCCAGAGGGTGCTGGGCACTGCCCAGGCTCCCCAGGGAATGGGCACGGCCCCGAGGCTGCCAGAGCTCCAGGAGCGTTGGGACAGCGCTGCCAGGGATGCCCAGGCTGGGATTGCTGGGGGTCTGGGCAGGGACAGGAGCTGGAATTGGATCATCCCTGTGGATCCTTTCCCCCTCAGGACATTCTGTGGTTCCATGATTGTGCTTTCAGCAGTTTTCCCTTGGACAGAGGAGGTTTTTTTGCGCCTGTATTTCATTGTCTTGGTTGCTCGCTGAGCAACGAGACGAGTATATTTTCCTCTCAACACTATATATAAAATAATTGCATTAATTTTAGCCCCAGGGCACAGAACGATGTTCAGCACTTTATTAACTGGACACAATGGAATTTTGGTGATTTTCTACCCCACTAAAGCTGGAGCCAACCCAAAACCCTGGATAAAACCAAGCTTGGCTGCTTGGGCCTCCTCCTGCAGGGCTGATTTCCACATCCCCGTCCTTGTGTCCCAGACGAATCTCCAGCTCTGCTGCCGCAGCCGTGGCCAGAGGGGATTCCTGGGGCACTTTGGGAAGGTGCAAACCAGAAAGGACCAAAAGAGGCTTTTGGCAAAGCCGTGCCTGACTTGGGACTCACTCAAACATTGTCCAGGGCTTGGGATTTTAGAAGCTGAGCTGGGGGAAGGGAAGAGGAAGCAAAGGCTGTCGTTCTGCAAACTCGTTGAACTTTCATGATCAACTTCTTCCCTCCAAACCCCAAACGCTCCGTGACTTTTACTTCACTGCCATGACCTAATTCCTGGGGTTAATTCCAGGGAATAATTACACTTCCACAAGAGACAGGGCACAGGTTCAGCAGAAGTTTAGGTGGATCTACACAAAACAATTGTGGTTTGAGTGGAAATACACTTGTGCTCTGCCGTTTGTACCTCACAGGCTTCACCAGCAGAGCTGGGGGAGAGGAGGAACAAATTCCCTGCCTCAAAAATGTGTCAGGATTGCTTTTCCTGGATTTGGGAGCTCAGGATAGACCTGAGGATTTTCTGTGTTCGCCAGGAGGAGGGGCAGAGCTGGAGAGACCCAGCCTGGAGGACCCCATGGTCTCACAGTCAGTGGAGAGAGGGAAAACGCAGCCTCCACTTGTCCTTTTCCTGGGAATGTTCCCCCTGGAGCTCTCCCGACACAACTGGACAGAGTATCAGTGATGGAAAGGGCTTCCAGCCTGGAATTAGGGCAGAAAATTGGAAATTGGAAGCCCAGGGAGGGCGTGGAGTCTCCATCACCAGAGACATTCCAAACCCACGTGGATGTGTTCCTGTGTCAGGTGACCCTGCCTGGGCTGGGGGAGCTCCAGAGGTCCCTTCCCACCTGAAAATTCCGGGATTCTGGGAGCTGAAGGTCATTTTCTAGAATATATCAGGCAAGAGGGTCTTGATCTGGACTCTCCCACCTCCTCTGGTTTGTCCTGGGACAGAATTCCTCGTTTTTACAAATTTTCCTCTACCTAAAATATCCATGTGGGTTTTTTTAAAAAATGCTGATTTTAGAAAGAAGAGCTAAACAAATAAAAAAAAAAAAGCCCTCCATAATATTGTTTAATTAACATTTCCACATGTAGGAAGAACATTCCAGAACTTCCAAAGGAGGTGCAAGAAGCTCCCTGGGGTTTCCCCCAGGAATCTGTAAACCCTGGTTCGCCTTGTTGGTGTCACTGCACACAGAAAAACTGGATCACTGGGTGGAAAAATTAAATACTCAGCAGTGATGGGACCTTAATCATCATTTTACCTGCAGTTATTCTGAGTGAGGAGTAGATTTTTCCAGCCAGGGTGAGCTTTGCTGGGGAACTGATGGGAGAATTCACCTGGAAGGGATTCCCAGTGCCCCAGAGCTCCTCTGCATCAGCCTGGCCGTGGGGTCAGGGCCTCATTTCCACATTTCCACATTTCCCAGCAAAACCACTGCTCCTGCTGCTAATTACAGACAGGGCATGAAAAAATTGGGATCATCTCCTGTCTGCCACGATGCTCCTTCTGTCTGGAAATGAGGCTTGTGCTGCCCAGCACTTCCAAAAAAAAAAAAAAAAAAAACAGGGAAAAAAAGAGATGTGATTGTTGAGGAATCTCCTTGAAACCCTGCCTGCCTCATTTGTGCTTCCCACAGCAATCGTATTTGTCAGTGAGGAAATAGAAAATATCCTGCAGGGAGTCTAATTCTGGTTTTAGGGAGTTTTTACATTATTTTTTACCAATTTACAAGAGGTCGGTGAGCTCTGACACTGAGCTGATGCTTCTGATGTGCAGAGAGGAGATCAGGGAGAAAGGGTGGGCAAAGAATTTGGTATCTGGGACTTCTGGCATGTAGGAAAACAATGTTTAGGCATTGTTAGTAAAATAAATGGGTTTTTTGCAAGCATTATAGTTGATTTTAAAGCATTTCCCAGCTTGGTCATAAGATAGAAGCATTATATTTTAATTAATAGAATCACAAAATTGGATTGGGGGGGAGCTTAAAGCTCATCTCGTTCCAGCCCTGCCCTGCAGTGACACCTTCCACAATCCCAGGCTGCTCCAAGCCCTGTCCTTGAACACTTCCATGGGTGAGGAGTTCATTTTTTACAGGAATATATTCATTTTTTGCACTAAACACGGCGTGTGCACTTCCTAGAACGAGATTAGTATATTTTCCTCTCATCGTTGTACACAAAATAATCGCATTAATTTTAGCCCCAGGGCACAGAACGATGTTCAGCACTTTATTAACTGGACACAATGGAATTTTGGTGATTTTCTACCCCACTAAAGCTGGAGCCAACCCAAAACCCTGGATAAAACCAGCCCTGAAAAGAGGAGATGCTCGGATCAAGGTCCCAAGTGCCTCCAAAGCAGAGAGGTTCCTTTAAACTCACTCCTTACTTTGGAAAAGCCTGGCCAGACACTGCGTTTTCCTGGGAATAATCCACTTTTTGGGTGTGAAATTTCCTTTTCCACACGGGAAAAGGGAGGGGGGGAGAGGAGAGAAGAGAAGGGGAGGAATTCAGGGAGAAAGGCTCAGCTTAATTAAACTCCCCTGCTGTGGTTTAACCCCAGGAGCAACTAAACCACACTGACCCCACACCTTCCCTGGTGGGATGGGGAGGGGAACTGGGGAAAAAAAAAAACCCCATGGGTTGGGATAAGAAGAGTTTAAGAGTTGAAATGTAAAAATAAATTTTAAAAAGGAGATAATAAAAGGAAAGAAATTAAACCTTTTCCTGATCTCCAGCCCAAAATATTCCCTGACACAGCTCCAAAGCCTTTCCCTCAGGTCCCTGCATTCTGATTTGGGAGTGGATGGCAGCAAGTGACAGAAGAGTGGAATAATTAAAAGGATTTTTTTTTTTTTTAATTATTAAAAGACCAAAAAAACCTCACCCATAAAATCATAGAATGTCTGGTTTGGAAGGGACCTTAAAGATCACCTGATTTCACCCCCTGGCACGGACAGGGATATCCATGAATCCATTCCAGCAGTGTTTCCTGGGAAAACGGCCCTGGTTTTCCCCAAGAATTCCAGCTGGAAGAAGGAGAGGAGCGATGCCTTTCCTTGGCCTCTGCTTCACCCAATTCTGCCTCTCTGAGCCTGAAAGGCATCGAAGGAAGCCTTCAAAAATCAAAAAAAAACNGACCAAAAAAACCTCACCCATAAAATCATAGAATGTCTGGTTTGGAAGGGACCTTAAAGATCACCTGATTTCACCCCCTGGCACGGACAGGGATATCCATGAATCCATTCCAGCAGTGTTTCCTGGGAAAACGGCCCTGGTTTTCCCCAAGAATTCCAGCTGGAAGAAGGAGAGGAGCGATGCCTTTCCTTGGCCTCTGCTTCACCCAATTCTGCCTCTCTGAGCCTGAAAGGCATCGAAGGAAGCCTTCAAAAATCAAAAAAAAACCCAAAAATTAAAGGAAAATTCGAAATTTCAAAGGAAGGGAAAGGAAACTTGTTTCTTTTCCTGCACCTGGAGCACTGCTCTCACCCTTGTGGGGCCAATGTGAATCGCTTTAATCCAAAAATTAAAGGAAAATTCAAAATTTCGAAGGAAGGGAAAGGAAACTTGTTTCTTTTCCTGCACCTGGAGCACTGCTCTCACCCTTGTGGGGCCAATGTGAATCGCTTTAATCCAAAAATTAAAGGAAAATTCAAAATTTCAAACAAGGCAAAGGAAACTTGTTTCTTTTCCTGCACCTGGAGCACTGCTCTCACCCTTGTGGGGCCAATGTGAATCCCTTTAATCCAAAAATTAAAGGAAAATTCAAAATTTCAAACAAGGCAAAGGAAACTTGTTTCTTTTCCTGCACCTGGAGCGCTGCTCTCACCCTTGTGGGGCCAATGTGAATCCCTTTAACCCAAAAATTAAAGGAAAATTCAAAATTTCAAAGGAAGGGAAAGGAAACTTGTTTCTTTTCCTGCACCTGGAGCGCTGCTGTCACCCTGGTGAACCCCAGGCTGAGCCAGCATTCCCAGCCACCATTCCCCACAAAACCAGGGGCTGCCAGAGCACTTTGCTGCTGTCATTTCCACATCCCCAACCCCAACATCTGGCTGCAGGCCAAGGCTGAGCGTTCCACAGTCTCTCACAGTCTATAAAACTGCATTTCCCTGCCATTAAGAGGGGAAGCACTTTCATGTTGCCTCGCTGTCAAAGTCTCAGGAGAGCCAATGTTTGCCTTGCCCTCCCTATGTAATATTCCGTGTCAAAAAAATCCTCCTGACCTCACTCAGGCAGCATTTAGAAGGGATAATCTGAAAAAAAAAAAGCCCCAAAGCCCCCAAACCCTGTGGTTTAGCCAAGCTGGCTGCGTGTCCTGTTTATTGCAGCGTCCCAAACACCGACTCTGCAACTTGAGGGGAAAAAATGTTGCTTTTTCTTTTCCCTGCTGATTGATCCTTGTCAAAAACACTCTGGGGACACGGGGAGGGGAAGAGAGCAGTGGTTCCACCTCGTGCGAGCTCTGTGCCAAGGCCTTCCTTCAGCAGCTGGGAGTTTGGAGCGATTTTCATAAAAGATCTGTGGCCAAGGTGGTTCAGCAGAGCCAAAGCAGCTTCCAAACACCTTCCTGCTGCTCTTTTTCATCCTGGAGAAGGGAGGCGTGGGCTTGTGGTCACCTCCCGGGGCTGGGAGCAGCGTGGCTGTCACAGGGTCAGCGCCTGGCCGAGGGCAGGGCGCCTCATTTCTCTGTCATCCCATTTTCCACCTGGCTGAAGGGTTAATAACAGCCCTGGCCTCGCCAGGGGTGAGCTGAGGAGAAATTTCGTGCTCTAGCAAGGTGTTCAGAGGGGAACTTCAAAGCAAAGCTAATAAACAGCAAAATACAAGTCGCCCTCACAAAGGCCTGCCTGTGCTTTGAGAGTGGCTTGGGAGGACTGTTTATATTTGTGCTGTTTTTCTGACAGAGTTCTTCGCTTCTCTCCTGCCCAGCTTTGGTGCCAAACAGGTTCTGTGCAGTCAGAGTTGGAGAAGCATTAAATCGATTTTCTGGCTGGGGACAGGGAGGGTGGAGAGGCACTTTTGGAGCTGCGTTTCGAGGTGACAGTTGCCCGGCGTTGATTCTGAGTGTTTCCCTCCCAAAATTAAAATCCAGCGGAGTTCTCCTGAGGAGGAACCTGTTGGTGCTGGTCTTTCTTCCTTGCGTTGACACAAATGGAATTTCCACAAATCCAAGGGATGAGGCAGATCCTGGCTGTGCCCCTGCACTCCTGGGAATCCTGGGTTATGGAAGAGACTCCACGCAGGAGGCTGAAGGCTGAAACTCCCCCAAAATTCAGCTGGATGCTCTGGGGCAGCACAGGAAGGGGTGGGGGGTCCAGGAGTTCCACTTGGTGGAGGCAGGGTATGGAGATACCTTGGAAATCAGGAGGAATTTTGGAAATGAGGAAGAATTTTGGACATCAGGAGGAATTTTGCGCCAGAAGGGGTTGGGAAACATTCGGATGGGCTGCCCAGCATGGAGTGCCCATCCCTGGAGGTGCCCAAGGAAGGGCTGGAGGTGGCACTCAGTGCTCTGGGCTGGGGACAAGGTGGGCATCAGGCACAGCTGGGACTCCATGGGCTGGGAGGGCTTTTCCAGCCCTAGGGATTCTGGAATTCCATGAGACAGGCAGAGATCCTCCCGTCAGCCTGAGACCAGCCTGGGACCAGCCTGGGACTAGCCTGGGACCAGCCTGGGACCAGCCTGGGACCAGCCTGGGGCCAGCCTGGCACTCTGGGCTCCAGGAGGGGTGGGAGGAGCAGGGGAGGTCACAGGGGGTGGAACTTGCCCTCCCTGCCCTCCCTAAAAAGCAGGAGATGAGCGAGGAGAAGCTGAAATCAGGACTGAACGCCAGCGTGGGGCTGGAGTTGGAAGGATGTGGCTCTTGGCTCTGCCAGCCCTGGGTCGAGCCTGCTGGAGCTTAAAATAATCCCCACGGATGAGGTATTTTACACATCTTGTGTGACTCCACACGCTGGCGTTCACATCCAGGGTCAGGAGCCCAAGGCTTGAGGAGCTTCCAGCTTTTCTCTGCTGACAAATGCAGCAGTTGCTCCCGACCAACCAGAATGTCAGATAAAAGTTCTTTTCATCTGTCTTTGCTTCACCCCTCCTTTTTTATTTCTATTTTTTTTTTGAAGCCCTAATGGGTCTCTTTAATGATGAAACCACTGCTGTATAATATGTCTTTTTATATTTTAATTCCTCCCCCTCCCCTTGGGATAATTTACAGCACAGTGTGGAATCTGAGACAGTTCAAGCTGTGCCAAAGGGCCTGGCAACGGGAAGAGATGCCGAGCCACTGAGATTTGGAAGCATAAGACGAGTTATAAAATTTAATTTTAGAAATGCAGCTACTGGGAACTGCTTTTAAATGCACATTTTCCTTTCAGTGCATAAAACGGGCCTGTGTCTTGATTGAGCTGTCAGGGTGGCTTGAAAGAGTTCTCTGTAGAGGAAGGGGCCTACAGGGCTCTGCAGAGAACTTTTGCTGCTTATTCAGTGATATTCGACATGGGGAGCGGGATTTTTAGGAATGTTTATGGATTAAATGCTAAGGGGGGGAGTGTGAGATAAGGAAGAGTGGATAAAAAAAGTAAAATAATGTCAACTTTTTATGTAATCACGGAAGGGGTGGAGTTGGAAAGGACCTTAAAGATCATTGCATTCCACCTCTGCCATGGGCAGGGACACCGCCCACTGTCCCAGGCTGCTCCCAGCCCCAGTGTCCAGCCTGGCCTTGGGCACTGCCAGGGATCCAGGGGCAGCCACAGCTTCTCTGGGCACCCTGTGCCAGGGCCTGCCCACCCTCCCAGGGAACAATTCCTAATTCCCAATATCCCATCCAGCCCTGCCCTCCTTCACCTTAAGGCCATTCCCCCTATTCTTGTCCCAAGTTCCCCTGTTTCTTCAAGGGAACGAGTACAAAAATAAAGATGTTTGACCTCTGGGCTGGAGATTTGAGCTGCATTCCTGGCAGGACAACAGCGTCCCATGGAAAGACGGACAAGAGATAAGGCACAAAGATCCATGAGGCAGCTGATGTCCTGTGAGAAATCCAATGTGCAGAAATCATGGAATCATAGAATAGAATCGTGGAATATCCTGAGCTGGAAGGGACCCACAGGGATCATCCAGCCCCAGCCCTGGCCCTGCCCAGACACCCAACAATCCCAGCCTGGGCATCCCTGGCAGCACTGTCCCAACGCTCCTGGAGCTCTGGCAGCCTCAGGGTTGGGACCTTTGAAAAGGGTGCCAGAGCTGGGATTGTTCAGCCTGGAGAGGAGAAGCTTTGGGGTGACCTCACTGTGGCCTCGCAGGGCCTGAAGGAGCCCCAGGAAACATGGAGAGAGACAATTTCCAAGGCATGGAGGGACAGGACACAGGGAATGGCTGCAAACTGCCAGAGGGCAGGGATGGATGGGATATTGGGAATTAGGAATTGTTCCCTGGGAGGGTGGGGAGGGGCTGGGCTGGAATTCCCAGAGAAGCTGTGGCTGCCCCTGGATCCCTGGCAGTGCCCATGGCCAGGCTGGACACTGGGGCTGGGAGCAGCCTGGGACAGTGGAAGGTAGAAATGTGTCACCTTAGTCCTTCCAGCTGAGTCTGATGTGTCCCGATGCTGTCCTGGCTCTCTGGGACCTTTGCTGTCCCCTCCCAGCCCTGGAGCTTCATGGGGACTGCACTCCAAGAGCTCTGGGCACTGCTGGACCCTGGAATTCCCCTGCGGCCGTGCCCAAGTCCCCTGAGTCCCTGACACTCTAAATTCAGCATTTCCTCTCTTAGAGCTGAGTGTCTGCTGGGACCTCACGTTCCTGAAGCTCCCAGTGCCACCAAGAGAAAATTCATTATTCCAGTTCCAATTCTGCCGGTGTTTAATTCCCATTCCTGTCCATAAAACCATTGCAGAAGAATCCAAACCCAGGATTTCCTCGTGTTTGTTGTTTTGCAGCCCCGTAGCCTTTGTCTGATTGTGGTGCCTGGTGACAGCCTGGGATTGAATTTTGGAGGAGTTCCCCCAGCACAGGTTTAGCACAGGGGCCATTTTCTCTTTTTAGAAACTGTGGGAAGGGTAAAAAGGCCCTGAAATTTCCAGTGGCTCTGGTTCTTCAGCCCAGGGAACATCTCAGGCTGCCCCATGATGAGACTGCAATGCGTGAGAGGTGATTTCAGTTTCATCTCAGCCAGCCTCAGGTCAGGGCCTTCACCAGCGGATCAGGGGTTGCAAAAACAAGGGGAAAAAATAGAAAAATAAACCAAAACCAACCAACCTCATGTACCAAGTGAGCTTTTCTGATCTTTTTCCCCTCCCCTCCCACACTAGGACATCGGCAGAAAATAGATGAGCAGACAAAGCCCGGCAGCTTGTCCTTTTCTGAGCGCCTGAGCGAGCTGGAGCAGTTGCGTCGCACGGCCATGAGGGTCAGCCCACACCACCCAGCCCCCACACCCAACCCTCGAGCCTCCTTGAACCACAGCACAGCTTTTAACCCTCAGCCTCAGAGTCAGATTCAGGGTAAGTACCCGAAATCCTCCCCCTGCTCGCCCACCTCTGTCCCTCACGGCCCTGCTGGGCTTCCATGTCTTGGCGGCTCTCCTTGGAGATCTTTGACATGTGAGAGCCTTTAAGGAGTGAAAAGAGAGGGTTCCCAATGGATTTTGGGTTTTAGGAAGCCTGGATGTTAGAATTTGGGAATTTGGGAGGCCTGGCAGGTTTTAAAGGGTCCATTCTAACCCTCCCTTCTCTCGCCCACCTCCATCCCTGCGGCCGGCGAGGGCTCAGGGCCCTGCTGGGCTTCCATCTCCTTGGGGCCCTCCTTGGAGATCTTTGGATCTTTGACATGTGAGGGCCTTTAAGGAGTGAAAAGAGAGGGTTCCCAATGGATTTGGGGTTTTGGGAAGCCTGGCAGGTTTAGTCCATTCTAAGCCTCTCCCCACTCACCCACCTTCATCCCTGCGGCCTACGGGGGCTCAGGGCCCCGTTGTGCTCCCACCTCTTCTGGGTTCTCCTTGGATATTTTTGACACGTGAGAGACTTTAAGGAGTGAAAAGAGAGGGCTCCCAATGGATTTTGGGATTTGGGAAGCCTGGCAGGATTTAAGATGTCCATTCTAATCCTCTCCCTGCTCACCCACTTCCACCTCTGCAGCCAACTAGGGCTCATGGCCCCTCTGTGCTTCCATTTCTTCTTGGTTCTCCTTGGAGATCTTTGACACGTGAGAGCCTTTAAGGAGTGAAAAGAGAGAGTTCCCAATGGATTTTGGGTTTTGGGAAGCCTGGCAGGTTTAAAGGATCCATTCTAATCCTCCCTTCACTTGCCCACCTCCATCCCTGCGGCCTACAGGGGCTCACGGCCCTGCTGGGCTTCCATCTCTTCTCGGTTTTCCTTGGATATTTTTGACACATGAGAGCCTTTAAGGAGTGAAAAGAGAGGGTTCCCAGTGGATTTTGGGTTTTGGGAAGCCTGGATGTTTGAATTTGGGAATTTGGGAAGCCTGGCAGGTTTAAAGGGTCCATTCTAATCCTCTCCCTGCTCACCCACTTCCACCCCTGCGGCCTACGGGGGCTCAGGGCCCTGCTGGGCTTCCATTTCTTCTCGGTTCTCCTTGGATATTTTTGACACATGAGAGCCTTTAAGGAGTGAAAAGAGGAGTTTTCCCAATGGATGTTTGTATTTTGAGAAGCCTGGCAGGATTTAAGATGTCCATTCTAATCCTTGCCCTGCTCACCCACCTAAATCCCCGTGGCCACCTGGGGCTCACGGCCCTGCTGGGCTCCCATCTCTTCTCAGTTCTCCTTGGATATTTTTGACATGGGAGAGCCTTTCAGGAGTGAGAAAAGGGGGTTCCAAATGGTTGTTTGGATTTTGGGAA
>VZTG01004759.1:3762-15467 GCA_013397845.1 Melanocharis versteri
AAAAGTCTCTGTGCTTCCATGGCCTTTCAGGAGGCATTGAACAAAAACTGTCCGCCAAGAAAGATACTGCAGTTACCACAATTTCATACCCTGAGCAGAGGGAGGCAGGGACAAGGCAACATCCCAGGAACCACAAAGTTGTGGCCCAAGTGTTCACAGCACACGCTGAAAACACACCAGAAGTGCACACGCTGGAAAGGAGACAACATATGGAGCTTTCTGTAGTTCAATATCAGCTCTCACTTAAGGCAACAGGAGAGAAAAGTAAGATAGAAAAACAACCCAACACTTTCAGCAAGGAAAAACATGTCTATAAAAATGCCATTAAGGTAACATTAGTGTCAAGGTATCATCAGCACCTACAAAAGATTTCAGGCAGCTACACCTAAAATTGAATATTCACCTTACGCGAGCCTGTCGTAGGCAACTGTGTTCTATAAAAAAAAAATCAGTTTTCAAAATAATTTTAGCCTAACCTGATCAGTAGTTTCAACATACAAATGATGAAAACTTGCTCTTCTCAGAACAACAGGCTCTAATTTTTATAGGTAAGCAAAATCCGTCCCCATAACAAACAAAAAGATCCCCTGCAATATCACCTTAGTGATATAATCAGTTTGCGCTTTCATGAGAACAACTTAAAAAAAAGAAAGAAAACAAGCAAAAAAAGATGAAAAAAAAGAGTTAAAAACATTGCTAATCCATCCTTCCAGACAAAGGAGAAAATGCAGTGAGCTGAGGAGCCAGTTCATGCTTGCACACTTTCCATTGAAACCTGTACCTCCCAAAGCAGCTATCGCAAAAAGCATTTTTCTTTCCAATTTATCTCTGAGTAAGAAATTGACAGCAATTCTGACTGCCCATGAAGGTTATTTATGGAAGAACTTCAAGCTAATGATACTTTAACTTCTTTAGGTAACGGGATACAAACTCGCATTCATGCGCTGAAACTGAGCATCTTTGATACTGTGCATGAACCAGGAGACCAAGCTGTCAGTGTTGCTCCTTCCCCATTGTTTTCAAGCAGGAATATTGCAGAAACCCATTTGGGCCTGATAAAGCTCCTGTCAGCTTCTCTTCTCTGGAGCAGCAAATGCCCTCAGCTCTCTCAGCTCCCAGCAGCGTCCCCGGGGATTTTCATGCCCCTTCAGCAGGTGCAGGGATGGCACAGGGCGTATCTCCTTACTTTATTCCCGGAAGATGTTCAGGACACGCAGACCTCCACTCCCCGCTGGGAGCACGGGGCACACAGGGTCAGGAGGCAGCATGGCTGCAGAACCCTCACACCAGGCCACCCATGTCCCCTGCAGAGCCCTCTGGGGACAGCTGTGAAACCACAGAGGGAGACAGGGAAAAACAACAGGGTATCTCTGAGGCCAAAGGGAAGACGCGCGACCCCACCCATGGAACATCCCCAAGCCCAGGGAAGAGGGCTTGCTCTGGGCATGGGGTCTCTGGGGACTGCCTTGGTCCCATTGCTAAAACATTTATAGCCTGTCTGGGCCATTTATAAACGCTCCAGTCTCCTTTTTAGTAAGCATAGGTTCAATCCTGCTCTCAGCCGAGTCAACGGAAAATTTCCCATTAACGTTAATGGTCCCGGCTCAAGCCATAAATTCCTCTAGCTCCCCAGCCACTTGTGCTGACCTTTGCTTAAACTTCCTCGGATTTGTCATCATCCTTCTGGAAAGCAAGTCCTTCTGTGATATTTTTCTCTTCACAGTTGTTTCCAAAAATCCCGTCTCTCTTCAGTATCTGTGGCTTTCATCAATGCAGTCTCACCTCCACATCGCTGATTAGGAACACCACTGCTCCTGCTCAGACCCCACCAGCACCTCTCTCATCAACCCAGCGTAAGGCCATTGCTCACCATGCTTAGTTCACGCCCCTCTGCCAGTCCACAAAAGAATGTGATCAGAAATAATGCAGCTGTGGGGATCTGAAAAAATACCCAGGCTGCCACGTCCAACGAAATGGAAACAGCATCTTACTGGCACGCTTTTTCCTGTCACCAATTTGGAAATCTTGTCTGTAAGGGCTACCTAGTGTCTCTGGCAAGATCTGATCTTTGTTGCACTGATGCCCAAAATGCATATAAACATTTATGTGCGTAACAAGAGGTAAGTGCTAAGACAGCGAGTAAATGCCTCGCAAAACCTACCACATTTCTGCTCCCTGCTTGGAGGCAGAGGAATGTCATCCCCATTTCACATCCAGAAAGCCATAACATCATCTGTACCTCTCCCATGAGCAGGCTGCAATGGAAAACACCACGTGGCTGCAGCCACAGGAGCCAGGGCTTGCCCCCCAGCCTATTCCATCCTGTGCTGGCTCCTCCCTGCCTGGAAAGCGGCCGTGGACAAATCCTAATCACCTGGCAAAGTCACTCGAGAAGGCTGCATAGGTTTCCTTCACGTCCAAGGCCAGCACCCCAAACAGCTTTGCCTCACAGGCCAAGTTTCACACTTGGAGCTAAAAAAAAAAAGAGCCTCCAACCTTGCAGCAGACGTTTCTGAAGCCACATGATCTCTGCCCGCTCCCACCCAGCCCCTGGCAGAGACAGGATATGGCAGGAGCGGGAGACGCCTGCTCCTTCCATGCCTTTGGCTCCTCTCTCCCCCTTTAACACCTCAGACCACTCAACCTAAGAAGCTCCTCGGTTCTTGGAGATTTTGGGGGGGATTTTTCCACCTTCGCAGAGAAGTAAAATTTCAGCTGCACTGCAATTTACGTTAGTGCAATGCAGCCCGAGTAAGCCACGCCACAGAGAGTGAGTTCCTGCCCCTCTTACCTCTCCACAGAGGATTCAGCCCTGCCTTGCTCTTGGAAAGGGCAGTCTCCGAATTGAAGCTACTGGCTTGGCTCAAAGCTCTCGAGAAGTGTTCATCCACCACTGACCCAATGTCTCCCTGGAAGTAAGTGAACAGGACGCAGCGAGAGTTCAGGTACTCCATCTCGGCAGGCTGGTCTTTCTCATCCTCCTCTTGCTTGC
Source organism: Melanocharis versteri (assembly GCA_013397845.1). Lineage (NCBI taxonomy): Eukaryota > Metazoa > Chordata > Aves > Passeriformes > Melanocharitidae > Melanocharis > Melanocharis versteri. Next base: position 6,755 of record VZTG01004759.1, read on the forward strand.
TGGGAAGGGTCGCTTCCAGAGACTCCTGCATCTTGTTGTACACAGCTAACTTCTTCTGGGATTAGAAACAAAACAAACAAGAGATGCATCAGCGATGGCATTCACTGGAAGCTCAACATATGGTTTCCTTAACAAAAAATAACTGAATACACGGAATAACTGAATATTCATTTTGTAATTAAATTTGGACTGCCAGGATATTTCACACTGGCATTTCACAAAGAAGAGAATACCAGCGCCTACTTAAGAGTCTCTATTCCTCTCACACAGATGGACCTGCTGCTCAGGCATGTTTCACAACCACAATTTATCAGCACCAGCTTTCACTCAATGCTTTCAAAAGAAAACAGACAGGCTCTAACAATTCCCTCCTGACTCCCACCTGGACAGGATATTCCATCAATGAAGGGTACAGAGGTCGAGCCCAGCCCTGTGGAAGGGTGACCAGATACACGGCATCTGCATTTCACACATCCAGCTGGGCAAGCACCAGGCTTCTCTGGGCACACTTCTCCAGCTGAGCATACAGAGCCCTCTGGATTCTCCACACTCACTGCTGAAGGGGTAAAGATGGGAGAGTTTCCTGCTTCCTGAAAAATTTTCTCCTGTATTATCAAACTCCACAAAATGCATAAATTTTCACTCACTGACAGCAGAATTTTTATCACAGGAAGTTATACCTTGGGGTGGTGATTGGGGTTTGGTCAGGGGTTTGAGAGTTTGGTTTTTTGGTCAGTTTGGGGTGGTTTATTGTTGTTTTGAGGTTGGGGTGGGAGGGTTTTTTCCCCTTTCCCTTTCCTTTCTTCTTTTTTTTTTTTTTTAACACCAGCTTTTGGGAAAAAGGACAAAAATTCAAGTCATAAAAAATTAAACATGTGATCTGGGGGAAGAGGGGGATTGACAAGTCCGCAAACACATGCTCAAAAATCCACCCCAAACCAAAAACACAGAGAAGCATATAAAAAAGTAAAACCCTCACAAGCCATCTGTGAATGGCTATTTCAGAATCTCTTCTCTCTCTCTCTCAAATCAAACCTAAATGTCAAAATAAATGTGTGTGAAGATCCATTTTGCATGGAACATATTTTTCAGATGTTCCACTTTACAACTGTTTTCACAGAAAAAAAAAACCTCTCCCCACAACAGTCAAGCTGCAGGAATCATAGCTTTTAGCTAGCCAGCCATTTCCACAGCTGACTTTACACACCAGCACTTTCAGGAACCCAAAAACAACTATAGTCCATATGCAGAAGTATTTCATAGCATTCCTATAGAATTACAGTTTGACTTATCTTTAATGGTTTGCTTGGCAACACTCTAGCGCCATCAGAATCTCTTTAAGTTTATGGCTTTTTTAGCCTTTTTCCGAAGTAGTTCTATAGAAAAAGTTAAACAACTACACAGTCTATAAAGTTTCACTTTTACAATAAATACGCCTGTACGATTTAAACATAATTGAAAGTCGTTTTCTGACCTTGTGTACCATCAATACATTTAAATTAGGTGCTTTCTAAAATCACATATCCGATACAAATTCTCTCACTGTAGTACAAAATAAATGTTCTGGGGCAAAGTCTTAATTATGAACGGCTATTTTAAAAAATAACTGTAAGAAAGACCTATTGACAAGTGGAATTAAAACCTATTCTACTTAAAGCTCATAGCAACTTAAGCAACGTATCTGACATTCCAGTGGGTTAACTGATAAATGTAAAACAGCTCAGTGATACCATTAATTCAGATGCTGTTGCACAAACTGCAGTGAGAGACGCACGCAATTTTATTTCAGTTGGGGATATCCAGGCAAAGGCCTGGAATTCCAGTAAATCTGTGCTTCACAAAGCAAGTTATCCTGTGGCTCAGTTTAGCACAATATAACTTACTTAGACTTATGGGAGAACCGCTGGGATTCACTTAGAAAAATAAATAAAACAAACAAAAACATGGAAACGGCAAAATAAAGCAGTTTTACTAGAAACTAGAATTGCAAAAATGAAACAGTCCACTGCTGTAAACAAACTTTTGCAAATGCAGAATTCGGGGTAACCCACACTTCTTTTGGAAATGCTTTGTGCCATCTGTAAACAAACGAAAGTCTCAGGAAAAGGTCTCCTAATACTTGCTACCCAAATGCTTGCTAGGGTATCACTCAGAGTGAGCTTCACAGCTTCACCTGAGTAATCACGGATCACTGAGACTTCAGCAAGGCAGAAACAGTTCTAGCAACACTGCACATACAGGAGACACACGCACTGGAAATCTGCAACGCATCTACCTCAGTGACTTGGCCATTCCTGGAGCTGCACCACAACTCAGATCCTCCTCAAAATGCAAGACAAGCGGTTGGAGAGGGTGCTTTTCTCATTTTCGGTTTCGGCCAGGCTTTGTTTTTTTGAATAGAGACAAAGCATGAAAAAGATCCTTTAGAGGACTCTAAATAGGTCTGTCACATGCCAGACCCTGAATACGGGCAGCACACGTCAAAAGCTGACTCCCACCCCTACAGGTGCTCGGACTGATGCTGCAGTTATGCAAATGCAGACACAAGCACGCAATTACAGACAGACACACACCGCTGATACAGCCCCTGGCTTGACTTGCTGATCAGGAAGGAAGTCTTTCAATGTTCCTATACAAGGACTGGAGCTCAGGAAATTAAAACTTATCTCCAGAGTCGCTTCTCTGCGCAGGAATGTTCCCTCTTCCACAGCTTAAGAATCTAATTCGTTTTCCATTTCAACTCTCTTCCCTCCCCTCCAGTCCACGGGCACTCATTACAAGATGCTCTGAGCACTTGCTCCTTTTGAAAACACCAAATCTGACATTTTTTTTTAATGTAAAAAAAGAAGATAGTAGGACTGATGGACAAGTACAAGGCCTTGTGTATGGATTGAAGTTATTTACAGTTCAAAGTTGTCATTTGCAGTGAGTTACTTGCAAAGGATGAGAGCTCTAAATTAAAAGATTTTTCAAAACAGCAAGCCTGTGATCAGACACAGATCTAACCAATTTGCATTTCGGGAGGAAATTATCAGCCTGTAATTGCAAAACTCTTAAAATAAGAGACTACAGTGAGAGAAAGAGACTTAAGTTTTCCTTGTATGCAATGTATATACATCCTTTCCATTGTATACATCCTTTGATAATGTGAGGTTTTTCTCGCCCAACTCACCTAAAATACCCTGTTCACACACAAATTCCCTAATTTTTGTTCTGACCTTAACAGTAATCTTCTCACAGCATTTCTGACTGCAGTTGTGTGAGTGGAAAACTATGCAAGATCATCAGCTGCTAAATGAATTTGTCCCACAATCATGGGATGTGAGGGAACAAAAACAAAAAAAAACCCACAAACACCAGGGTAGGTTTATGGCAACTAACCTCAGCTAGTCCAGTTTCACTTGTACTATTTCATATGAACAGTTCTAGCATATATTTAAGCAGCCAACTGCATCTCTAAGATCTTTACAAAGACTATTTTCTGACCAAACATGGTGTTTTCCCTTGTCAATGTTCAATACTTTATTATATTCATGAAATACACCTCTCCCTTCCTTACACTAGAGACTGATATTAAGCAGCCTCTGAAAAACAAAACAAAACAAACACCCAAAATCTTGTCTTGGCCCAGACGCAGAATACAGAATTTAAATTCAGAATACAGAATTTAAATAGAAAACAGGGAAATTCAGTGTTTATATCCCTTAGATAACAGACCCTCGTTCATGGCTGAAATGGTACAATCTCTGGGTAAACAGAGCTGTACAGCCCAGGCTGAATTCAGCTTCAACCAACATTATTTTTTTTTAAATTTCATATATTCACAAACAGGCAATTCCAAAGAAAATTTATACCCTTCATTTCAAACTGTACAACAAAAGGAAACTAAAGGTCAACAGCATATCACTGCTGATATGGGAATATTAAAAAGAAAGTTTATTCTAAACTAGCATTATCCTGTCTTCCTGAGCACTTTTAGATCAAGAAAATGTTTAGTCCAAAATCTCACACCAAATCCCCGCCTTGAAGATTCCTGTTATTTTCTGACGTACCCTACCGAGAACCAAGCAAAACGGTTCTCATGCAGCGAAATGTTGGCCACATTAAAGCCTGTGGCAAAAGTCCAACTGAAATTCAAGGGTCCCGGGTCTCACCCAGAGTGTCTGGTAAAAATGTCAGAACATTCTTCTTCGCAAATCGAAAAAAAATTCACTTCCAGCAGAAACCAGTTAGGAGCCAGCAAAACAACAACAACAACAACAAAATAAAACAACCACACTGTGAGAACAGAGAAGGTTTTACTTAAGCCAAGTTTGAATCAGAAATTCAAGCCAGCTCTTATTTTTCATATAAACTGGTTGCCTTTTCCTACAATTTATTATCTCCATACATGCCACCATACAGCATATGGTCCTTTATGCTCCCAAGCATGAAAGTCTGGTGTGCCTGTGGCCACCTGTTACAGATTTTCCATTATGAGAAAAAGAACAGGAACCAAAAATAAAGAATAACTACGCTGAGGAAACACTATATGACCCTATCCTGAGAAAAAGGCTGTCATTTGACATAAGCTTCTGAGAAGGAATTCCAGCAACAAACTCGAGGCAAATCCTCAGACAGTCCCCCATTTGTGGAGCTGTCTGCCAAGCAGGCTCCAATTGATAACACAGAAAGTATTCAAGGAAGGAGACAATTCCAAGTAATCAGGGCACTGAATGCTGGGCCTGAAAGATGTATTTATGGCACTGCCCTAAAGACATGAAACAATAACTTCTGCCCACACAAATGAGCAAGGTGAGAGCTTGTTTGCAGCTGAGCTGCTGGATTTGTAGAAGTGGAGCCTGGAGGTCCTGCTATGCTCTGATGATGGAGGGAAGCAGTGAAAAAAGAATGAATTTATACACCTCTTGCTGTACATGTAAACAGGGATGTGCCCTTAAAGTTTAAAGCTCCAATTTTATGTAGCTAGAGGAAGGTCAAATAGAATTTGGTCCCAGTCAGAATGACAGAGTAAAGCGAGCCAAACTTTACAAATCAGTGATGTCTCATGGGACTAAACCATATGAAACCAACCAACAAAACCTCACACATAGGGCAAGACTTAACCCAGGTTTTACATCCTGTAAATCTGAGAGCAGATGAGTTATATAGGTTATATCACCTCCAGAGAAGTTAGCAGAGCAAACAGCAAAGGAATAGCCTTCAGAAAGAATCTGGGCTGCAAAAACTGAATGTGAAGCCATGGTCTCCTGTCACCTGCCGTTAGACACTGCAGACTGCCACGCAGCATAAGCAGTATAATAATCCCTTCCTCAAAAGTTGTGAGCCCATGATGCAAAGAACTTTACTGAAAAAACAAGCTACAGTATGTGAATTGGGGTTTAGCCTCAGCCAGCTGACACAGCATCAAATGTGACCTGTCCTTGTCTGCAACTCTGTCAGTTTGGAAAGAAGAGCCCAGTTAGTGACCTAAATTGCTAATGAAGACAAGCCCTTATCTGGACAAAATCTGTCTACAGCACTGCCAGCAGAAAGCCTGACTTGAGCATATCACAATTCCTTATGCAAGACTTGATTTAGCAAGGACGGTGTTGGCTGAGATGTTGGCTTGCCTCTATGTACCATGGAGAAATTCCAAAGCTACCATTTACTGTAACTTCCCATTCCAAAGGTCTTTAGCTGGTGTGCGAGTGAGCCAGGGTGAGTCCTACCTGAGCCTCAGCCCTGCAGCTTGCTGTGCCCAGCCTGACGTGACACGACAAGCCGTCCCTGTGTGCCGGGAATGCAACGGGATTCTGCTCCAATTACGTGTTCCCAAAGCCTCTCCGAATTCCGTTACACCCATTCCTCACCCAACCCATAGGAAAGCCAAAGCTCGCTCTTACAGCTGCACAGGAAAGTGGACAGCAAAGAGCATTTTAATTTTGCCAGTCTGCAGGGTTTAACCTCACACCTGCACAGCTCCCCACCAGACCCAGAAACATGTTCGTATCCTAACACCAGCACACACTCGCTCTGTCTTCTGGCACAGGAGCACGGAAATCCCGATTTATCTGTAAAATTAGGGCCACACCCCATTTTCATCAGTTCATTCTGGCACCATATGAGCATGTATATATTCTCCATGTTTCGCTTGCTTCCCTCCAGCAAACACCCTGGACTTGAGCAATCTCAAAGATTCAAGGTGCTAAGCCTCCACTCCTATTAACATTCAAGAGGAATTCAGGCTTCGGTCCATTAAGAGCTTTAAAAAAAAATCCCATCCAAATTAATTTGCCAGCAAGTTCTTTCCTGGCTAAGGACCGGTGAAAGCTACGCTTCCAGAAATTCTGCCTTTCTGTGCAATGCAAAAATCAATTCCGTGCTGATTTTAAGGGAGGAAAAAATGCCAACACAGAAATGCGGGAATAACTTAAGTGCGGGGAAACTTTAAAAAGGCAAGATGGACCTCCCCCTAAAGCTACAACACTTCTGCACAACCCAGGTGCACACTAGTCCATCAGTTAAAAGCAGTCTGAGACTTTTCATTAAAAAAAATACATAAAAAAGGCAGACAACCATTTGAACCCCCTTCCTCTTGCTGCAGGCACTGCCCCTGACCCACAGAAACACGACAGGTTTGGCTCTCCAGAGAGACCCCAGGGCCCAGAACTCGAGCCTGCAACGGGAGCTCCACAGCTGAAGAGCTGCTTTGCTCTTTAAAGCACACAAAACTGATGTCCAAAGCTGGCATAACCAATTACACATTAGAGATGGCTTTACTACAAACACCTGCAGAGATGGACAGGCTGTAGTTAGAGTTACACACCTACATCTCCTTGTCCTGAGGAGAAAAGGAAAGCCAACAGCAGCACAGCCTGGAAGAGATTTCTCTCTCAGAAAACAAACTGAAAGACACCAGCGTAGTACAATACCACTGAAAAATGCTTTGGTGGAGTCCTCGGATATTTTAAGGGTGAGCTCCATTTTATCATCTCCAATGCAGAGACTTATTTTTAAGATATCCCACTAATTCATCTTCCCTCACTGTTATTTTTAAACCACAGTTTTAATCCGAGCAAAGAGGAACATTCTTTAAAATGGTCATCATCCTCACAAAGAGTGCAGGAGCGTTTTACATGTTGAACACATGTGTAAGAACCAAAAACCTGGCAACAGATTCTTCATCTTTCTTTCTTACCCTCTCTACCAGTTGATGAAACATCTCTGACAGGACAATTCTGAAGGAACAGAGACTTGCAAAATGTCATTCGTTACCCAAACAATAAATCTTTCCACTATGACTGCAGATGCATGAGGAGTTCATTCTATGTTTACTTTTTTTTTTTTTTTTTTTTTTTTTTTTTTTTTTGTAATTCAGAAAACATTGGATTCAGAGGAAATACGTAAACCACTCTAAAGTTAGCAGCTGTTAGAAGTAGAGGGTGCAACACTTTCTTCAGCAACAACTGCTCGGCTTTTCAGTCTGGCATCTAAATATCTTGAGAAGACCCTTCAGCTTCAAGTGTATCAGGAAAACCAGTGCAAACAGGATTAACTAAATTAAACCGTCAATAACGTGTAGGATAGCCATGTTTACAAAGCTTTTGGGTGGAAATGTGATACATGGTGCCAGCCAAGACTCATGAGCTGTATTGGCTCATCAGAGCTGTCTATCTTTCTTGCCTTGCTCATCTACCTCTACTTGTTAAAGAGCATAACCAACAAGAACTCAATTTGTTTAAAATGAAATTTCAAGAAACTTCAGTATTCATTAGTGATGCCTCTAGGACATTTTATACATGGCCCTGCTTCTGGATGAGGAAGAAATTTCATACTTGTGCTTAAAAATAAAAAGCACTTGCACTTGAAAGTGACATGATCATTTAATAGATTTCCCCATACTAAGAGTTCTACAGATCTGGAAGAGAAATACAGGCAATCACTTCCAGAGTTAAATGTCAAAAAGCTCAGCAAAGTTTCAATTGCAGTTTTCTCCTAGGTCTCTCAGTCAGAGAATCAGGCTATTAGTGATTATTTATTCATTTATACACAGGGTATGAACTGGAGTTCCAGATATCCAAACACAAACTTGTAAGTAAAATTACTGAATAGATGGAAGGTTCTTCAAGCTGTGACCTAGATTAGAGAAGAAATAATAGCAAAGGCAGAACTCACAAGTTTCCAGAGCTCGTGTTTGGAGTGAACAACACGAGCAACCTGGACAAGTTCACTGAGGTATCATTTCTGCAAACGGGCTCTGTCTCCCAACAATAAAGGAAAAAAACAGCAACATACGATAGGAATTTTAGTGTTTTAGCCCATACTCGTGTCTCCCAGGCAAGTTGATACTAGGGGTCACTTCCCATGTACGGAGAAAACAATCTTCATGGATAATAATGATAAAACCTTATGGAATGCAGCAACAACCAAAAAATGTATTCTCAGATGACTACATTAGGGCCAAGTCAATATTAGTCCCACTTCACCCACGCACTGCATAGTCTAAAAATGCTGTCAGCCTGATAAGAATTTCCTGATTCACTTAAAAAAAAAAAAAAATAACACATCTGATCACCAAATTCAGCTGGAAACTCGCCGCAGACGATCTTCCAGGAGTGCCGGGGCGAGCGGCGCGGTGCGGCGCGCCCCGTCCGCGGGGAGCAGCGCGGGTCCCCTCCCGGCGGCGGGCGGAGGTTCCGCCCGTGTGCGCGCCCGCGCACCGCACCGCACC
>VZTG01004761.1:0-13185 GCA_013397845.1 Melanocharis versteri
TTGGGGTCTGGAGCATCTCTCTGCTAAGGAAACACTACAGGAGCTGGGCCTGTTTTGTCTGGAGGAGAGAAAACTGAGAGGGGATCTCATTAACGCATATAAATATCTCAAAGGCGGGTGCCAAGAGGATGGTGCCAGACTCTTTTCAGTGGTACCCAGAGACAGGAGGAGGAGCAGTGGCCATAAATTAAAAAACACAGGAAGTTCCACCTCAGCATGAGGAAGAATTTCTTTACACTGAGGGTGGCAGAGCACTGGAACAGGCTGTCCCGAGTCTTCCTCTGTGGTGACATTCAAAACCTATTTGAAAGGTTCCTGTGTAACTTGCTGTAGCTGACTATGCTTTGGAAGGGGGGTTGGACTGGATGATCCCCACAGGTGCCTTCCAACCCTAATGATTCTACGATTCTGACACTTCTAGGCTTCTGTATCCACCCATCCTGTAGGTGCTCTGGTGCTAGATCTCAGACTTGACACTGCCTAAGGAGATCAGAAATCCACCGTGAAACTAGCAGTCATTGACCCATGAGAGTAAAAATTAGCAATTAAAAGAAATGTATGATTACATTAAGTGATAAGGAGGTGAAAATTGGGATTTAGGTCACTTTAAGCATTAGACACTTTTATAACCCTCCTGTCCCATTATATGAATGTTTTTTTAGGTGACTTCCTTGATGTTAGAAACTCCTCTACCCTTTTCTCATTTTCACCCCTGATCCACACCCCCAGCTGTGCTGGTACAAAACTTTATTAAGAAGACTCTGTGAATTACATTAGGATATAGAGAGGAGTTAAAAATATTTCTGCCAAGAAAATCCAACAGTTATTTTTTAATTTAGAAATGTGTTTTATTATTCATAAAGAAGAGGCAGGCTGAACAAAAGCAGACAGAAAATTATTCAGGATGAGTATTTACCCTTAGTAATTGCTATCCCTGGGGTGAGGATGTGATTTCAGTGCTGGTTCAGGTATCAAAGCACTCTTTCTGCAGGTGTTTATCTGGCACCTTTTAAAGCTGTGACAACTGCCCAGGATCAGCAAGTACAGTGTGTACTTGTTTATTCTGTTCCTCATCATGTGCTTGTCCCAGCTCTACTATCAATAGCAGAACACAAACAACACTTAAATCCTGGAGACTGAAGAGGAAGCAGAAAAAAAGACAGTTTAGGCAATAATAAAATATTTTTACTGCATGATGCAACTGTGCACTCTGACTATGGAAACTAATAAGTCAGTTTTCCTGTGAAAAAAGTGTGCACAGTGTACATATACATATATACATATATATATTTAGACATATATACATATATAGTAATTCCCTCTCTCTCTCAGAGTCTCTATATAGGAACACAAATAGATGTTGAAGTCCCTAATTTATTGAGGGACTCCATTGCATTTTTTAAATCAGAAACCTAAAACCATGTGTAATCTGAGGCCAGTCTAAGTAAGCTAACAATACTAGTTTTACATCAAAAGGATTGCTGGTAACTTGGTTCTGTTCCCAAGGGGCCAAGAGAGATGATAATAGCAAGGATATAGCAAGAACAGAGATGTGGCAGTCCTCAGCATAACCACAGGGCCTCTAAAAACCACCACTTTGGGACATGCTGAAAGTTTGTTTTGCAGTGGGTGTACCCAGCCTAGTGGCTAAGATCTGTGCTCCTGCTGGCAGGATACATACACCTGCATACTGCAACATGTCAGTCATTCAGTGCCCTATTTACTGTCAGCCCAATTTGCCTTCATTTAAGCACAGTTTCACAGCAAAGCCTGGGTCTAATCCCAGCTGCTATTTTCCTCACATTTTGGTTTTTCCTCAGTTTGCACCAAAAGCACCTGTTAGTGGAGGGGCTAGTGCTGGGACACTGCTCTGACTAACAACTGCTGCTTGGGTGGCTGTTGATGCTTAAATGACAATGCTCCTAGTTTGTGGGCTGCTGGGTGGCTGGTACTTACAAAGAGATCCATACCTGCTCTGTATAAACAACCCATGCAAACCTCAAACACAGATTAAGAAAGCAGCAACTTTACTCAGTGTGAAGAGTGGATATTCTTTGCTGGAGTCTTACTTGGACCTACCTCACCTACCTAGGTGCTTGTCTGTATTCTGCCATGTGTAGCACAACCCTGCAACAAGACCACTCCACAAAGTCCTTGTTAAAGGCTCAGGGTGAGTTTTAAAGTTTCCCTCTGCAGTGTCATACTAGTTCAGACCATTTCTGCAGAGCTCTCTGGCACTAACCGCAGGGTGAAGGGATACCACCTATGAAGCTCTTGCAACACTGGGCCACAACTTCCTTCCAGCTGCCAGCATATCTGAGCGCACTCAGACCGCTGAGAAAGTAAGACACAGATTTTTTTTTTTTTTTGAGAATCAGAGACTATTTAGTGGTTGGAGTGGTGTGAAAGGGGACACACCACAAACTGCCATCAAGGCTGCTGAGAGAAGCAGGCAGTGTTCATGAGGAAGGTGTTGTGACCACCTCCAGACACAGAAGTCAGCAATGCCTGATATTATTCCTCAGATACTTATCAGCATTATACAAAATTGAAAATACATGGAAACACCAAGTACAGGAAGGAACAGACATACGTGAACTAAATACTAGTTCATATATGTGCCTTTGTATTCAACAGCTTCTCGGCATAAAATTTGATATGAATAAATCAGTGCCCATTTGACTTCCTATTACTTTTGAAGAAAGATGCAGAAACTATACTATTTGTTCTGTCCCAGGTATATAACATACATGACTGTTGTTAAAGCGCTGGTTGCCAAACTTGTTGCCAAACATAATTCTTCCTTCGAGTTATTGGAAACCTTTGCACCTATTTCAGAAGCAAAATAAAGGCAAACTAGCTAAACCTAGTGGTGTCCAATAACACAAGAAAACACAGCAACCCCACCAGCTTCTAATAAATAAGCAGTTGTTCACAAATTGACTGGAAACTGAGTTAGTCTGAGCAGCCAGCTGCAGAGAGGTGGCCTTGTGACTGCAATCACAAGATGGGGGATCAGAGAACAGGTTGGGGCTGGCAGGCTTCCTACCAGTCCCGTGGCACCCAGGCTGCCTGTGCTGCTGCCCTGCCAGCCCAGCACTCTGCGGAGCTGATCCTGGACACTCTGCAGCGGGACCTCACCCATCCCTGAGAAAGCAAGGCAGCTGAAATGCAGATGCTCTTTGAAATGTAGGATCAAATGTGTCTCTGAGCATTTGTCTCAAAAGTTGATACTTTATTCTATTTTCAACAAAACATACACATGGGGAGTTTTGCTGGTTTTTTAATAAAGCCAACTGACATTTCTGGAAAAGTCAGGCAAAAGTTTTCTTCATTTATAAAATGCCAGCTAATTAGAGACAAAGAACAAGAAAGAGCTCTTAGCTTGCATGGATCATACCACACAGACTTGTGAGAGAAGGGGGGCTGGTGCCTGTGGAAGAGAAGAGGAGGTTTAATAAGAGGAAGGATGATTAAGTCAGTAACTTCTGTGAGACTGCAAATGTAAAAGTATCTATTTCCAGAGATCTCCAGGCCCAAAAGTGAAAATAGCAGAGAGTAAATGAACACTGAGATAGAGGATCTGCACACAGTTACCCAGAAGTACAGAACACCTGAAGTTCTGATGAGACAATCCCTACCATTCAGGCTTCATGTCATCACAGACAATGTTCATAAACCCCATGTACTGCTACCAAAAACACCTTTGGTTTTTGTTCCTAGCTTTCTGCAAGTACAGATGTGGTTCCAGAAAAGACAAAACCAAAAACCTCAAACCAAGCATGTGATCTGATTTAAGTGAACTGATTTTAATACTTCATAGAGATCGTATTTTCCACTGAGATCTGCCCTGAGGGGGTTGCTTTCATCCAATGCAATGATTTGCATCGTGGTTTTGCAGGATTCTCTTCATCAGGAGCCCGACAACCTGTTTTCTGGTAGCAGCTTGTGTAGCCCTGGCCACTGCGCTCAGTGAAGGCAGTTTGGTGAGCCAGCTTGCACAGGGTGTTGGCCAAGACAGCTATGTACTCCCACGTCGATAAACAAGTTTGGCCTGAGAATTGTTGTCAGCTGCTGAGCAGATCACCCGGTGAATATTTTATCACTTCTGAAGGGACGCCTCTGAAGGAGATAATGCGCCCACTCAATTACTGGGTCAGCTGTGCTCGGGCTGAATGTGCATGGCCAGCCAAATCCCAGCCCGGGCATGACCGTTCATGATGTCTCATCGATTCAGCAGACGCTCCAGTGCCCCGCTGGCACATGCCTGGGAAAAAAAGAGGTCAGCCTCTCTCCACGCCCAGCTGCCACAGCACCAGCCTTGTCATCGTGTGCTGTGAGGAGCACCGCTCTGGGACACGGTACCGGGTGACACACCATCTGTCTTTTGCCCTTTTGATCGCCAGGTTTCCTGTTTTGCTCCTGCGTGGACAATTTTCTCCCTCTTTTAACAACACGGCATGATTTATTATTCCGGCACAGAAAGAGAAAAAGGAGACTGCTCAAACAAAAACAGGGAGGATAAGTGGGAAGGGCCATGCAGACAAACATAGATCTGAAATTTAAACTTAGTAGAAGAACACGAATGGGGATGTTTACTTTTAGCTCTTTTGAAGATACGCTGTGAGAAAACAAAGCCAAAGGGGGAGGCTAGCCTCTTGTAAATGCACACCCACTGCTGCTAATCAGTTCATGGCCTCTGGCAGGCGCCTCACCGCTTTTGGCCGTCTTCTTCTCCCACTTCTCAGCTCTGTGTCAGTTTAGATTAAAAATTCAGCAAGGAGGGAGTTTCTTTTGCTCTTGGTTTGCAGAATTACTAACAAAAAGGGGCACAAAGTTAGCTGAAATGTCTGGAAATACTGCAACAGAAATACCCCTTCAAAAGTATTCCTGAAGGGCGTCCTGTGTACACAAGGTTTGCTTCTGAAATGCTCTGTTATATTGTGAGAGAAATGTGATAGAAATGCTCGTAACAGTACTGAATCAGAATACACAGGTCCTCTACAATTTTCCCTGTGACTAAGAAGCAACAAATAGCAAAAAGGCAGCAGGATTTATTCTTAACCTTTGCACAAGGCATTGGAATTTCTATATAAACTGAGAGAGACATTTCTTTTAACTACGAGAAAGTATTATTATAAGTCTCCAGCAGCTAATGCAATTTTACGACACAGCTGATGTTTCTAGTATATATTTCCTGTTCCAAAAAAACCCTGCTCTCAGTTTATGCTTCATGCTTCAATGAGGAAAGCAATACTGCTAAACATGCTGAGGAAAATTTTTTTTAAGATGGCTATTGAGAAGAACTTGCATTCACAATTCCAGCATTGCTGTATTATAATGGTAAAAGACTGTGCTGTGTGGTTTTTTGTTTTGTTTTGGTTTGTTGTTTTTTTTTTTTTTGCTATAGCTAGCAAAAATGGGCACCTGCAGACAGCAATGAACTGTTTTAAGAGTTTTGTGGGCAGCCCTATCTAGGGGTGTTTTTGTGCCTCATTACCAGAATCATAAACTGATATATTACAGAGATATGCTTGGAAGTACACTTCCTTTGTGGGAAAGAACACCTGACTTGGCAGCTCTGAAGCCACCTCATTTGACCTTTGGTTTTAAGCAAAAGCAAGTGTGTTCCAAGACATGCTACAGCCTTAAGGGGTTCTCAACATCCCGTTTCAGCGTCAACTTCTCAGACACCCTAAGCCAGTTTTAGTGTCTAGTAGCCCAGCATTTACTTTCAACAGTTCTATGTCATGGCATGCATGCTGTGCAGGAAGCTTTCACTAGTAATTAAAAAAACCCAAAAAACCAACTTACTCAATAGAATTTAGAGTATTTCCATGGCAGTTCCTGAGACTGCAATTTTTCCTAGTAGAGGCAGGAAGTAATAGCTGTAATAGCTTCAGAGGGCCCTCAGTGGCACCCCAGGGGAACATGCCTAAACCATTCTCACCCTGGAAGAACACAGTAGCACAGACAAAGGACTTCAAAACACAAAGTTAATTCCAGGTGAATGTCCGAAGTGTCACTAAGTATATGAACAACACTTAGACGGCGGGAAAATCATCTCTTCCTCGCTGAGCCCTCAGACCAACAACAATCTCTCCCCCGAGGAGCTCACAAAGCCACCCTTACAGGGACCGCCTTCTGAAGGTGGTGGGAGGGGAATACCTCACTCTCTGACTCTGCTCAATCTTCGATCGCTTCTTCCCAAACCAGGACTGCAGGAGGTACCAGGTATCAGCGCTGCAGCACCACACCTGACAACACACAGTGTTACTTCTACAGTGTGTTTCCCAGCATCACTTTATTCGGAAAGTCTAACAGGTTTCATTCAGAAATAGGTTTTGGATTTCCTAGAGGTGGTGAGAACTGTCAGTGAACTAAACAAGGAAGAAGCATTGTAAAAAAGAATCCAGTAAGTATTTTACAAATGCCCATCTCCATGGTTTCTTTGCTTCTTTGTGCACAGAGGTTGGTGATAGCTCTTCAGCAGAAAACAGGTAGGATGGAAACAAAAACTGTTGCAGAAATCATATTTTAAGACCACTGGACAATAAATCTTCATGTAACTGAGCTTGGGAAAAAAAAAAAAAAAGCAGTCAAGTTCACTTGTGAGCACAAATGAAGGTGCATCTTCTGAGATTCTTCTGAGACTCTTAATCTATCTAAACTAATCAATCCATGGATCAGGTCTCCACCCTGTGGCCAACCCTCCTGCTCCCCCAAATGAAGTTCCTGATTGGGTTCCCTGCCTGTTTTCAGAAGAGCCTTACTGAATATCACCTAAGTTCAGTTTTGTGAATTGTGAATGAAATGTTGTGTATGATTTTAGCCTTTCTTCCAAATGCTTCAGGTGCCCCTGCACTTACCCAAAATTTCACTCGTGATTCGATAAAACTGTGATCAGCAAATAAGATAATAACATCCCCATTGCTGATTTAAACAATTATTCTTCAAAACAGTGTATTAGTAAAGTCAGCATTTCCTGTTATGACTTCCCAGCAAAAAGACTGAAGAGTATTGGATGGACAGCAAATAAAAATAGGTGCTCAATCTGTCGTACATCTTAGTAAAGTCCAAAGAGAGCTAGAAAGCAGAAACGTCAGGTTACATTATGACAGCCTTCAGGGCAGGCTCAGTTCCTTCGTTAATAGCCAGAAACTGCAGTCAGTGTCTAATATGTAAAAACAGATTAGCTGGCATTAAGCTTAAGAGATATGTGACAGGATTTGTTATTTCATCAAGGAGATTAATTAAGCTGCAAATGCTGCATAATTGATATTCAGAAGCTCATTTTTGTTTTTCTTTGAAGTGGATATTCCCATTTTCCTGTGTCTCTGGTTGTCTCAGAACTACGTTTTCTGAGTGCTGTTATGCAGATCAACAGTTAATCATTCATTATAGAAAACCTTCACTGATACAATTCATCATGTTTGCCTTTTCTGCAAGGTTTTCACAGCATAAGATGACAAATATTTTGTTACTATAGTTCTTCAAAGCATTTTGAAAATTACTTTAGTGCATGGCTTGTGTAGCAGAATAATAAAATTATTGTTTCACTGTTAATGTTTAGAAATTGATTAACATTAGCAAAGACAAAAACCAATCACATTAAAAAAAACCCCACCAAAATTCCGTTCTACTCAGCAGTCACAGATAGGATGAGAAATTGAGTGCTGTTAAGGTAAAATAGTTTCCTACATGACAGTTAAATTCACTTCTCACCAGACTCCAAAGAATAAGAACTTCATGTGTAAGTGAAATAATTTAATTTCATGACTTTCCTTGCATCAAAAGCACATGTCTTTAAAAACTCCAGTCCAGTGAGCGGTTTATCACTGTACTGAACGGCCATCTAGCATGCACATAATACAGTGCTCAGCTCATGTATTTAGATGCNTGGTAAATAAATTCAACAAGCAGAGCAGCGAAGCTGCTAAGAGACTTTTAGGACAAGAACAGTCTAAGAAGCATCAGCACATGGAAACCAAATGCAAAACTTTTTTTCCTTCCCAAATTCCAACAAAAAAGTGCATTTTCACAAGTAAGATGCTAGCAAACAAGGACTGCAAAGGTTTATCACTGTACTGAAAGGCCATCTAGCATGCACGTAATATAATGCTCAGCTCATGTATTTAGATGCCTGTAAGACCCCATTAGCAACAGTAGCCGTAATTTAGACAGGGCCTGAACCAGGCAGTATAGGTAGGATTTTTTATTGTTAATGCATGTGCACTAGTATCTTTTGAAGTAACACATCTTTTAATAAATGCAGCTCCAGCTAGCAGCAGGAATATAAAACCAAAGAAAGCTTTGGAGAGAAAATACTGGAACAGTAATCAAGAGCTTTAATGACCATAGCTTTCTGGGAACAACTCTGGAGCTTTCTGTGGCCACACGTAACCCGTGCATTTGCTGTATCTTCACACAGGAACAACTCTGAACAGAGGCAACACTTTCCCCAACAGGACATATACCACTATGGAATCATTTGCTATTTTACTATGGTATTTCTGAAGTAAATAGAACAGCTTTACAGAAGATAAGGGCCACTGCAGCAGAATCACAAGACCAAATTTAATATTGTTCTTGAAATGTGTTCTTTATATTCCTAAGAAAAAACTTACACAACTGCAACTTACACAAAAATTTTAGTCTTTATATAGTGTCATGTAAGGCAATTCTGGGTGAAGCTGTTACTTCAGATAGTGTAAATACTGAGTTATCTACATGACCTGACTTACCCTGTCCCCTTCTTTATTATTCCACTCTGGGGAGGATGTTCAGCCAGAAGAGTCAGCAAGTTTTAACCCACACAAATAGCTGCATTATCACATATTTTTTCTAAAATAGTCAAAGGCTGATGCCTCTTTTGTGAGCTACATGCCCATTCACGTGCAGATGCTTTGGGAAGTTATTTCCTTTTCATTTCCCATCTGCTCATAAAAAATATCTTGTTTTCCCAGCAACTTATTTTAACCCTGGATTTTGCAACCAAACACCTGTCTCTGTTGCCCATTTTTTTAGCAGTTCAAGTCCCAGCAGACTTTGTACTGGTCTCGTCCCTGGTTTAGCCAATAAAGAAAACCCAAAGCATGAAGCACTACCAGGCTCATGGTAACATCAGCTTCCAGGATTAAAAAGTGTTAAGAGAGATAGGTCTCAGTGCATTCCCAGTTCTGGCAGCAAGAATGAAAATAGTCTTCTGCAAAAGGAGCTTATACAGTCACTTCTCTGGCAACATTTTGCTCCTGGCTCTCATTTTGAATGTACAGACCCATTGCCATTTCCTTCTGAATATCAGCCTTTAGAGGACCACCTGGTGAGTTCCATAAGAATTTGCTCCATAGCTTCCCCAAGCAGTGTGGATGCTCTCCATAACTGGCTTAGCAAGTCAATTTAATAGCTAAATTCTAACCAGTATTTCTGCTCTGTGGCTTGTTAAATAGCCACTGGGCTGAGTGAGGCTCTTCCTTTAAAAAAAAAATAACAAACCAAACTTGTTGGGAAATTCAGGTTGAAAGAATTCATTAAGCAGCACACGGACAACTCACAATTATTATTATGGATAACTTGCCTTATTTTTCTCTTTGAAAGAGTTTATTAAGTGCAACCTAAACACTTATATTATCAACAATAAGGAAATTAATCTTCCACAAGTTCTGGTCTAAGTGTTCCTTTGTGTGCATGGCTATCAGATTCTGAAAATATACTGTGCACAAAAACCTATGGGTCCATGAACCCAGAACTGGCCCAAGAGCAAGAGGTGATGTCAATACCCAAAAGCCAAGCCAAGCCTTTGCCCCGTGCTGTTTCTGGTATTTACTATTGTCTGCACGGACTATTGGTACCCAAAACACACTTGAACAGTAGTATGTAACAGCTAATACTCATGTTTCAGCAGCAGTGATACCTGTAGAGAGAAAAGGACACATAGGGCACAGTGTAAATCACCTCAGTTAAGTCAGCCAGCAGGTATCCACAGGTAACAGACCAGCCCAACATCACTTTCCATAGGGACATGATTGCTCCCTTATCCCCCTTCTTTCTCCAGCTGAAGCTGGTACAGCAGGAAGACAGTAGTCAGTGTCCTACATATCTCCAGAAACAAGCCCTCTGAACAGTCCAGGTGTGGTCTGGGTGTTCCTGCTATAATGCTCAAAAGGACATAACTGCTCAAACTACACAGGTGTGGTACTTTGAGGTTCCACTAAGAAAACACTAACAGAATTAAAAGCTAAGGGAAGATCAGATGCTGCATGCAGAAGATGATGAGACTGAAGATCTTTGTTATGAGAATGCAAGGAACCAGACATTTTTCCACGTCCCATTTTAAATCATCTGTATCATAAATTCCACACTCCTTTTTATAACAGCTATTAGCCATTCCCAGGTAGGGCTGCATTTTAGTGACCGATGGAGAGAGATGCACACATATAGACTCCACCTAAGAGTACGATTTAGGATGCCTATATGACATAATCCCAAGTAGAAAAAAGACCAAAAAAATCAAGTCATCTGTACATAGTGGAATTTAAGTATTTATTTAAAAAGTAAACCTTTGGACACATTGCAATTAAAAAAAAAAAAGGAAAAATACAAAGAATCTATTGGATTAAGCAGTCAAAAGCCAGCAATATTACAAGCTGTTTACATACCAACATTTACATTAATTTAAACAAGTGGCATGTCACCAACATTTAAAATATACTTCAAGAGTTTTAAAAATCAAGTTGAGTTTTGAAAGACACAAGGCTACCACATGTGAACATGGGTTTGGTCATTCAGTTTAAATCCCCTCTTGTACTGAAATGTTCAGTCTTCAAATTATACAAGTGGATAGCTAGCAGCTGTTGCTATTCCACAGTGGTTCTTCCTGTCTTTGGCCATGTAGATATATCCTTTGTCACCCCACTTCTCACCCCAGCTGAAAACAAAAGCAAAGGGTTTGTTTACATATTCAGAAGTTACTTATTTACTGCCCTCCTCCATAAGTGTTTAAAACTGGAAACTGCTGCCTTCCACACTTGTGGAGAAAATCCAAGATAGCTCCTGCCAAAAACTAAAGTGTTTTCCAGCAATTAAAAGCATCCGAGGAGGCATCCCAAGCTCAGAGAAATGAAGAATGCAGCTGTTCTCTCACGAGGTAGTCACATTGATGTGCAAACCTTGACTACAGGTGCCTGAAGCTCAGACACTGCTCCCAGGCAATTTCAGGGAAGTCAAAGGCTGCAAACAGCATTTGAGGGTGGTGCCCCAGTAATGCTGAGAACATGAGACAAGCTCATGTGATGTGCCCTTCAGCATTAATTTATTTTCCCTCCAACCTAGGAGGTAACTCCATCTTTGAAGTTCAAGTACTATCTTATTTCATGGAAGTGAGCAGCACTCTGCTTCCAAAAAAATCCATTACACCCCCACAAGCAGGCTTCCTCCTGCTCCCCTCCACTCCACTCCTTTAATATCTACTAGGTTCACAGGCTGTTTCAGCACTGAGCTCCCTGAAATTAACTGAACAAGCAGAATAAGATGGCTGCCTTGGGCCTACTTCATTAGGCTGCCAGCAGCACGAGCTGGATTTTACCTTTTGTCATACCATACAATCTGGAAACAATCTCCAGATTTCCCACATACAAATTTTAATTACTGTTGTCTCTCTACCTCTCCCCTTACAAGTGACGAACTACTTTCTATTCTTTCCTGGATACATGACACAGATCTTACCTGTTCTTAACAATCCAGTATTTCTTCCCATCTACATCTTCTCCCTCAAAGCCATAACCTACAACCAGAACACCATGGTCCAAATCTTCACTGCTGCAGTCTGGTTCATAGTAGATACCTGCAAAGGTGTAAGTTCACTCATGAGCAAAATCATCTGTAGAAAACCCTTCCCCCTCACAAGAAGCTTTGTGTATTTCAACTTAAATGTTGCACAGCTTCTTGAAAGTTAGAGGAAAGAATTGTAAGTGAATTTTATCATGGCAAAAATTGAGGGACAAGTAGACACATATGCAAGAGAAATACATGTGGAAAACCTGACCTAGAATTAAAATGACTTCTGAATTACATCCTATGTCACAAGATCATACTGGGGGTTTTTTGTCTGTTTAAACTCTAGGGTAATGAATATTGAGTAACTAAAAAAACCCCAGTTCTCTGGATGAAAGTAATTAACAAATCCCCACCTGACTGATAGAACTGAAATGAAGAATGGCCTGCATCAATAGCAACAGACACCGGACCCACAGCTGCAACTGCTTTCATGAGAGCTCTTTCGTGCCCTTGAGGGATGTCAACAAAGCCAGTGTCATTAGCAGCATTGTATTCTGCCTTGTAGCGACAGTCTTCATCATCCTAGGTAGAGAAAGCTATAGTTATTACACAGTTTTCCATTTAACACACAGGTGAGCACAGAACTACCAGACATTCTGTGACTTTGCTGCTTTGAAAGCAAGGGACTGACAAGGATCCAACTGCCTCAGCAGTGCTTTGCACAGAGAACAGACAGTAATACAGAAGAACTGCTTCTGAGTTTCTCAAAAGTACAGAAAAAATAAAGGACAGCGGGGCCCAAAAAATCCCCACCAACTTTACTGGGGTGCAGAGAGGCATCACATTCTGGAACTCTGCCCTCTTTGGTGGGCAGGACAAATATCTTTACAGGAAGGAAAGAAGCCCAGAATGTATTAATGGGCAACGGAAGAGAGCCAAGTATTCATTAATGACAAAGCAATCCAGAAACTGCTCATTGAGCAAGCACTTAAAATCCACATTTTTTAGTATGTCATAGGTTGAAAAGCTGTAGAGAATGATTTGAAGCTTAGGAATTTGTATTACATGACCTGACATACAACATTTGGGGGTGGTATTTCTGGTGGGGTTTTTTCGGTTTGTGTTTTTGTGGTTTTGTTTTTTTTNCGCATCGCCCCGGGACGGGGCCCGCAGCGCCCGGGGGCCGTGCGGGGCCGGCCTGGGGCCGTGCTGCACCGCCGGAGCCGCTACGTTGGGCAGTGTTTGTCCAGGTATTTTCTCCGAGCGCTGTCGGGCCGGAGATAGCGGCAGCACGCTAAGCCTGGTGGAATTGAACCCGGCGGGACTTAGAGCGGGCTGCTGGCAGAACGAAGGAAAAACTAGGTCTGGAAGCAAAGAGACACGAATGGCGGGGGTTGGCCGCCCCAGCCC
>VZTG01004761.1:13237-90550 GCA_013397845.1 Melanocharis versteri
GCTGGGGCCGGGGTGTTGCGGCGGCTCCCGTGCTGCCCCGCTGGTCTCTGGCCCTGGGTGCCCCCCGGCAGCCCGAGCCCGCTCCTCCTGCCCGGGAGAGCTGCTGCCTTGGCGACTCTGCCAGAGGTTTTGTTGAACCAAGGCCACTAACTTCCATGAGGCTGGCACCAGGCAAGTGTGAGGAAGCATCTCCCACTGGGCACAGCAGCATGGCGGTGACACTGCTGCCAGAAGCATTTCCAGGAAAGTCCTTCTATTCCCCCATGTTTTAGTATCTGAAAACCGCTTTATTGTTTTTTCTTTGTTCAGAGATTTTGTTTTGTTTTGGGTTTTTTCGGTTTGTGTTTTTGTGGTTTTGTTTTTTTTTTTCTACAGTGAAGCCTGAACTGCTGATTTCACAGACATCAACTGCAGGAGAGAGGTAAGGCCTAGTTTGGAAGTCAGATCACGTGAAACTAAAACAGATTCAAGCAATCCTTCCCTTACCTGCATTATAGGTTAGTACCAAAGCTGTTTCCCCAACTAAATGAACACAAACTACAGCTCAGTTGTTTACTTTTTTGACTCAGCAAGTTAGGCACTTCCTATAATCAACTGGGATCTCTACAACAGCCAAGATTAGGAAAAAATTGAGATTACAGGGACACAGGTGAACAGGAACCCAGATCCAATGTTGTTCACAACAAATGGAAATGCTATTAGCCATTCAGCACAAAACAAGCTGCAAAAAAAGATCCTCTATAGTGAAAAGAGCTCTTAAGAGGTGAAAACCATGAACTATGGGCTCTCAAGTGATACCACAATTGACTACTGCTCTTTCATGCTCTTGTATCTGTTTAACATTTGACAGATCATTAGAGGGATTTTAAAAGCCTGCCCATTATCTCTATTTATGCACATTTAGTCCAGAAACAGAACTCAAGGCATTAACAACAACTCCTGTTAAAAATCCAAATGACACAAGCCACAGGAATTAGGTGGTCTGTAGGTAGCAACTCTGTAACAGGTGAGTTATGGAAAGATGAATTGCTCTCCTACCACTAAGAAACACTGTTGATAAGGGCTGGGTTCTTGGTTTGGTGTGGCAACCAAGATAAGGCATGACAGAAGGGCAACAACGAGGGGGAGGAATAAGAATACTTGCTCCAGTTTTTCTAACTGGTCTGTCAAGATTTTGACCTCAAAGACCAGTGCAGTACATGATTCCTACTGGGGCTAGCATGGATCCTAGTTTTCTTAGTAAAGATGCAAAAGGAATTACGGATGCACTGATCTCTACACAGACATTTTCCTTTCTATGTAGAAGTTTCCCAACACACAGTTTTTTCCACACAAAAGACATGACACCTGCAATACAAGTTCAGCTATTACACTTACCTTTGCAGTGTATGGGTAGGATTCCTCTGAATCAATGCCCCCATTATCCTGCACATATTGGAAAGCCTGGTCCATGAGACCACCATTACAGCCTTGATTCCCTTCAGGGCGAGAGCAGTCCACCAGATTCTGTTCACTCAGTGAAACAAGTCTGCCGGTTTTTCTGAAGTGCTGCCCTTCAAGAGCTCCTGTTGTGCTGAAAGCCCAGCAAGATCCACACTGACCCTGAAGTATAAATTGAAATCACAAGTTACAAACCCAGACAGTTACAAAATGGTGCTTAGTTTAATAAGCTTGTACTAGGCATCATTAAACAGATGCAGTGTTTTTCCTATATGAAAGTGGATGCAGCATTTAGGAAACTGGACCTGTAACTGGTTAGAAATCCACCATCAGATGGTACCTGGTCTTTAACTGGAGTCACATATCCCTTCTCTCGCCAATCTACTGATCGTGGCGCTTCCAGAAAGTTGGGCTCAAGAAATTGGGATCCTCTGTATTTTCTTTCTGACTTCTTGTGTACATAACCATTCATCAGCTGTCTGAATTCCTCGGTTGTCTGAAAAACAAATCAATATATGCAGTCACTATCTATTACACACCATTACTTAGAACCGTACATTACACATCTCTATACATACCATGTCGCCAAACTGATTCATTCCCAACTTGTAGCTGTGTTTTCCTAGTGCGTGATCTAGATTATGGATTTCAATCATTTTCAGATTCTTCTCCCACACCACTCTCCTCCAGCCTTCCTCTCTCTAAAGGGCCAAAAAAGCAGCATACTTCAAGGAGGCAGTTCAAACCAAGTTTGCTTGCATGACAACACGCTTTTTAAGGCTCATAATACTCGGGCAAATGTAGACTTCTCGGATGAGAAGCCTGAACGGTGTTTAAGAGGCGGTCTTTTTGCCGCCCTCATAACAAAAACAACGAGTACAGTGCAGCTGAGCCGATGCACAAGCAAACGCAGGAAAGGAACCTGGGAAGAGAAGGATTACGCTTCCCAAGCGCTGCCCATAGCCGGCGTTGTAACAAAGCAGACATGACTCAGCTGGCGGGGCCCAGCTCAGTGCGCTCAGCGCCTGCCCAGCGGAGCGCATCCCGGGGCTCACCTCATGATAGTCCTTCTTGTGCCACGACTTCCACAGCTGCCAGTGGTCGTCCAGCTCGGGGTCCAGCCTCGGCGCGCCGAGAACCACGCCCAAGCAGAGGCAAAGCGTGGTCAGGAACGGGTTCATGCTGGCAGATCTGCCAAGGACGGAGGAACAGCGGTCAGGCAGGGCGCCCCGAGCGCGGGATGCCGGACCCGAGGCGGCCCGCGCGTCCTCCGCCAGCGATCGGCGGCGGCCGAGCCCCCCGCAACGCCCGCGCCGCCCTCGGCCGCCACTGTAAACAAGCTCGGGCGGCGGGGCCGGGACGCGGTGCGCGCAGTCGGCAGCCTCCCGAGGAAGCGGCTGGAATGGCGGCCGCTTCCCGGCAGGAGCCGCCCCACCGCGGGACAAGGACGCGGCCGAGGCCGGNCGAACAGCTTTAAAGCAACAGGATGGGCAGAGAGGCTTGTTTTGTCACCAAGGTACAATGGATGCTTTGAGCATTGTTAAGTCCCTGTGGCTTTGTTACTTTGATTACATGCCCACATATCCACATGGTTTGGTTCACATGTCCTCTCTCAAGAGCTCCCTGGTTTGGTAATAAGAATGTACTCCATGTAGCTATTCTGAAACATTTCCTGCAGAACTGTGTGGGCTGGAATTGCTATTCTTGTCTCAGTTTATTCTAGCAGGAATTGTTTTATTTGTGCTAAACCCTAATGAAGATATGCACACATATAATTCTGCATTTCCCCTCTCAAATTGGCTAAAGAAGAAGTCCATTTTCAGCAGCTCAAGTAATGCTGTTCAGTGTGTGGACAAGCCTTCAGCTCACAAAAAGGTGCTCCTAACAAATATAGCAGCTTTATAGTTAGTTTGGTTTATTTTTTCTTTTTTTTCTGTTTGTTCATGGCTTTTTTTTGGTTGGGTTTTTTGTTTGTTTTTCTTTTTTTTTTTTTTCCCTGCCTCTGGACCCAAGCTTGGCAAAAGGTGTTTTAACACCAGTGTGGCTAGTGTTTATGTCCATAGCATCCACTCATACCTACTGGAAAACACTGTGTGTGACACCAAGAGTTGCAGCACAGATGAGATACTAGAAGGTTTACACATGGACTGGGTTTTCATGTAAGCAGTAGTAGACAAACTTTGATTTTTTAACAGGGAACTTGTCTACAGTAGTAGAATAACTGCAAGTTGTGTGAGGTTCACCCTTAAACCTTTGAAGAGCCAGCATTGCTGATGGCTTTAGCGTATAAACTTTAGAGCGTGTATTTAGTGTAAAAATCAGGGTTTACAGACTGTTACACAACAGTGAAAAGGAAGAAATCATATGATATGTACTTCTCACTTTTTTGATGCCTTAAGACATGCAGTGTGTTGTTAAAACAAGCAATACATGTTTCCTTACCCAGATAATCTCAGGAGCACTCTTTGGCCCAAGGAAACCTCACAGAGCCAAATACATAAAGATATTTTGGAGGGGTTGTCTTGTCTTTTTAAAGTACTTGTGCAAGTCCCTTATGCGTTTGTATCCTTCTAGCATGAAACTTTTCACTTCATAATCAATACACATTTAAATATCTCAGGAGAGTAAGATCATCAAGTACATAATCTAGTTCGATTAACTCATAATAAGGGATTTTTTGTTTTGGGTTTTTTGAGATGTGTGGCATTTGAAAATATTTTACTTAGCAGCTTTTTGCTGATTTTTTTTGTGCAATTGGATTTCTTTCCTGTTTAAGTTAGCTTTGTTTATGCAATTGTATCTAGTATTGACTGAGCATTGAAAGGCTACGAGTAAATTATCAATGAACTATGAACAAGGAGTTCTTTTCTGAAAGGACAAGATGTCTGGCTGGCATGACAGGAGGTAATGTCTAAATTACAGAAGGTCTTGCACCATAAGTCACATGTCTGCTGTTCTGTAATGTACCCTGAGATGCACCAAGACAAACTGATGCTTTTCTGGAGGATATGGGGTCCTGTCTCTTTGAGGAAGTTACCATGCAGTCAGCTAACATATGATACCACTCTGCTATTCTCTCCTCCTGAACGCTCTTGGTGCACGTACACACAAATACACAGGAGTCAAATACTTTTTTTACTGTGAAGGTAAATTCACCCTACCAGTTTATTTAACAACTTTACATAGGGAAATCATACCTGAGAATTTGTGGAAGTCGTTGAAGGAGACAGGAATACTTTCACCTTCAGCATGTTGACTTAGGCTTGTACTGAGTCATAAGTGTTGTGTGGATATATCAATTCCCTAGATATTTTGCTAAGGGAGTTTGAGAGACCAGGTGCAAAAATGTAAGCATATGCAAGGGAAATCAGCACAGCAACAGCCATGGTCAGAATTTGGTCATCACAAGAGTGCCATTTAGAAACCTGTGATAGGAAGCTGGCCTAGGACTACCTCCAACTCTTGGATGCACATTTCCTCTTTGAGAATTTTATTATATTGCATCAGTGTGAACACTGACAGCCATGTTGTAGCAGCTGTTCATTATTTCAGGCAAGGTAAAATCACTGTATTACACAGCTACTAGGCATCCCTCTGTCACTGTCCCTACTGCTCCTGCCTGTGCACCACAATGTGTTCACAAGCCAAACTCTAAGCCCAGTGTGGTGATGGTCTGCTGAAGTGAACAGAGGGTCAGTGGCAGCAGCTACAGGTAATAACTGGGCAGACACTGACAGAAATAATTTTCCATCAAACTGTGCAACCTTGTGACAGTATGCTGGAATCACACCAGCCATAGCAGCCTTTGTTCTATTGAAAACATCTCTGTGGAGGCTGAGCAATGCGCTCCTTCTAGGTTAGCAGAGAGAAGGGGTGAAATCAAGAGCTCCTTCAGTTCCTCTACTTAAAAGCTCATTTGATGCCATCCAGTCCAGAGGAGACCTAGCTAGCCATGCTAATCACAGTAGCCAGAGTTCTGTCTGCAATAATCCAAAGACCAAAGCTTGGAAGGAAGACACTTGTCCGTTACTTTAAATCTCTTCATTTCGGAGGATAACTTTCCAAAGTTGTTTTGAAAAAAACCCCAGCTTTTGAGGATCTCTACATATGCAAAAGTCCAGCTATTTTGCCAAAGGCATACCACTCTTCTAAGATGCAGGAACAACACTTTCTAATAACTAGTCATGTCATCATTGCAACAGCCAAAAGTTTGCCAACTGCACTGTAGCTATCAGGCCCTACAAGTTACCAGATAACACAGGCCATGCATTTCTAAGTAGTGCCATGAACTTGCATAGCAGCCTGTTGCCTCTGAAGCTGAAGGAGTCAATTCAGCATCGAATCTCCAGTGATGGATCTCATCAACATGAGATGTGCTGCTGCATGTCTGAAGTGTGCAGCACCATGCTCTCCCTTTGGAACCAATCTACTTATTTGAATCCAGGACTTTTGAAACTTTTTTGGTACTTTTAAATCCTCACCCTTCTTTGTTCTCCTGGTACAAGCACACAGAGGAAAGGACCAATCTTCATCTGCCAGAAGACAACCCAGCAATCAGAAAAGCTAAGCTCCTTTGTAATGGCAATTGACTTGCCAAGCTTCAGGAGGCTGGCAATATGTGAAAAACATCTGAGCAATGTAAACAGAATAAGCTATGTCACAGTCAACTGTGACAAGACTGTGCACAAGCATCTCCCCCAGACCAGCAATCTCAAGGTAACTCATGGCCATGACCTTTACTGAAGTAAAAACAAGTGGTTTGTTTGTATGCCGTTTTATCTAAACAGCAAAGGTAGGACATCTATTTTATTTAGTCAAGGTGTTGGATGGATTTTTGCATTACTATTGAGACTAAATTCAGGCTTTTTATTCCTGAAATAAAAATATTGAACTGGCTTACTTAAAAAGCTATGAGTGTGAACGTTTGTTTATACAAATGTTAAAGTCCTATAGCTTACAATCTAGTTTCTGTCATTTCACCCTACTACATTATGGCTTAAGAATAGACCTCTATAGGAGCACAGTCTCAGTCAAGATGTATTTTAAAGTGTTATATACCCTAAAATGCAAATTACTGTATTTCATAGCAAGCTTTCACTGATCAGCTTCCATTAGATGTTACCAAAAAAAAAACCAAAACTAAACCAAAACAAAAACCAAAAACCAAAAAAAACCAAAGCACGCACACACACACACACAAACCAACCAAAAAACCCTAAAAAACCACCCCCCCAATTTAAAAATTCAAGTCTCACATGTACTTCTGTTCAGCCAAAAATTGATCCAGTTTAGAAAATCACAGTTAAATTGCAGAGTACACTGTGCTGATTTTACATCCCAGAGTCTGGTTTGTGTGTAAGAAATGCCAGTCATATTTGTCTTTAGGAAAATGAAACTTTAAAAAATACAGGCCAACTTTCTTTTCTAAAAAATAATCACGATTTTCTTCTACCTTATGGTAAAGATTCTTCTTGCAGAAAAAAAGCACAGTAAATTTCCAAAACCAGAGTGACTTCTTCAGAAAGCTGGGAGGATGTGAGAAAACAATTGCAGTAGGGATATCTCTATGGTTCTTGCTTTAATACTTATTATTAGTGGCACACTCAGAAAAGTTTTAGGAATTGCAGATATTTTTAACCTAAATTGATTTGAACATGCCTGGGGAAAAGGCTACCAAAAAACATGAGCGGTTTCTCTTCTTCCATGCAGTTCCATGGCAATAACCAGCCTTCTCCCCCAGCCTAGGCATTCCTCACCACACATCTCCAGAGGTGGCTCTGGAGTTTATAATGTCCGTCTGGGGTTACCAATGGTCGTTCATAAGTAGCCTCTTAAGAATCTTTGTTTCGGTTTCTCCCTAGTAAAATATAAGATTCAAACTGCTTCAGCTGGAGCATAGCCCGTAATGAGGTTAGTTGCATCATTATTAGGTTAGAAAAGGAAGCAGCATTTGCTTCAAGGGACCCCAGATAGGGTTCTGTGAGTGTTCTGAAGACCTGAGAGACGGCTGAGGAACAGTGACACAATCCTTCTGAAACACTTCTTTGTTTTCAGCGGTCTTGTGATCTACCAGAATCACCATTTCCTCACCCAAGTGCTAGATAAGAAACCACATTCCAGCTTCTCTGCTGGCCCACAAGGCAGAGGCATCTCAATCGTTTGCATCTCTATGTCTTACCTAGTCACAGGAGTTGGGAAATGATGCAAGGGATTGCTTGCCTTGCAAGAAAGACCGGGTGGGGGTCTTCCATTACTCCAGGGCTAGGGTTTCTCAAAAGCAGTATTCTGTTCCTGTGAGGTTTTTTGATGAAGGTATTTTTTGTGGGGGGGAGGGGGGAAGAGTTCTTTTGTCTTATTTTTTCTTTTACCTTAATTTTTTTTTGATAGAGGTTAAATACTGAGTCATGTTTGAAGTCAGCTTTGAAGCTTTGACCATGGTGTAACTCATATGCTTAAAATTTTAAACTTCAATTTGATTGATTCCACATTCATTATTCAGTGTCTCCTCCTGATTTCTGGCAGGTAGTAATTTCTGTATTTTGGGAGATTTGTGATTTAGAAAGCTAACCGGGGGAAATAGTGGGAGTATGCAGGGAAGTATAATCTTGAATTGTTGATGTTGAAGTTAACAAATATAGAATAATTTTCACATTATATTGATGTTTGTCTAAAATTTAAAGGTAATTGGTGTTTTTTCTCCTTATAATAAGAAGGATATTAGAAAAAAATACTCAAAAATACTTACCATTTCCTGACTCTCCTAATTTAAAATTTTATTCTAACAAGTTGGAAGTTGTAAATCCAGTCTGTATTGTAAAGTTCATGTGACCAAGATAAATTCTTTACTGCCCATGTGTACTCTACAGATCACAGTGAAAGCATTTTAACAGATTTCAAAGGAGGTGTGGGGAGGATTCCACATACTATTTATTATTTGAAATCACATTTTGTGATTGTTTTAAACAATGATCTAACATTTCTATTTTGAGACGGAAACAGTAATAAAGTTCAGAGACGTATAAATCTTTTAGTGTTTGACTAAGATGCTTGTGCTTCTGCAAGCCATTGTAAACATTTGCATAGCATGAAAGACAAATCCATCTGTCTCCTGTTGTTCTTGGAGCAGTAGTGTCTAAAGGGCAACCTGACATGCTGGAAAGCATTTCCCATGATAAGGTTAGAGACTGTGAGTGAGGTGAGGAATTATTTTTAAACTTAAAAGTTACAGGCTGGGCTTCATTAACAGATCATGTGAGAGAAGGTTAAACAAAAGCTGCTTGCAGGAGAGGAGAGAGGCTGTTGAAACAATCGAATACGGGTCTAAAGTTTGTTTTCCTGAAAATCAGGTAAGAGCAAAATGAGTGCATGTGCTTTTGGGGTAAGAGCAGTGCTGACTCACACCTGCTATTATTCCTGCTTTACAAACAGAAAGACTGAGGAAAGAAGAAGCAGTAATTTGCAGTTGTGGCCACTGAAATCAAATGAATGACTATGAACAAATCACTATGGGCTCTTCAATACCATGATTAGCCATGGTAAATCGTAACGCATCACATCTTTTTCCCTATTTCTGCCAGTCAAGATAAACGCAAGGGCTACCTAGTTTCAGGAATATGAAAACACGTGATATAAATGGGTGAAATGCACATTGCCTTGTCAGTCTCTGAGATTCAGTTGAAGCATTCTCAGTCTATTGATCCCCAGGATGCTGGCAACTGCTGTCAGAGTTACATTATAATTTAAAATATTTTAGTAACTACTTAATCACTGTGGCAGACGCACTACACTCGGTCTTTTATAGAACCTTTATGGCCACCAAGGACCTTCTTGATTTGAATCTTCGCACTATCAGTAGAACAGAATTTCTTTTGATCTCTGCTTTGATCAGCCTCAGCCCATGAGGCATCCTAAATCTATGCCACAAGCTTCAGGACAGCACTGCAGAAGGCAAATGACTTCTGCCCTGGTTGTTCATTTGCTACTGAAAGCGAGTGCGTGCAAGAGGACATTCATCTAGATACGAGGTGAAGCTAATTTAGCTGGTGGCCAGCATGAAACAAGATACTTTAGGAAACTGCTTCACATCACAGCAGTGTCTTGATGGCTCCATGACAAGGCCATACATAGCGCAGCAGCTGCGGAGCTGAGGGCTGAACGCTGCTTCTCAAACTTGTCTCATGAGCAACTATATGTAAGCTTATGCAATTTCCTCTTGCTCCATATGGAAACATCCACGGGGATTTTACTAGACCTTGCCCTTGGGCTTGCAGAAGAGCACAGTGAGTGACTGACACAGTATTCATACAATCACTTCTCATCCTTGTCACCAGAGTCTTCCTCTGTTCTTAGAGCAGGCTATTTCTTGGTGTGTGTGCATTACCAGAAAAGTGGGCTGTCCTGGAGTGGTCATGGTGGTGCCTACAGTAGCTTACAGCTGTGCTGGACTGTGGCCCAGCTGCCTAATGTTGGGGCCTGCTCAAGCCAAGCCTCACCATTCACATGTCAGCGTCCTCACCTGCAGATTCGTCCCTCCCTGAGCTCTATCGCTCAAAGTCAGACTTGGATATTAGCTAAGTAAGCTATTTTACACACTGGCCTGCAAACAACTCATTACTGAGCATACCCATTATTTAATGCAAAAATTTGGCCTTTGCCCATGGCTGGAAAGGTGGTGATGAAACCCCTTTGTTCAGAGGCTGTCCCGATGCTGTGTACCTGGGTTGCCTTCTGCTCTCCTGCCCCCTGATAGTGGTTCCAAGCCCTGCCATTAGCATGAAGGGCAGACATTTGAGCACACACTGCAATCCAAACAGAGTGCCGGCTGTTTCCCCCAGCTGACTTTTTTGTTAAGGACTTTGTTTTTGGCTAAACAAATAACTGCTCAAAACAGAGGCCGTGTTTAAGGGTTTTGCCAGGGTGAATGCAGTCTGCTCCAGCTACCATGTCTGTTAACAAAGGCTTTCCTTGGTGCAGGTTTCAGTGCAAATTTTCAGAGGGCCTCAGTCCTGACACTCAAATCTGGAACTAGGTACATTCACAATCTGCCTGCAAAAGGTTAATCTCCTAATACTATGATGAAGACAGACAAAGAGGAAGGAAGGAAGGAAGGAAGGAAGGAAGGGAGAAAGAAAGGGAAGAAATATACCAAAGAATCGACATACTAGCAGTCTAGAGTTTACAAAACAACCCCTTATTTTGTGACTATTTTGACTATATGTACAGTGGCAAATATTAATGTAAATATTAAAAAATATTTTTGATTACTCTTTCTGTTCCCCCTAGCAAATAAGCTTGAATTTTGTCCTTTTTTTCCCAGGCAGTACTGCTCTGCTACTTTAGCACATTTGGACATCCACCCTAAGCAGTCTGACATTGTAACGATGCTAGGACACCCAAGAGTGTCTCCATAGCACAGCTATTCTTTTCCTGGGTTTCATGAAAAAATATATCCATAACTCAAAAATGAGATCACACACATTATTTCATCTGTTGTTCAAAGGACTGAATTTGTACTGTCCTAAACCATTCATGGATTGTAAATTAAAATGCCTAGAAATAAGGGTAATGGAAGAATATACCTCAGTGATGTTCTGTATTTTGTATATTATAATAATTTTAATTAAAATGCTCCATCATAATAGTACTAAAAATGTCTCCCCTTGAAGCAGTATTTAAAACTAAAATAACAGAATTCTCTAATCAAATACTGGGTTAGACTTGGTTGCGTTGTCTAGTAAGATTTCTAATACCATATAGAAAGCTGTTTTCCCTTTTTCCTTACTCCTCACTGAAAGACAAGCCAAGCAGAAATGGCAGAATCCCAGTATGGGACAAGCCCATACTTCTTTCTGTATTTGGCCACATTTAAGAACTACATTGCCCAGTATGGAAATATTCAGTTGCCTTATTTGTCTGAAGGGGACTGGAGACATTAAATCAAAGAGTCATCAAAAAAGTCTTTAAGAAATAGTTTAGAAAATTCTGACTCAGACAACTGTCTGGCTTTTCATATTAGCTTTCAAACCGGAGTCGATTTGAACATATTTTTAAATGATACCAGAATGTCTAGCATGGATATGTCTGCATGTTTTAGCTCTGGCTGTAACATGCCCTTTTCACCTGGACTCGAGACAAATTTTGTGCCTGTCTGATGATCCTGTACTAACCCAGTGCCACCGAGTTTGTTTGCTCCTCCTGTGTTAACCTCAGTGAGGTAGAAGTCCATCTCCTCAGCCGTGGGCCCCTCTGCTGCCAGTGGTCATTCTCTTAATCTTCCCTCAGATGACTAAGGTTGTGTGCTGACGGCTCCTCATGCAGTGTGAAAATGAAGACAGACAAAGGACAGAGTTGCTAGAAGTGACTGATAGTTGGCTTAAGCAGAATATATGGGACTTTCTAACATTTCCTCTGACTTTTCTCTTCCACCCATCAAGTCAGTTCATAGTCTTTTACAGTGCTCTTTTGTGCCTCAAATTCTTCAAAATAAAAATAGCAAAAATAAGCTTTTCCTCCCCCCCACCCCCAAGCTTTATCACCAAGACCACTCACTCTGTAAAATTTGATTTCATTAAGTGTTAACCTTACCTTATCACTATCCTTTGAGAAAAGCAGAGGTCAGCAGCCACCCTAGATATTGTGTTAATGCACATTGTGTGTTTTTGGCTAGATCTTGACTGAAGATAATCAAAACAAAATAAAAAAGAGATAATAAAATACCTCACTGTAATGGTATCACTGCTAAAGGTAATATTTTGCATTGATTAAACACCTTCCTCTTCCATGAAGATTAACTAACAATGCTTTGTTAACCAAGACCTGTGAGGGAGTAGGGGATCAAGCCTGAAAATAATTCAGGACCAGTGGCTCTATAAAACCTTCACACAGTTGTCAGGACTCATTTCTACGTATTTTCCTAGCTGGAGCCTGGCTGCAGAAACAAAATTTTTAGGCTGACAAATCAGCATATGT
Organism: Melanocharis versteri; assembly: GCA_013397845.1. NCBI lineage: Eukaryota > Metazoa > Chordata > Aves > Passeriformes > Melanocharitidae > Melanocharis > Melanocharis versteri. Next base: position 25,646 of record VZTG01004761.1, read on the forward strand.
GTCACTGCAGCACTGCCCAAACTTAAGTGGCAGAAGATGAAAGCTAGTTCTCAAACTGACTTTTTTTTTTAAGGCAAATTGCGAGTATGTTCTTTAAAAACGGCCTGACCATTTGTTTTATGCAAAACACTTTAAAGTCAACAAGAATTGATCAACTGGGTTTGTAATTCAGTTCAGCTCAAATGTAGTTCTGCATCCTGAATTCACTACAGGCCTGAAGGAGAAAATAACAGTCTAGAAATACCATGGCCCAGTGAGTTCTTGGCTGAGTTTTTGCTGTTCTCCTCCTCAAGCAGAGAAATCCAAGAGGATACTGATGACTTCTTCTCACATACTAGAGCAAAGGTATGTTCACAGACACTCAGCTGTAGGGTGCAGTGTGGTTTTTTTTATAATACTGCAGATACAAGGGCTGTGGGTGGCTCTTTATGAATGCTAAGCAAAGGAGATATATCACAAAGGAACAGTTTTATCTTCAGGTCCCTGGATAACCTCATCCCTACTTTCAGTTACGTACCTGTAGTTGTGTATATGCATAATTCACTAGCTTGTTGCCTGTTTTTCCCATATTTCCATTTTGTTCCTTTCTCCCACTGGTTCTGGGAACCACCAGGGTTACCTCACATTTCTCAAACAGCTTTCAAGTTTCACATGAATCATAGTGAAGCACACAGTGCCTTACCGTGCATCCTTATGTAGGCTGAGCTGAAAGGGTGCAAGTAAGAGTTTCGCTAGGTAGGCAATGCAGAATAAATGGTGAGATTCACACTTGTCCTCCCACTCCCTTAGTCAGACCACCAGTACCTTCTGTTTGTTTTTTCCCCCTAGAGAATATAAGACCTAGGGCACCACATCATCCATGTGTCTATTTCCCTGCTGTATCTTTTGAGGACATTAGCCATCGCAAGTCAGGTGTGAAAGGGAGAAATCTCCAACTTGCTTGGAAGGCAGCTATTTGATAGGAGAGAAGAAAACCAAACTCGAGCCTCTGCTGGGGGACAGCCAGGGAGACCACAGCTGCCACAAACCAGTGCTTGGCAGCTGCACTGCAGTGTTCCCAGATCTGAGCATCTGTAGCTCCAATCTGTGGCACAGCTTTCACTTGCTCAGGGAGGATGGGAAGAAATACAGAGAGAAAAGAATGAACAGGAGACAAAGGAGAGCCCCAACAATAATGAAAATGCATTGGTTCTGCCCTCACACTACTTCTTCTGCCATCCATGTTGACATCTATCTCCACAGCTGCTCTCTCATTTACTTGCAGAAGATCCCACAGCTATCTCTGTGTTATTACTGAAGTCTGATAGATTCTTGGAATGATGAATTATAGCTAAGAAGAACAATTCCTACCTGTGCTTCTTTTGTAAAGAAACTGAAGTGTGTTGAAGCAAATGGGCAGTGCAATATCCTTGTCTACGCACCTCAAGACTTTGCACTGCAAGCAGGTATCCTACAGACAAAAGAGGAGGCAAAGGCAGGATGAGTTTTGCTTTTTTGTTTGACTGTTTCTGATTAGGTGAAGTCTCCTGGGTTAAGTGAAATCACTAAACATTGAGCATCCTGCGACTGCCAAGTATGACATGACAACGTGCTTCTCATGGGTAGCAGAAACCAAAAATTATAATAACCATCAATTGTTTTTTGAAGAAAGCATCTTAGAAAAGCAGTTAGGATGAAAGAATCATCACTAAAGGTCAATATATTGCCTGAGTAGTACATTATTCAATACACATTTTAAAAGCAGAACCCTTGTCCATTTCTTTAGATGGCATTTCTACAACACTCAGCAGGAACCTCCAGTCATGCCAGTTCTGAACACACTAAAGAACATGCCTTGTATTATTATCCACAGAGGTGGTCTCATATAATTCTGACAATTTACTCACACAAATAAACTACACACACACACACTTTTAAATGTTTGCAGGACTAAACCCTAAATACCTAAGCTCTCTGCTTCAGCGGGATGGAAGAATTATTTTTTTCTGCTCAGGGAATAGCTGATAACACTAAGTCTTTTATGCACTTGTAAGGCACTGCATCATTTTTTTTCCAGCACTGTAGCACTAAATTTCAGCAAGATTAAAATAAAAAGCTAATTATAGGGCACATATATGCAGTTTACTGAATAAAGTGTCTTTTGAAGAGTGTATCATGTAAGACAGTATTTCTCACAGGACTAAATGGAGAGTAACCTGACGTTTTTTGACACCTGACTTGAGAAATTAACAAATTTCTAAGAGTTGTGTAAGCAAATTTTATGCTATAGAGGCCAAGTGGAACTGTTAAGAAATCTTCTTCCTGCCCCAAAGCTACTGTGGAGACCACAGAGCAGTTTTTGCCAGGGTTACTTTCTGCAATGAAGTGTGTAAGGATCACTAGTGTTTTGTTTCAACCTGTACACGTGTTACAGCAATATTCCATAGCTATAAATATATATCCAGTGTCCAAAGGGTCCAAACTGAGGGCTTGAATAGAGTGAATCTATGGTGGTGGTGTTGCTGTTTGTGTACAATGTGTTTCATGACAGAAGGAAGCTTCTCATTCTCCTCCAATCCCTCCTGGTTTCTTCTGTTAAAAGTTATTATTGCACTGATGTGTGGAGGAGAATGTTCTGGGCATCACAAGCTGAATGTTTTCTTCACGCAAGAGTTGATGAAGCTATGCTGCTCACAGATGGGATTAGCAGTCACAACACTTATACATGGAAACTGGCAGGGTTAGGGCAGCAGATCAAAGCTGCTGTTTTACACAGGCCTTGTTACGGCTTTTTTTTCTTTTTTTTCACTTGTCTTTAAGCCTTGCTTTATGCTTTCTTGTCTAATCGTCTCTGTAGAGTTTTCTTTTGTCACTGGAATAATTTGATTTCTTTGGAGCTACCTCACACTGGAATAGATGTGTTTGGTTTGTTGCCTGTCCCCCTTCTCTTTGACACAAAAGTCATACCCTGTGCTGTAAACATCCCTGCAAACCTTTGCTTTCCTTCTTCTCAAGTTGTTGCCCAGCTATCTACCTACACGGAGGAGGTAACTGAAAGCATGCAGCAGAAGATGGAGTGGAGAACAGTGTCTCTATAGTGCCTTCTTCAGTATGGAGCCTGGTCAGAGGGGTCCATCCACACACCACTAACATGGGCAGATATGGTACCTGGAATGCTTGCTCAAGAAAGGCATCATGCATCCTTTTGAGAAACAACTCCCAGGCTCTTTTTGCTGCTGCAGAAGTAGCATGTGCCTAGATACATTCCCATCCAAGCAAGCCTTTACAGAGACATTTAAAAGTGTGGAGCAGGAGCCCTGCTAACATGGTGACTTCAAATGCATGTGCCCGCACATGACTTCCTTGGCTAGCAGATACAGCAATGAAACAAGTTTTGCCGGTAGCTTGGGTCGGCATAGTCTTTTTCCCATTAAATAGGTCACAATGTTGTTTTTTGATTTGTGCTCTTGTTTACCGGATTCTTACCCTGGCTGACAGATAGGCTGAAGGCACAATGTTGCAAAGGCGCAGCGGAATGGCTGGAGGTCTGATGGGAGATGTGTCCCTCCTGCTGCAATGCCCTCTGTATCTCCCCGGAAGCCCCTGTACAGACAGACAGGAGGTGAGAGAGGGGAGGAGATGGGGTCAGGGCAAGTTGTGCTATGCAGTTTAATGATGGTGCAATGCTGTGTCCCCAGGCAAGAATTAAGTCAGTGCGGCAGTGCGCTCCAGGGTCTCCCTGCAGACACCTCCCCTTATTTTACCAGAATGCATTGCACGCAGGCTGTGCAGGAAATCGGATGTAATAGATTTGTGGTTATATTGCGAAAAAAATGACTGTGTGAAATCAGCATAGTTGTTTATCTTATGGAATGGTCAGATGAGAGAGCCTTCACCTTCTTTCACAGGTGACTTGTACAGATTGTGCCTCCAAGGGTGATGAGGGACAAAAAGAAGACCATCTCGCCTCTCAACGGCAAGTGTGCTGACAGGAATCAAGGAAGAATTGTAAAACAGCCAAACAAAGGAGGAATTTGGCAATGGTAATTTTGAAATAAACCTGTTTGTGACAAGCAGTGACTGTGGCAATATTTACGCTATGATTCATACCACAGTGCAGCACCTGCAGTTCTAGTCTGGATGACTTTTAGGATAGAAGCAGCAGCAAATACTATTCTAACGTTTAATAATGAGCAAGCAAGCAAGTGTCAAAGCTGCTCTTGACTCTGGGACTGCATTAACTTAGAGTAGGACTTGTGTAAGAGCTGGCTGGAAGCATCTTTACACTGCCAGGTGCATGTTGCTTGTAACTGACTCACAACAGCCTGGGGTTTGCACAGTTGCCTAGCTCTCTGTATTCACTTGCAGTCTCTCTTTTATATGACAACTGCATTTATAGGAAAGTCTTAGCCAGCATATACCACATCAGAGTCCTTTGACAATGCTCTCATAAAGTCCCTTACACTGCCTCCCACTCCTCCTTGATGACAAGACTGAACTTTCTTACCTGTGTTTATGCTAGAGAGCCAGCAACAGTGTCTCTGTGTCTGTAAGCTGCAGGCAGTTCCTGGAAGCCTCCTCACAGAGAGATACAGGCATGTTATTCTCTCAGTGCTACTGATAAACAAACTCCTACAGCCAGGAAGACGTCAGAGTTGCTTTGTATGCCTGGTTATTGATGCTGTCAAAAGGTGGCTTTTAGAAACTCAGCAAATTCCAGTGGACACCAGTGAGAACTGCATGTTGTAACACTGCAAAAACAGCTCTTCTGAGGGAATCAAAAAGTCAGGTTCCTGTTTCTTTACAGAAACTCAGCTTCAGAATACGTGACTGTACTCCCTCTCCTGCCCTAATAGTATTGATAAATACCTAGTTAGTGAAAATACCTGGCTTACTGGCTGTCTTAGCAGGGGACAATGACCTCAGAAAAGGGAGTGTCTACAGATTATTTCCTCCAAGAAGATCTTTGCTTCAAACAAAATCTTCAACATTTGGACTTCTCAGTTTAGTCCTCAATGTAACTTTGTCGTTTTTTGCCAGCATAAAATACTTGTGCAGGGAAGTATCTTCACACAGGCTGGTTGGGTGACTCCTCTGCTTAGCACAACATGTTCTCTTAGTTTTTCCCTGTACTCAACTATTGAAGCTAGTTTTGAACAGTTTAAAGAAAACACCCTTAAACATTTAAGCAGGAAAAAAATAAGAAAAAAGCAGTTTTTAAAATAGAAAAATGACTAATCTAAAGCCTGGAAGAATTGCTTACATAGGAAACCTGCTTGCTTTGCCCTTCTCACCTGTCTCTAGTTTTCCACTTGAAGGAATTTTTGTTTCTTTTCATTTCCATTTCAGGTTTATGTTTTTTATGTCAATGCAAATGTATCTCATATCCTAGCTAGTGTATTTTTTTAATTGCTGGAGAGGTAAAAGTTGTACCTCTGCACTTTGCAAGAAGGTGTAAAGTCTGCTGTTATCCACATCTGAAGCAATGACAGATCCTTTCCCTGTCCTGAACTGGACAGCTTTTCCCCAGAGCACAGCCCAGTCCTTTCTACTTATTTATTTTGATAGGTCTGTACATTTGCTTTATAAATGAAGAGAAAATAATTCACAAATACAGATTTCCAAAGCCCTGATAAATTAATGGGGTTTCCATACACAGTAAATAAAAGACAAAACATACAGGTAAATAGCTTTCTGTACTCCTTTTTATTACACATATTACTTAGAGACACAAAGACTCTGGAAATTGTAAAAATGAATACCATTATCCATTCATGTGAAGTGTGATTTTCCCAATCTGTGTATCTTCCCCACAGTGCAGAAGACATCCTGGGACAGGGAGAATTGTGAGGAGGCTGCATCATGAATAAGCCTGCAGCTGATACTGTTATACAAAAGATACCCTCTTCCCAGCAAGCAGGGTCAAATGGTGAGAAGACTGTAACTTCTTTAGTGAGAAAATGTGGACCACTCAGAGGGCAGTTCACCCTAATCCACAGAAACAGTTTAGCTGTGATACTGTCCACAGTCTGGTGTCCAGCTGCAATACCTGGGAAACCCACCACCCAAAAGCAATGCCTTAATCCTTGGTCACACTTGACCTGGTATCAGGATCCAAGCTGACCTCTGCTCTAGCTCTCACGGTGGTGCCTTTCTTGGAAGGCTGGTCCTGGAGCATGGCTCCTGCAAACAACTGGGGCCACGTGCCAGCCACAGCATGGCAAACCCTACTGCTTTGAGGGTGAAGAGCAAACAGATTAAATGAAGACCGTTCTTCAGAAGCAGGATCACAGAACATCCTTTAAATTCATCAGGGTTTGTTCAAATACAGGAAAATGCTTTCTGACTCACTGACAGAACTAGCATGATTTGTTGGCTTGTTTTTTTAATTTTTTCCCAGACAGAGTGATGTACACTCAGGTCTTGAAATCACCAGTGGTACTGGGTTTGCAAGAAATGGAAACTTGAGTCTTGCTTTGTAACAGTACTTTGTATTGAAAATTAAATTGGCTCATTATATTGGTTTAGGAAGCAACATTTGCAGCAGCTGCTGCTTATCTATAAAGCATGCATTTTTTCCCCTTTTCAGACTGAAAGGAAAGCAACAAATCCAAAAGCCAATAGACTAAAAATATCTGATGAATATAATGAAAGAGGTGAAGGGGGACAGATGACACAAATGAGTTTTGCTCAAAAATGTTTAATGGTGAGTAGTACCACATTTCTTTTCCATGTTCTGTGCCTTTTCATCCACACTTCCATCTAGCCTCTCTCCTCCCAGGGCTTGTTTTGTCGCAGCATGTAAAGCCCAGGTCTTGTTGAGGTGTGGTGGTAATGGCTCACATTTGCACAAGTCCTGCACCTGTGACAGTGCTGCAGGACCAGCATACCCTATACAGCTCTCAGGAGCCTGGCAAAAGCAATGGTCATTTGAAAGCTCAAGAGCTTCTGCAGCACTGACACTTGAACTAGTTTCAGAAATATTCCCTGAGCTGAGCTGCAGCCCAGCCCCTGCAGGCAGGGCAGGACTATTACCTGTCAGCACACCACAGAGGGCTGGGTCAAGGAAGGACTCTGCGACTTCCGCAGTGCCACAGGAATCCTGTGGCGCAGGCAGGAGCACAGCGAACTTCCTTTTCCTTTCCTCAGTACTAACCCTGCCTTCATTACCAGATGGACCAGAATTAGCTGTACCCAGAGAGCTTGAGGAGAGGAGGAAAGGGCTGTGGATGTCGCTCTCCATTTGCTGCTAGGAGTAACCTGGTACTGAAGGGAGGGCAGTGAGTCAGGAGAGGTCAATCCCACAGTGCTGCATTTGCGGTGCTGTCCTCTCCAGAACAGGTGCAGTTGGTACTCAGGGCTTGTCTTCCTGGTTAAACATTCTCCAGGGTACAGGCTCTCCCATCTCACATCTGCTAGTGTTTCTGGATTTGGGATAGTTGCTGCTTCCCTGGAAGTGGGTAGACTGTTCTATTTTCTGCCAAGAGCCACTGGCATCTAGACAGTTTTACCAGAGCTTATGGAAATACTTTTAGCTAAAACAAATACTGAAGTCAAAGCTTTACAGAGTTTGAAACTATTTATGGGTGTGGTTTACCACGCAATTCAGGCTGATTTGAACCAGGATTAGTGCTGAAAAAAAGACATTCTGTCTCCTCCCTCTTCTGTCAATTCTCATTTCTGCTGTAAGCTGTAGCAGCAAACTCATTGGGCTGCAAACAATGCCCTGAAAGCCAAGTGACAGCTTCCTGCTGGATGAGTGAGCTGAACTGTCTGAGCATGCCAGGTACTAGTGTGAACTCAAAAGACTGCAAAGCAAGGGTGGACAGGGCAGGTCTTTCCCTTTTAGTGCAGCACGGCTTTAGCTTAGCTTAAGAAACTCAGGAAAAATAGATGATCAAAACTTACAGTGTTGAGACTAGAGTGCTGACTAATGGCAGAACCTGGTTAAAATCTCTTCTGTGGCAAGCCAGGCAGAGGTTCACACCAACCAGAATCTAATACACCTAGCCTTACATATCCACATCATATATAAACTCTCTATTACTCTCTCTCCATTTCTGCCAAAATATTCTGGACTAAAGTAAAACTAAAAAGTAGAAAAAAGCAAAACATGAGAAGCACGGAAGTTTACTGCAACAGAGTACCTAACCCTTGTCATCTGTCCTGGTTCTAACTGTAAACACACATGCACTCTCACACACCAACCACGCTCCAAACAGGAGACGTCAGCCTTGGTCACATTTGTTGATCAGTTGCCAGCAGTCTCCCGATCAAAACACATGGACTAAGGCTTTGAACTCTGGCCATCATCCAGAAGAGCACCTGCTCCTCTCTGCCTCAAATGTGTAGTTATGTTAGCTGCTGCATGCTTAGTTTTGCTTACTGTTTCCCACTAACCTCTAACCGTGCCTCTTTTACAAGACAGTTTAGGTAAGCTGAACATAGCACTTACTAAGCTGGCAGAATTAGACTCCCTCTTGCAATCAGTCTAAAGGGACTCTGTCAGAACTGGACGTACACGGCTCTCCAGGAAACCATACCAGAACATGGGCTGGCTTTAGAAAGAGTGGCTTATCTTATTTTCCAGGTGCCTTGTTTACCCAGACTACGGATGAACAAGGGCCTCTCTTTACCAAGACTCTTTCTGCACCATGGGGAGTAATGAAGAAGACTCATCACTGTCTCCAGCTGCCATTTAAAACAGTCGCTGCTCCCTGCAGAAAGCAGTGTAGATGTTTTCCAAATGTGAATGATGTTTTCTAGTCTGATTATTTCAATGCTTAATAATTCCGTTCTCACTCCTGAAAGTGGTTTCTTAGACCTGGCAATCACGGGTAGGCTTCAGGGAGCAGAGGTTAGGAGAAGCACATCTGGCTTCCAAGATTTGAAACTGTCTCTGTAATTTGATGCCCTGATGGACTGAAAGCTGGAAGGAAGGACTATAGCTGTTTATGATATAGCAAAGCTACATAGCTTGTGAAATTTGTTCCTCTTGCAAGAACATCAACCTTTTTTTGACCCTAGACTCTAATTTCAGTCCTTGGCATCTGAACACTGCACCTTTATGTACTAGTAGCTGCACAACAACGAGGTTGAGAAGACACTCATTTCACACATTTCCTTCTTTTTCACATTCCTATTCTACCTTCATCACCAGTCTCCTTCCATATAATTAATGGAAATAGCAGGAGATGGCAGAGAGCATTAAATAAAGTCTCTCTCTTACTTACTGAAGCCCTCCTCTCTCCACAGGGGGCATCCAGGCCAGTCACTTTGTCATGCCAACTACTGCGTCTCTGCCCATCAGGAATAAGACAGTGCTATTCCTGGCTAATGCTGGGAAATGTGAGGATACAACATGACATATGAGCTTGCCTCTACCATAATACTATGGCTGTGGCTTAAAATACTTTTTACTGTATAACATGACTTGGACAACATTTCTCATCAACAGTGGGACTGATTCAAACACTAATAAGAGGAAGGACATCCTCACAATTAGGCATGTGTCAGAGGTAAACTAAGTGGCAGAGGCAGTTTAATAACCTTGCACCACACCCTGCCTGATGGCAACAGAGCACTCAAGAAATCCCTGTTGTTGGCAGTGCTAATAAAGGCCTTGTCTGAATTACGAACATGCCACAGTATGTCTCTAGCTGGGATTTTTAAGAGTTGGGAAGCACCCTCTGGTCCACAGTAGGGAGTCTTCTGCTGGGCGCACACATGAAACACTTCTACCAAGCAGATGAGGCAGAAATCAGACTCCCTCTTGGTGTGAAAGACAGTGCTCTTGGACAGTGTTTACAACGAGCAATTCCAGCCCAATTTCTTAGTTGTCTTGTTTCACAATATATCCAAAATCACTTACACTACAAGACTTCCACACTTCATTACATTTCCTAGATTTGAAAAAGACAAATGAATTGACTTGGCAGGTAAGTTTTAAAACTGGAAATTGCAGAAGGAGAATACAAACAGCTTCTTGTTACAGCTCAAATTACCGTATTTACACCGATCTGCTTCCCAAAATTGTCATTAGCACTGTTTGCACACTTTACCTTTTGAGGCTAACCTCAGCAGAGGCATAGAAACATAAGCCCTTGAGTTGGCTGAGATTAGGTCTGCAGATCAGTTTCTCCAAGCTACAAATGGAAATTGGCTTTAGCTCATGCAAAATGTGGCTCTGGGCCTGGTGGATGTTAATAATAAGGTTGCAGTGGCATAACAGTTTTCATACCTGCTGTGTATGTGTGGATGCAAGGCTCTACATTGCTGTCAGGGAAGGTGGTCTTCTTTCACGCTGTCCTGATAGCAGGGAGGGGCAGGGCTGGGTGCTGCAGGGGTCTGGCCAGGTTGTTCTTCTACACCTCCCACATCATGCCCGGGAGGACAGCTTCAGCAGGAAAACCCAGGTGCCCCAGCGGAAGGGTGTCATTTTGCCTCCCCATCTCCAGTGGGAAGGTGTTGGGAGACACCGTCTGTGGGAGCCCCCCCTCCTCTTGGCCCTTGTTCTCGACTGGTGCAGGGCATGGGAAGGTTGCCACATTGCTTTTGTCTGGGGAACCGTGTGGGAGTGACCTACGGGGAGCATGCTCCATCTTGTTTGTGTTCCTGAGCGTGAATGAATACATCTTTGTGGGTAAAACACCTTCTCTCTTTGTACACTTTTGGTATTAATTTTGTTGTTATTGTGTGTTTCTTATTCCATTGCTTTTTGCATTCAGGAAATTGTTATCTCAGCCCATAGCCTCTGCTTTTGTCCCTCCTTTACTGGAAGCTTTCGGGGTAAGGGGAGAGGTTTATTTGGGTTTAATTTCCTGCTGGTGTTAAACCACCACAACTTCTGTCTGTTATGCAAAGGCACACTGAAGTCATGACTTCGCTGCGGTATCACTATGTAGATGTGTAACAAGGAGTTGTGGCTCCAGATTGATAGTGGATTACAGGAGTTTTTTCTACCAGATTTTGAAACGAATTCTTCTAACAACAGAAACAATTTGCATATTACTTCACTTACCAGTCAAATAACAGTTGGCAGAAGTCTGTTTTAGGAGATTATAGAAGATTTCTGCCAAAGATTATGTTTTTCTGTTTCCTTTTAGAGATTTAATTGAAGCAACATCCTAAAAAAAATGTGCATCAGAGATGATGATGATGATAAATATTTGCTGAAAACAAGTGGTTTCCAGCAATTTTATATAAATTGGCTTCACTTCTGGAAATAAAGAGGCAGGATTGTTCTCCTTAGTGCTGTAGTTGGTTGGGTACTAGTTGAACATTGGTGTACTTACTAAAATCATCCATTCAATTTTTGCTGTGAGATATGGATTAGGAAGAGGTATAGCAGGCTTAAAACTTTAAAGAGTATAAAGAAAACTTTATTAACGGAACTAAAAGGAAAATAATAAGAATCAAAATAAACTTTCAGAACTCTTCTCCTCACTTCTCATTTTTCTTTCTTTATTGACAACTTAAAGAGATTAAACCTGGACTTTTTAGTCAGCTTATTACCTCTAAAATAGTTTGTTTTCTAGTTTATTCAGAAAAAGAAAAGTCTCTCTTGTTATGCTGTGGAGACTTTTCCACAAGAAACAGTTTTTTCGTAGATTTAATGTCATAGCAAAGTAGTGTTTGGGTAGAAATTTGTTTTTATTGTGAAGGTTTTTCTTATGTTTGGTATCTTTTTTTACAACTACTTTTGTGGGTTATTGACTTATGGGGTATATTTTTAAGGATGAGCTGTTTAAAAATAAAGGGTTTTTTTTATTATTTTTGAGATTATCTTCATCTCTGGAAATAGAGATCTTTATTTCCCAGCTTTCATTAATTGCTTGNAAGGATGAGATGTTTAAAAATAAAGGGTTTTTTTATTATTTTTGAGATTATCTTCATCTCTGGAAATAGAGATCTTTATTTCCCAGCTTTCATTAATTGCTTGCATTCTTCATTAAAGATGTATCGGTTTTGGTTTGGAACCGGGCGGAAACACTAATTAAGTGTAGTGGATTTGGTTTGTCAATTCAAGCTTCCCGTGTTGTTTTTTTCAAGTGTCTTCACCCTTCTCNGGCCAGCCCGGGCCCGGCCTCGCCGGAGTGCGCGGACTCCCCAGTAACCTATTCAAAAGGCAGAAGTAAAAGAGACTTTTTTTTCGCAGCTTTCTCCGTTTTAAATACGGGATCTGGAGGCGTGTCCAACTTCTATAATTGTTTGATGATCAATCTACGACAGTGCTTAATGCAGTAGAACAACTACACATGAACAGCCAACTTGAGTTCAGTGAGATCCCTCTGAGATTATGAAGTCTGCTCCAGAGCTCACTGGTGGAACGTGAAAGATGCTTGAAGTCTAGCACACCATAAAGAAAAACATAAAACAGTTGCACCTCTATTCTCTTCACCAGGTGCCAAATTTTGGTATTTACAGGTATATCCGTGGGGAATTCAGAGATAACATATACATTGCACAGCTGAATTTTGCTGGAGTTGTGCACATGGTTGAACTGATGGTAGAAAGAGGCCCTTGTGACTATCATGTTTATCTTACAACCACCCCATGCATTCGCTTTGACCTGTGCTCTCCTTCCACGCAATGCCTGGCTCACCTGGTGCCACGGACAGTGTTTCACATGAGTGACGTAGCACTCTTTCCTGCAATGAGTAATTTAAAGCAGGAAGGTGGGTCTGGTAAGGGAATTGTGAAAATACTATGCTAGCATGGAAGACTGAACGTTTAAATAACTGAACATCCTTACTGAAGAAGAATGTATAAAACAAGCCAGAATTTCTCCCTGGCATGCTTTTCTTTGGTGGCTGTGTGTGTTCTGTAGAGCTTTCCTAGGCATGATAGTAAGAAATAGGACAACTGCATGGTGCTAAGTCACAGCTGGGGAAGTGGTTCTTCCTGCAGCTGTCCACCTTCCACTGAAAAATATTCTCCCTGTTTTGCTAAGTACAAACCAACAGTATGTTGTTGGAGAATGAACGGTAAATGGGAAGTCACATGGTAGCTTTGTATCCATTTATTCATATCTGTCCTGTAGACCCAAATTGATGCCAGTATATGAGATTCCTTTCTGTATTTTCTTGGGATGGCAGCAATGAGTGCTTTGCAAGATACTTCTCAGCCAGGTGTTACTACCTGGGATAAAAAGGCCTGGAAATCCTCCTCTTCCCAGTAGCACTTGCAAGCTTTGGGCCTTCATTCAGTTCTTGAAGCCTACACGGAAACTGTGTTAATCCATCAGTTTAAATCATGCAGCTCCTTTCTGAACCTCTGTAAGCAGATTGATACTGCAGATGATGCCTTAAGCTTCCTCTGAAACCTGTACTGGTACTTGACTACCAGGTCTAGCAGCTGCAAGTGATATTTCCTTCTGACTCTGAGCAACTGAGGAAATTTAGCCCATCCTATCTGATGCTAATTTGGTATGGTGACTCACCTCCTTCCATGTTTTCCAGGGTAATTGTTACAACATTCTCCAACTGCCAACACAATCCCCAGGGGTCTGTAGAAAAATTTTATTTGGAGTGTTCTAGTCATAGAGGATGGTGGTTAATTTCAAGTATAACCAAATCTAAGTCTAATCCTAGCTATCAGGCTTTATTGGGAAACACCTCTAAAGAAATATCTTTCCTGCTTCTTCTGCAGATACATAGCTTAGGAATGACGAAATAATCCATACTGTAGGCTTAGGAAAGTAGGATATGTTTCTGTCCTACAACTCACCTAGACCTGACACTGGCTTTCATATGCATTGACATATTGCCTTTGGCACAACATTCTAGACTTGTACCCTTTGTTTTTCCAATAATAAAAGTTTTGGCTTAGCAGTAATTGATTGCACTCAGCACTCTGCAGAGTATTTTTTCTCACATTTGCAACCAATGGAAAGACCTAAAAATGATACAAAGTTATAGTGCTTTGTAGGTAAATTTAGTGGTATCAGGATTCGCTGCTGACCTTCTCTCTGCGCTCCTTTTGCTTAGCTGATTACTACATCTCTTTTGACTTGTAAGCAGTCCTGTGTAGGGGATCTGAAAGTGAGGCTGATTCATCTTTCACGGGAAACAGACTAGTCAAACTATACTTCTTTGTGGCCAGGCTAAAAAAGTAGATTTTGCAATGCAATGAGCAGCTGAAAAAGTGATGACTCAAAGAGTGATACACATGCCATCTTTTAACATCAGCAGTCTAGCCCCTCTAATGCAAAAGCCTTCCCTTCTCTCCCACATTTCTCTGACACAAGTTTTGAAAAGTACGACTTCATCGTCCCCTCCCTGTGCACCACATGCTGGTGTCTCACTCAGTCCTTACTCATGCAAATTCCAACCCTCTCCCCCAGCCCTCCAGCTTCAATTGCTGAGGTGCAGCAGAAGCATCTTGACTGTACTTCCAACACATGTAGTCCAGAGCTTCTGCAGGTGTTACACTCAGCTGTGACCATGCCTGAATCCATAGGGAAGATACCTCACCGAGCTGCATTCTGAATCCCGTGCAGATACAACAGAGTCCTTACTTGCAAGTATTCATGAGCCTGGACACAGAGCCACCAGAAATGCCTACACCATGGCAGCAGGTGCTACATTTCTGCAGGAGGAGTATGTGTGGGCTCAGGCTGCCAGCCACTCTTTGCTGAGAAATCCATGTAAGATGCAGCATGCCCAAGCATTCACTCCTGTTTGAGACCCCTTATCACCCTGCCCTAAATTCTTCTTAGTCTTCCTCTCTGCCTAGGGTATGCAAGTGCATATTGGCAGTGGAAGTGTCCTAGGCTTGGTGACAGCAGGAGCCAGGGTTTGGGCAAGATGGGCCAGGCTTGCCTTGTCTCAGGACAGGCCAGTGAATTTTAAGATACATCCAACTGACTCAGCAACATAATTGCTTTCTGAAAAATAATCTTTAAATATGCATGTGTTGGATTTGGACCTCACCCAAAGTAGTCTGGCTGGTGCAGAAATGCTAGATCAGTTTGGTTTATGCAAAACTGGACCAGGTCCACCGAGATCCTCATCTGGCTTTAAGACAGCATAACTGCTGGTTCCACTGCTCCTGTAAAGCTTGTTATGATAAATGGTGTAGCCATACAGAGGAAAACCATCAGTTCCCTTCTATATACTGCTCATCTGACTTTTGAAGACCCAAATACTTTAACGTGCAAAGTCAGAGTGGCTTGGCTGTAACCCTTTTGGAAAGCAAGTACCTTATGCATTGTTGAAAGCTGTTTTTCTTTCTCTTTTCCACCCACTGCCTTGTCTTCTGAGTCAGACAATGCTTGAAAAGAAATGTGAGTGAATTTTTGGTGTCTTTTTTTTTTTTTTGGTGACTCAGTGGACTGAGTTTAACAAATAAAAAGTCAAATAGAAATACATTTTAATATTGTGCAGAGTGCTTTCAGGCTACCTTCAAAGATACTGTACTGCTCCATCTCCTTTGACTTAGCCAACAGCATGCTTCATTTACTTTCTTTGGAGTTACAACTTGGGCATTACTCCTCCATTTCATTGGCAAACCTGAAATAGTGATGCGATTCGAATCGAGGCACCTATTTTAAACAATGATGCTGCAACGCAGCATCTCTGCAATAAAAAGGTTGCAATGAATTAGGGACGTAACTTCTTCTTTGAGGGAGGAACACAGCCAACAGAGGTTTAGGACCTGGAATTGGCTCCCGTACAGCCAGCTCTAACAACTCCACTCTTAGTCTCTGTAAAGACGTGACTATTTAGGAAACTGTCTCCTTTCTAAACCTCCTGCTTCTGCCAAGCATGTGACATTTGGGAGTTCCTAAACTCTTGTAGTTTCATAACTTTCTGAATCACTTGAATCTCAAAGATCCTAAAACTCAGGGCTGTCTTCATCTTACCCTTGGTCTCCTCACCCTTTTAAGGTGAGAAAAGTCATCCGTATCTACCTTCACCCAAGGCCATCTCTGGATGCCCTTGGCCCACCTTAAATTCATTTTTGTAACCACTGATCTCTTGTGACTTCCCAAACTCACTATTCAGGTCAGCAAATCATTTGCATGTAACCACTGATCTCTTGTGACTTCCCAAACTCACCAGTCAGGTCAGCAACTAAACTTCGAAAGACGGTACAACCAGCAACACCCAATAAAAATAGCAATATGAAGCACTTCTTTTATTTGATGCATGCTGCTGCATGCCAGGGAGAAATCATTGGAATGGCCTGCACCAAAGTGTTTGCTTCTTCCCTGTCTTCTTCAGAAAATTTCTTTAAGGTTTGAGTCTGTGTGTCAGTAGAATACTTTTCTAAACTGCAAGGTAATCTGTAATGCATCTTGGCCTTGAGCAGCAAATTTGAGAGTTTGTCTATATTATGGATTTTGAAGACAAAATGAAAATTGTCATTCATTGCTTTATCCTCAAGATTATGCTTCAGCAGCTCTTCTCTGAAGCTACAAAGATTGTTAGTATCCAGCTTCAGTTATTTCACCATCAGGATCTAAGCTTACCATGTTCCTTGCATGAACTATACATTCTGTACACTTATGACTGAACTTTTTTGGCCTTGCAAAGACTTGCATTTTCTCCATTTCTGGAGTGAGTCAGGGCAGGATCTGTGCATCTTTTAAAGACAGTCCTAAAAACTGTAGAATGAAGCTCTGCTCCTAGTCACATTCACAAAACAAAACAAGGAATTAATAAAAGTGAAGCAACAGAAGGGATGCCCACTTTTAACACTTGGCTAGCCTTTTTTTTTTTTAATCCCCAAATTGTCATCTAGGAAAAAGTTGTTTTTTTTTTTTTTTGGTCAGTAGCACAGGATTTATAAGAAAGGAATCCAAAGCTATCCTATGACTGTGATTCACTTTCCTGAGCCTAGTACCATGAAGACTGTAAATGATGCAATAGGCTGTGACTGCTAGTCAGAGGACTAGTCCACTAAGTAATTTATACTCCCAGGGCTGCATTTTACAGCAAATGGAAGCAAGGAACTGTGAGAAACTTGCTGTTAAGAAGGGAAAAAGAAAAAGAAAGTAAAAGGAGTAGTTAATCAGTGTTGGTAAGTTGACCACACATCTCAATTGCGCATAAAGCATCTGGGGAGGCGAGCAGGGGAGGAAACCTTTTCTGGTAGAAACCTAGAAAGTTTTATGACATGAGAAAGACCTCTCCACTTACCAGAATCTGTCAGAAGTACTAAACATGTCCACAGCTGGAAGGTGAAGTATGGTAGTGGCCATTAATTGACAGAGGTAAATACAGGCTGCATAGAGCTGGGCTCTGCACTGAGCCACTTTGAGCAGCGGTGGGAGATGCTGAACTGAGTTTGTCAGAGGCAGAATATCAAAACACAGACAGCTCAGGGTGGGACTGCTAATAAACTGTACTTCTTATCGAGGACTAGACTTTAAAAGAATGGTTAGTGATGGAACCCAGCAATAGCTGGGACCTGGGGAAAGATTTAATGAAGCAAGAGTAAAATAGGCAAAGAAGGGCAGGGGTAAACAGCAACTAGCATTTTAAGACCTTGCTTAAATTCTTTGCAGGATACACACGGCAGAGGTATTGTGCAAAGCTGCTTGCATAGTGTGCCATACCAAGACTGTGTAGCTATCAGGGAGTGATGCTGAGATTTTAAATAAGCAGCACCTGCAGAGTCCCTTGTGTGATGAGGGGATATTTATTGTAAAGGACCATTATTGCAGCACAAGTTCTAATGCAGCATCCTCTCTCTCTGCAGCACAGCATTATCTGGAGAATTCCTGATGACAGACTCACATTTGCTGTTTTGGTTTCCATTATGAAAAACCACAAAGGAAAAGCTATATAGTAAACTGCTTTGGCTTGCCATTTGTTAAAATGAATGCAGATCCCTCTGTTGCACAGGGACCACCTCTGCAGAAAAAAACCCCCATAAATATTCCAGCAGCGTACTAAGAAATCCCTCTGAATTCAAACAAGAGGTTCCCAGAACTTCAGAAGGCAGGCGTTGCCTCTCCACAATTCTGACTGTAAAGGAAAGAGAAGTTTTGATACCCTTCAGCAACAGAATGTGATCAACGAGGATGCAACAAGCAACAGTTTATTTGTAGAAAAATCCTTTAAAATTTACTACATTGTAAGATTAAGGAAAAAATAGTCTTAATATATATACATACAATATATATAAACAAACACATATCGCACCATGAAAATTACATGCTTTTTAGAACAGAGAATGGGTCATATTCCCTCATATCAATTTTAAAGTTATCACTGCAAGAAACCTTGCTTCCTTTTTTTTTTATCCCCATCAAAGTTTTCAAGTACAGGAAGTAAGTAATGCAGGATCTAATAGTAGAAAACCTTTGTTATACACAAATTACAACTGACAGCTAGACAATATTATTCTGCAGTATCCAACACTTGTGTTTTTTGAACTCTATAATGATATGAACTTTTACCTGAGGTGCATGGAAATAACAAAGCATGATAATTGGCAAGTTTTAGAGATTTTCACATTATGATTCGACTGTAATTGAAGTTGATTAGGTATCACGTCTATACCTATAGTACTGGCACAAGAATGCTCTGTGTGAGTCATCACCAATGTCTTAGAAGTGCAGGAAAAATTAACAGGCAAGCACCACTTGCAATGATAAGCATGCAGACAATTTAAGTGAAACAGAGGTAGCATGTTCCTGTAACTCCAGCAGGGTCATTCAAATCAACTGCACTCTCCCTTCTGCAAAAGGCACTCACTTTTTCAGCTAAAAACAATGCGCTTAAAGTTGGTCAGATTGACCACAAATGGTGGATTTCTCTCCTTACAAATATAAAAAAATGTTAAGCAGAGGACACAGTGAAAAAAAAAAGAATGTAAGAAACACACATATAAGGTACTATGTGCTATTCCTCTCCCCCTACCTTTTATGGGGAGAATTATATAAAACAGTTGCAGTATGTAATCCAAAAGTTAAGACTTTCCAGTTGAAATGGCAGTATTAAGCAGCACATTCTCTATCAGAAATAGTTTTAAACCACCAGAAGTACACCAGTCTTTTTAATAAAGAGCAACAATTCACAGTTAGGAGTAGAAAGTTTATGCACAAAAAAGGTGGTACCAGAGAAGGATCCTCTGATGCAAAATCTCATAAATTAGTATGCACTGTAACTTTTTTACTGTATCTTTTATCCTTTCTGCACTTTGAAAGGATGCCCATGCAAAACACCTCGTCTTACCGTGACACTACAGAACTAATTGAGTTATAAGATGTGCCACTGTTGCAACTGGAAGCATAAGCCTCTTGACCATTAGCATCTAAATTAATTTTGAATACAGAAGATGCCTTCAGTAAGAAATCTGCTGCATCTCTGCGACCTAATTCCCTCAGCTTAGACATTAATATGCCTACAGTGCTGTCAGGTGCATTACTCCATTCCTGCAGAAGGGCATGAACTGGGCTTGAGAGAAAGTAATTTTGTGTTCCGTTATTTGTATTGTACTTTGCAACAAGATCAGGAAGGCCCAGGTTCATGGCAAGAAGGCACCAATCTTTGCCCATTGGATCAGGTGGATCCAAAAGTCGACTTAGTTTTCTCCTGGTAAGTAGATTCAGATCAGAAACATGAATATCCATTCCTAGGCTTCCCTGGGAGTAAACATCAAGACACCCAAAACACAGTATACTGCTAAAGCTCTCTTTATATCCCCCCATTGTGTTAGTTAGTGATGTCTCCTTTTGACTCTGTGCACGGAAAAAGTCTCTAGGCTGGTAGACCATTACTGGTTCATGATGTTCCCTCAGCTGCTGAGGACTAAGGTAATATTTCCCAGTCAGAAGACCTGGTAAGGTTGTGGCTATTAAGTTATCAACGGTGCTGCACACAGAATCCAGAAGTAAACAGCACTTGATCTTCTCTGTTTCCAGTCCTCTAACTTGAACCTCTATACCCTGCCCATTGTTGACCAGCAGCACTAAAAGCTCAGCTCCGCGATTCATGATCTTTGATCCGTTTACCCACAGACGTATATCAGCATCTCCCTCTGTGCTCTGCTGATGAATCCACCTGCAGAGATTCACCTGAACTTTATGAAAAATTCCACAAGGAAATGGGGTAAGATGTTCCACAGGAACGATTCTAACACCACCATAAATCAGCACTTCATCCTCCTCATCTGTCCAAGACCTGTGGAGATTGTCAGTCTTTATTAGAGCAGGAATATCCACCATTGCTCCGCTGCTAAGGTCCCTTGCACAAATATCCATGGCATCCAAAATCTGTATCAGTTCTTCCACGTCACTATCTGTCACCAGACGCTGGATGTCCTCTATAGTGTACCGACCTCTATAGTGATGGAGGGCTTTTGGGTTCTCCACTGACAGGATTTTTCCCAGGACATTAGAACAGAGCCAGCGAGGATCCAGAAGCACAACATCTTGGACAGTTTCACTCTGCATAATGTTAATCTGTTTATAAATATGAAAGTTACTGTTTACATCTTGTGAAGTACAAGAAGATAGCCCATGTTCTCGCCTTCCTAACAGACTGACCCAATAATTTGATTAACACCGCTCACAGGAAAAAAACAAACAGTGCACTTAAATATATGGCAAGTACTCAGAACAAAAAACAGATCTTGTTATTTTCCACTAATAATGAAACAATTAGAGCCCAACAGCTGAAAAGCCTAGTCATGCCCTGCAAGCTGTTTATGCAAAGGTGTTGTCTGACTATTCAATTTCTAATGGACACGTATAAATCTCTCATATGCAGTGAACACTTCATTGAAGGTGATAACATAGTGATCCTTTCTGCGCACTTTATATTCTTACAACTATAGCAATAAACTGTAATTCTTCCTGTCTCAAAGAGATTATGTTGAACAAAATGAAGCCACAAGACATAATGATAACAGAAAGCGTTAATAAGCAGTCTCTACTTCTTATGATGTCTTAAGAGGAAGAGAAAAAAACCAAACAACTTTAGACATTTGCTTAAACTCATAAAGCAATATTCTACCAGAACAGTATCTTGTAAATAAAGAGATGGACTTTAGATAAAAATACTTACTTCTCCTATGCTATGCAACTGCTGTGCCATATGCCGTAGATCATTTTCACTTGCTAGGGGATTAAGATGTTCCTGTACATCATACACAAACTGCTGCAAGGACATCAGCTGGTTGGGTCCATTAATTTTTCTCCATGATGGCAGCGTGGAGATTATTTTTTCACACAGGTGAGTCATAGGTGGGCAAGTCTTAGAAAACCACAGAAAACATCCATTTGAGAATAGTGGGACTATTTTTTTTTAATGGAGGTCTAATGCATTCATAATGAATATGCAGATCGAAAGAGCTCCCTTTGTGCTGGACCCTTACTCTTTCATCTGGCATTCACTTGCCATAAGATCTATCTACCTTTTCTTAAAAAAGTGAATTGCAGAAACCACTTTTTCACTTAAATAAGCAAATTTTCCAAATATCACCATGAGTTGCCTTCATGCATCTGTAAGTTAATGTTCATTTCTGAAATTATCAGAATTTATTTAGAATCCGTACTCATCAATATCTGTACGGGACTACTTTACTTCAAAAGGTGAGACAGCAGGGTACTAAATAAGAAGCAAAAATGGTACTTTGATATTTTGATTGCCTTAGACTTCACTGATGCTTTCTTGTTACATTCTCAAGCCACAGCCTCTGCTTCTTATGCAGTAAATCTCTTTAGATTTCAAGCTAGTGCCCATAGCTGTAATAAAGTTTTCTTAGAGAAGAAAAGCTTATAAAATCAAGAGACCACCAGGAATGTAAAATAGGCCAAATTTTCCATAAATCCAAATATTTTCCTCAACCCACAGAGTTAATTCAGTAATACATTCACTTTTAATCAATTACAAAAAAATAAGTTTCAAAAGTAGCTGCAAAAAATCTTGGTGTGTAACATAATATTAATCCATTTAGCACAGGCTACAAACAATTTGACTTGGTCACCCTTAGTATGGAAGTCTCCATGGATTCATGGTGATAACATCAAACCATGGCTACACTTTACCTTTAATCTCATATGCATTTACCTGCACATACAGATACAACTGCAAGCAATATTTTTCAATTAAAAATGCAGTTGAAAGTTAATACATATTCAGTTTACCTATCTATATTTGGAATTATCTTTCTAACAGTTAAGAAAACTGTTCTACTCTGGTGGGTTTTTAGTGAAAAACTTATTTTCCTGAAATATATTTATAATGTATTTCTCTGTTTCTCTATAATACTATGTTGATTAAAAAAAAACAAAAGGGGGGGCTAATGCTGGAATCCAATCACTGCCAATCAAAAAACAAAATTATAACTTTGAACTGAAATCTCAAATTGTTCCCTTCCAATAGAGTATTTCAACAGTATTTTGGTCACCTGCTTGAAACAGCTATTCTTTTCAAAATACTGACTAAATCTTTGATGTCAAGGGTTTGTTTATCAAAAAACCTGTCAACTATGCTGTTTGAACATTGGAACAACACTGGTTTCCGTATGCTTCATTGTTCTAAGTTTGAAATTTACAGTAGATTATTACACAGGATGTTCACTTTTTGGCTGATCCAACCCAGACCATTAGACACTACTTACAGAAATTATCTGGCTTCTTATTTCTTGCAAGTGATTTCGGAGAAGCTTCATATCTTTAGACCCAGATGCTCCAGCATCCAGGACAAATAACTTTTCTGAAATTTGCAAATCATTTCCAAATCTAAAGGAAAAAAATATTATTAACGTAGCCCCAAATCCAGTTTATTTGTTAATACAACTGTATTTCAGTCTTAAATTACACTAGAGTTGTTTTTTCCTCAAGGAATGGTGAAGTTTAAGTAATGATTATGTTCAGATATTTTATAAGCACAGACAGTATAGCTGCTGTATAATTTTCTTGAAAATAAGCAGAGAAGATTGTTTTCTCTCAGGATGAAGAGTGAATATGCATAAGAAAATTGTAACTGCTTCACATGACTTGTAATTAGAAAACAAAACATTTTACTGGAGAAGAGATTACAGGACTTTATTCTTTTTAAGGTCTTAATGTCTGTTGCTTGCTTTCTTCTTACTTTAAATAGTTCAGTAGTCACTGCTGTTGGCAACTCTCTTTCTCACGTCCTTTTGACTTTTCAACCACACAAACCTGTTTTCCTAGCTCTGGACAGATTTGCATTTAAAAGGATTCCAGTGCCAAAGATGACACACAGGTATTTTTCTATGGTTTATTTCAATTGATTAAGATGCTGCCCTCCCTCCCCCNATCTGTTTCTTGTACAGCCCAGACAAGTGTCTATACTTGCAGGTATGGATGGTTTCTCACACCCAGTGTTTCCCACTTACGTGCTCACTCTGAACATAAGGCATTGTTACTTTAAACAATAGTATGTTCATGGAAAATTCCCTATTTCCATCTACCATTAGCATGTGCTCCAGACATTTGCTGAAGAGTTCTAGAAGTTTCGCGAAATTCTAGGTACCTCTTGGATGACCTTGTCACCTGTGTGACTCCACAATGTCCAGTTTTTTGCAAACCGTGTAGGGAGCACTTCCAGGCCTCATTTAAGTTTTTTTTCATAACTATCCTAAATCGGTTCAGAGCTAAGGGTAGCTCTCTGGTAAAGTTTCCCCTTTTGCATGCAGAGTTTTTAGCTGCAAACTGCTTACTTTTCTGAGACCAGTGCAAAACCTGAGAACCAGTGAGACTGCCTACATCACAATTAATTTTGACACCACTTGGCTCATTTTAGCACACTCAGGGCAGTGTACTTACTGTAATATTGGTAAATGTTTCAATTTTAGCACAATATAGGCTTCCCGAACATATTCAAAATATCATCATATCATATAAGCCATATAAAAATCTTTTACATATTCCAGTATATTTTAGTATTTTTTCTTTCTAATTAGCATGTTTAAACACTATGTATAAATATACTTCCCACTTACCTGTTCCTGATTTCTTTCAACAAGGAGATGTCTTTGTCATACCAGAACTCTCCCCCAACAGGCCGAGGCAGATTCACTATGTCAGCATGTGTGGCAACCAAAACAACACGCAGGGGACTTTTCAGCTTTCCGCCAAAAGCTAGAAGAGAAACAAGAGGACTCCCTCACTATGAGGCAGGCCTATGGAGATAGCTGATACGGAGCCAGAAGAGCAGAAATACATTTTACATTCTTCATACCAACCACTTTTGTAGTGATTTACCAACTCTAAGCACAGCCACTAACAGTGTAACTGCTGGTGCTCTGGCAATTATCTGCTTATAGTACTATCTATATAAGGCCCAATTTTGATAGCTAGACTATTTGCATAACATCAGATACATTTATATTGTGTTACTTTATTGGTTTAACAAAACCAGTAATCAGTAGCACTAATGATATAGCTACTAACTACAAACTATGACAGCGCGAGGAAAAAATAATTAGAAATAACAGCTTCATGAAGGGGTTTTGCATAATCTTTGGATGGTCCGTACTATTACAGGTACAGAATAGAGGATTGTAAGAACACAAAACATCTACAACATTCATATGTTGCTATGAATGCTGTTTTGCAGTACTTACACAAACAATGATCTCTCACTTAGGTGAGAGTTAAGTAGAAAAGCCTGGCAGAAGCCATGAAAAAGAATGAGAAAGAAAGAAAGATACAAACGGCATGAATGAGGTGATAGTATGGAACACAGAGTTTTCAATCTTTTCTCAAACTCATATTCCAGAAAAGAGAAGACATCATTAAACTATTGTTAATAGAAACAGTACACCCAATCCTACTCTTTTAGCCTTAAAAAAAGTCACATGTTAGAAATATGCTTACATCACTGCTCAGTTCTCATCAACTAAGAGCTACATAATCTTGATTAATTTTGATTAATTCATAAAAAGCCACACTTCCCCAAATCTCTGCATAGCACTTCCAGGCAAGTATTTTTTAATTGGCACCTAAGGACTTGGACAAAATAACTGGAAAGTAATTCCAAGAGTTTTAACTTTTCTGCTAACGTCAGTTACTTGATATTACTTGAGAGATTTGTAACAATACAGACATGCATGCGCACCCAGACTGAGCTGATCAGTATAAACAGAGATTTAAGTGAAGTATCTAAATAATGCTGATAATCAGATAAACAAGAAGAAAAAAACTGAGATTCTCACTCTGTTGAACCAAGAACTACGTTTCCTTGCTAGACTGAAGAGCTGTGAAAAGCTTTCAGCAGTTGCAAATTAGCTGTATTTGCAGCTTTGTCACCTTTTTGCAAATTTCTGACCTTTAACTTTCACAGGTAATTTATTGTTGATTAGATCCAAATGCTGATATTATTAACCCTGTAATTTGATCTAAAATAGAAAATAAAAGAACGCAGATGCCTGAACTGAAAACCAAGGGTTGGCCTAGGCTCATTGTCTGGCTGAGATAATGCATACAGAAACGAGCAGAACACAGAAAGAGAGAGAAAATAATTCTTTGCACCATGTTAAGTATTTAATACATTTGTCTGGTGAATCCCTAGCATTGTTACAAATGTCTTTGAGTGCTGAGTTAGATGCACTGGCTGGAATAATCTTTCAGATCATAGAACCAAGACACGTGTCAGACCTTGGTTAGTCCAAGGAACTGTCACAGTCTGCAGACCAGTATTCAACTACAAACGCAAACAAGTTTTAAGTTACTGTATATACACCTGGACTCCTAGACCTTTTAAGAAAAATGTTATTTAAGTTACTTTGTTGGCCCACCAAGTAACTTTCAGTAAGCCTGAATATAAAACAAGTAAAATTACTTAAAACCTGTGCAAAATTGGAGAACATGTGAAATTTACAAGAAATACTGATTTCTGTGCATCAGCACCAAAAAGTTATCGTATTTGAAGTTCAAATAGAACTCTAAGCACATGAAAGTTGCACATCCTGAGGGGTAATGCTGTTCCATAATACTGTTCTGTCCTGTTGCCACTGACAAGACAAGACAAATTTATGCTGAAAGCATCGTTTATTGGGGCTAGATATAAGAGGAATTTAAGCAACGTGTCTAAACTTGGTTTTGAATGCTTCCAGCCCTCTGAAACACTCTTGATAGCTTATCTGACATAAAACTTCATCTGCCATGTACAGATGTAAATCGCAGTGCCACAAGATATTGCACTGTACTTTGTGACCCTTTTTAATTGAACTAATTGGCATGTGCAACTCTTCCGTCTTCTTCCACAGATAAAATTCCCTTTTTCCAAGAAACATAATGTAAAGTTTGTTTGAATACATGGGGATGAAGACACCCAACACGGATGATGTACAGAGTTGCACAGAAATACAAGAAGCTTTATTCTACAGATCTCTAATACTTCATTAACAGGCAGAAGAACGTACCTATTGGCTCCTCAACTGGGACCAATGATTTCAGGAAATTGAGCCAAAAGGTCACTTGGTTTAATTGGATTTCATAAGGCTCCTCAAGACTAAAAAGTACTACGTGAATTGCAGTGTGATCATTTGCAGCAAAATAGTCATAACAGCAGAAGTACACAGGATTCCCAGAGAATTCCCAGATGCTGAAATCACCAACTCCTGAAAAACAGACAAACATATGAAAAGATCACACTTCTTCAGTAAGCATGAAGCATCTTCTGGCCATGGAAATACAAACAAAACAGTTAATCTGATTTAAACTTTCACAAATAGAAACTGTATGCAAGAAAGCAAGACTGAAAATGCAATCACGAACAAAGAGAATGAGTTTCAGTCAGTTTCAGAGGCTTAGCAGTTGGACCCTCACAATCTGTTCCTCTCTCACATTCCTTCTCTAGGACATTTAGCTGGATGACATACGTAAGTTCCTGTGTTAAGTGCATGTAGTCTTATGCAATTAAATTGAGCTTTGCCTTGAACAACAGCAGCAGATCTTGTAATTGCCTTGAAAACCAAGAATAATGGCTCCCATTCTTTTCCTGTTCACCTCAAAAAAGCTTAATATTTTTATAAATTTTTTTCTTCTTCTTAACATGCTACCACTGATTTTAAAAACTGCAGAAGCACACTCTCAAAGAAACCACTTTGCTTTTCAGAATTGTACCATTCACATTGTGTTGGTAAATCAGGCCTGAAGAATCACCATGTTAAGGGTCCCAGGAGCTCCATGCTTCTTTTTGCCATCTCCTTTAGCTTTGGGTGGGAAAAGTATTAGTATGTTGCACTTCCTAGATGCACTATCTGATACTTGTACCTCTTCTAATTAAATGGTGATTAAGATGCGCCTCAAACTTCTAGAAGGAGAGAAGTCAGAAAACTCCAACTTGCTGTTATGAGTACAGCTATTCAGAGTTCACCTGTGTGTACACCTTGTTCTGTATCCAGACAGCACAGAGAAAGAAAAGAAAGTCCTTCTGACAGTCCGTGGCACAACTGTTTCCCTGCAGAATTTGACTGGGTTTCAAGTTACACTGAAGGAAGAAATTAAGCTGCACAAAGAACAAGCTCTAGCTCTTTGGCAAACTCTTCAGCATCTTGGATAAATGTTTTGTCACTGCATTCATTACCGTGCACTCATAAGCAGGTTTCTGTCTCCAAAGTAAACTCTTGATTAACACTAACTCAGCTTCAAAATTGCAGCAGCTAAGGCATGCAAAACATTTTCCTTATGAAGAAGAGATCTGATCACCTATATAAATGACAATTGGTAGGGCTGGTGGAGTATAAGCACAGCTCGTGTGGTCTCAGAGCCAAAAGCCATGTGTGTACTTACGACACCTTCTGTGATCACTTACTGCTAACTGGCTTCAGCTGCAGAGCAGTTAGCTTCCTTGCAAAAAAAGAAAGAAAATCAGAAGCTCCACTCACAATGACTGACGAGCTCCAGGGCTCACCAAATATGCTCCAGTCCTGTAATGGGTGAGAATAGTATGTCCTTTGCATCGCTGGGAATACAGTTAAATGGTGAGGACTAAATGGGACCAGACCAAACCTGATAAAATCCTCAGATGACATACAGTATAGGTGAAGAAGCCTTCATGCTAGTAGCCACTTTGCCGACCTGCTCCTGTCATACCAAATCCCTTTTTTCTGCTCTCCCACCTACCTCAAAAATGTTTGTATGTAATACTATAAAGACCTGACATGAGGGATTAAAATGTGTATTACAACAGCTACAGATCTTCAGGCAGATTTACTTTCTCCTTAAACAAATTAAATCCCACCAGTCTTGGATTGTCAAATGCAGTCACTACTATACAAAGTCAGACTTTCCCCCCCATTTTTATTTTAAAAAACAAGTAAAACAGCATTAACTGTCCTGCAGCATTAAGGCACCCCAGCCCAGGGCTCTTCTTACCATGCAAGCAGGCATTCTGGATGTCAATGGCCTTGGTGGACTGGTCATCAGAAGAGAAGTGAGAGTGATGAGCAGGTGATACGAAAGTTTCTAATACCCCTTTGGTCAGGCCTGGCTCAAACATCATACTACGGCTTCTCACGCTGACATTTTCACAACCAGGATAAAGATTCGTAATACTTACTGAAACTGGGTCAGGGAAAGGAAAATGAGATTACAAACCACGTGAAAATCACAACAAATTCACTTCAAAACAAGTACGCAAGCCATAAAAGCAGATTAAAAAACCCAAAGTGCTTTTCAAAGAAAGGAGATGTCTATGAAGCCACGGGCATACACAACTACATTCTTATTCTGAATGATTAAAAGGAAAATACTAGAATGATCCTATAAAGGACTTATGTCCATTAGCAGATATACCTCTAAGTGGGAAGCATAGAAGAAGACTGAAATTTATGTGTATGAAAGGTTTGAATAGTTAAAGTTTCATGTTGCAAAGATATACTGCCTTTCTTTTTTTTTTTTTTAGCTAAGGGCCACAATTTCTTTGCATGATCTATTATTATTGGCATGGAAATGTCACATAGTCATATTATTGATTCCTGTAAGTAATGATAAAAAATATCACTGTGTAACAAGTGTCTCCAGGGTGGTGGGTGAGAAAGGCAGGCCCTTAACCAAAATTATTTTACTAATAAGCAATTTTTTTAGTTTGTGTTTATTCAGATTCCCAGAGTGCAAATGAGAAACAAAAGGGCTTTTTAACTGACTTGCACCATCTAGTGGATAAAGATTTCTTTCCTCCACTAGTTGGCAAATTCTAATATTTGGGTTTTACAACAGAAAGAGATTACCTGTTAGCTGTAAAACTATACTTTCATGTTTGATCTCCTATTGTAATATTCTAAATCTTTGGGCTCTTGTAAATAAATACTTGGTGAATTCGCACACTTATCTTTACAGAATTTAAACAAACATAAACAAACAAAGCATGTGACCAAATATAGACCAAATTGTGCTGATTTAAATATTTATCTGATTATGTCACTCAGCCCATAATATAATTTACATGCTATATAATGATTTATATCCCAAAAGAACATGTACTGAAAGAAGCAAAACCCAAACCTCCAAATGTTAAAATAACACCAGAGTAGCTTTGCATGTAAAGAACTGCACAACTTTCTGGCTTTATATCTAGGTAAGCTCTTATGAAGGTCATGCTTCAAATTCACCTTTATTTCTACTCTGATTTGCCAGTGTGACTGGCAGTCTTTCTGATTTTATGATGGTGAGAGCACGTAACACCTCTCCTTTGGTTTTGTTACCAACCAACACAAAAAAATCTATCTTCAGTTAAAACCTTCCTGTACTGCCTCCAGGAACTGATATTCCTTGAGTGACTTATCCCCCTTTGTATGACACAGTAAAGTAAGATAAATAAATCAAGAACTTTTGATTGATTAATTTAATCAAGTTCTTTTTTTCTGTTGTCACAGATGTGAGGTCCTTGTGTTAAGTCAACATCAAATGCAGTCACAATATCTGTGGCATGGATCTTGCCTTGTTAAGCTACTCTGTGAATGCCCTATAGCTTCCTCAGGGGAATAGAGAGAAAGTAGAGAAGAAAACTACTACTGGCTAGAGAAGAAAACTACTACTCAGACTGTTCTAATATTACTTAAAAATTATGAACAAAATCCAAACCTGCAAGTATTACCCAAAAGTTTCTTTTTTAAAAAAGGCAACCCTGGCCCCATCTAAAACTTACATAGTAAGACCACTTCTAAACATCAATTTAAACTTGAGCTCCTCAACATGCTTAGCTTGTGTACACTGTGTAGGCTCCCAGTGTTAGAAAAGGGACCTGGACAAACAGTTCACTGGTCTTTTCACCGTCCCCCTATGGGTTCTTCCAAAACTGGGCACACGCTTAAGTGTAAACCTATCCAGTTTCTCCACACTTTGTAGCTCTTCCCATTCTGCACAGGCCAGCTGGTGCTACATGAGCAATCTAATGCTTAATATGTGCAAACATTTACTTCAGTTAGGAAAATTTTCATTTTCAACTTGTTTGGAGACAATTTTAGACAACTGTAGCTGGGCCAATTCAACCCTGTACCTTTTGGAAAAGCACTCCAAGGCATCAGAGGCAGTTCTGAAACCTGTTATTACTTAAAGTCACATTAAGATGCAGCAACTGTTTCAATTTCGCAGTGTTTATTGAAGTTCCTCCAGAAAAAAGGAAGCTAGTCATGATACTGATGTTTGCAGCCTAGGACTTTCTGTGAAAAACAAACAGCAGTTTACAAGTCCTGTCCTCCACTCTGCAAGTTCACTTACGCAGCATGTAAGCAAACAAAACCTTTACTACTCATGTGTCCTTCACACTTGCTGGTCCTCTTCCTCTTACTTTAGGTACAGGCCTATGCCCAGAGAAGTCGATCCCCTCTCCCTTTTTCTTTTGTTTCTTACATGATTAGGCTGTCCTGTCTTTTGCAGTGCACACAACAGCTTCTTCTTAGGAGCTTAGAGAATAAGAGGAAACTTTTCTCATACAAACCATACCTGAAGGTTTGGAAGACAAAGGAGATGGGGGGAATCTGCTTGAGTTTGTGGAGGACAGCCTAGGCCTACGTCTTCGGAAAAAGCTTCGTATCAGACCGCACTTGAGAGACTCCACGAGAGTGGTTTTGCCAGCGCCAGAGTGTCCAAACAACTTCAGTTTGATCCGGGGCTGTGGATTCTGTGTGTGCCTCAGCTGCTGGATAAAAATCCCCCGGTGCGTATCCTAAAATTCAACATAAAGAAGAAACCTGAACGTGTGGCAGGGAACTTCTACCTCCCAACAAACTCAGCATGGGGTTTAGATACACTTTCTTGCCAGACTGGCATTCATCTGGTTCACCATGCAAGCCATCAGTTACAGGACAGGCAGACAGGACAGCTTAATGCTCACTCTCAAGAGTCATCTTGATGTTTCTTGAAAATCTTGCACGTCTTCAGGCTCAAATCAATGAATGAAATTATTTTGACCTCAAATGGAGAGGGCAAAGGTGTCAAAACTAGCCTCTTTCAGTACCCATTCTCCCAACCCATCAGTCTCAGAAGTTAACCAATACACATACTCTTATAGAATATACATGCAGCACTGCAGAATTTTGCTGTGACAGCTATCACCTGAGCCGTCCAACAACTTTACGTCAAGTTTTCTCTGCTTCTCATGTTTCGGTGAATTTTAAGGAAACAGAGAGAAAGCAGAAAAGTGGGAGGGCAAAGGAACTAGATTTATCTTCCCTTTCTTCATTCCCCCATTTGGAGCTGAGAGAGAGGCTCTGTTGTTCCGCATTTGCACCTAATTTACATGTAGGATGAGCCCCCCTGAATTATAAGCATGCAGCAACTGAGCTGAGAAATCTGACAGGAACAGTAGTGCATACAATTTAGTTCCTTCCTCACCAGCAGGCATTTATTTAGTGAGTTAGTCACAGTGCAAGCGCTGCACTGTTACAGCTAAAACTGAATCTTCCACAAGAGCCACTATGATAGTAAGTTCTTCATGTGTCTGTATTAGAGGCAAAATACTTCACAAGCACCAAAAGTAAGTGTAAGGTATGCTCTGTACTGGAAGATACCAACCATTTTAAATAGTACTAAAATATTTTCAGTGGTTAGATATAATTTGTTAACTTCAGTTGATCAGATTCTCTGTTACAAAGTATAGACTAATGAAGTTTATGGTTACCATGCATTTTCCCCACATATATAGAGACAGGGCTTCAGTAATGTATATTCCACTATCAAAAAGAGAGTTACAGTTTACTAAGATTTCTTTCAAAAGAGATCTATCTGACCTTCTTCCTTTGTTCTAGGTCAATTTGTATTATTTTCATATTTACATCACAACTAAATCACAATTACATCCCCACACCGAACTTCTACTGCATGCAGACACAGGCAAGAGTTTGGTGTGGGGATGTAACCATGCCAAATGAAACCTACTATGAAAAATGTTTACAAAAGCTGTGATTGCCAAGAAGTCTGAACTTTGCACTTTCTCACATCTTCACACACATATACTTTACAATCCTAGGAAGTATAGATTTGCTGGCAGGCCTAAAGGGCACGATTCTACTTCTACCTTGGCAACACACGGTATGCACCACCTTCTACTAGCAATAGAAATGGTCATTTATTTCAGTATCTCCAATCACAGACTCATCATTATAATTATAACAGAATTATTTTAAAAGGTCTGGCTCTTGCCTTTAATCTCCAAACAAGTAGGCTCTGAACCTTCCCGGCATGAAGCTACCTATCTGACTAATCAATGTGTACCACATGTGTCAGACATACTGCCTTGCAACAAGTCCAGGTCAGCTTTTTGTTCTAGTTGGCAAGACATACGGATATACTGAAACTGCAGAATTAAAAGATGACATTGAGAACTTATGCAACTATTCCATATGGCATTAACATTTTCATAAGGGGCATAAACCCCCCAACCTTCATAACTTAAAGTGAAATGGTGATGGTGAGGAAATAAATCATCCTGGGGGATGTGCTAATTCTTAACAGTTTATTTTCTACTAAACACCTTAGATGCTTTGCTAGGCACTGTCAGAGACTGATAGATATAAATCAGTGGTGCAGACTAGCTTAGCCAGCTTCTTTAATGTGGACGTGTTTGCTTTAATTGAGGACATAATTTAAAATTAAAAATATTAAAAGGAAAAAGAAAAAAAAGTCACCATTGCAGTAAGGAATTTTGCAACAGCTTTTAGAATGGCTTTGATGAAAACCTCAGTTAAAATTCATGCATTCCCAACCTTTTTAAGTCTTGCAAGCAGACTGGCTACATGTTCATGCTGCTCTGCTCTGGCGAGATCTTCTGCTGTTTTCCCATCCTGTTAAAACACAAATTATTAGCAGCAGTTCCTTCCTTTTTCTCTTACAGATGGGCATCTGGATGCCACTGTAAAAAGATACTTAGAGTCTGAGAGCAAAGTCAACAGTCCTCTCCCTGAATTCCACCTCTTTTCTCACCAATTAGATGATGATAGTGATTTCTAGATATTGCCCACTGAATAGATTTAAAAGTTCACAAAGAAGGGACACATCAGCATATTGACTCACATGAATAGCAGGTGAATGCTTGTTTACCAATGGATAAAGACTGACAGTGGCATATCAGCCACTGGAAGATTCCAGAAAGCAAGAAATTTGTAAGGGATGCAGTTTAAATTGCAGCTGCACATTTAAAAGGAGAAGCAAAGCTGCCTTCAGCATTCTGGTCTTGCCATTTAGTTACCTACGTTTCACAGATCAGCAGTTTAATATTAAAAAGATAAAAAGAAAAATTGCCCACTACTTTGACTCTTACAGCTACCTTATACTATTGTATTGTTTTAAATTTCGGTAAGAAGTAACTAAAAAGGAGTGCTTTGCTTATTTCACTATTTCAGATAAGAGAATTGGAAAATACATCCACAAGCCAAATAGCAGGTTGTTTTCCTATTCACGCTTTCCTGAAAAGTACAGAGTATATACACACTGGTATAGTAATAGGTAAGCAAAACTGACATATAACAAGGGCTTGGTTACAGGATCCATGGAAGCATATTTTGCACCTACTGGTAGTATTTCATCACAATTGTTGACTGGCTCCATATGTTGCAAATCAGACAGCCTGCAAGAGCTGATCCTGAGTTCAAGTGGCATTTGCAAGCATCTGCATCCAAAATTTTTAATCAATCTGACAATTTCAAAGTTGGTTTAGAAACTTCCATGAGGAGAATCCAACAACACAGTGCCAGTAAACATGTGAGCACAACAGATTTTTTGGGCCAATTTTCAAACATTTGAAATGATTGTATACTCCAAGAGTGGAAGGTTTTCTAAGGTCACTTAACACCATCCATGCAACCAAATTAAAAACCAAACTAGTTCCAAAATGGGCTTTAACCCAGAAAGGAGGCAAGGAATTCATAATACAGCCCAGTTACTTAGTGGTGTTGGAAAAGTTAGCTCCTCAGAAATGGCATACTGAGAGAAGAAAAAGACCATTAATTCTACTGGACTGGGTCAGAAAGAGCTGCTAATAAAATTTTCAGAACAGTTTAACATCCTTCTAGCAACCAATGCAAAACTGAAGTATTAAAATCACAACATGCAAGCTCCTCTGGTCCTCTCCTCCTTTTCCCTTCTCTCTGCCACCACACTGCTGGAATAATGGATGTTTACGTATATTCAGTCTACTGCTCCTGCTAGATTTAGTATCAGCACTATTTATTTTGTTATGTCCTTCAAACTGACCTCAACTAAAGAGTCAAAATGTCCTTTTATCTTGGAAGGCACAGGCAATTATACCAACACAGCTGTCGTGACATAAATGAAGTGCAACATTTCAAGAATTCCCCCATATCCCTTTTATTTTATCTCATCTCTATAGTATGTAGTAGTGCAAATACATATGCACAATGGGATGTAACAAACAAACAAAAAAGACAAAAACAGGTGACAAAGGAAATCTGTAGAGCATCCTACCAAGTCCACTGCACACAATCCAACAGTTATCACAAAGTAATTATTAAGTGCTAAACTTGTTTAAGCCACAATTCCAAGTTTATTTGCATTCTCCTGCCACATAAGATCTGTGCTTAAAAGAAAAAACTGCAGTGCTAAATCTAGAGGAAAACACAAAAAATTTGTATTTTCTACCAAATGGGTAAAGCAAATGATACAGAAGTTTTCTCCTTTTCCCCCTCCATTTCAGCCATCTCAGGAATAATTAGTTAGGAAAAGAACACTGAAAAATGTGGACTCAACTACAATCTAATGACAACATGTCTTCCTCATACAGAGCAGTAATTTCTGAGCAGAATACACTGGTTACAGTGAGTAGCAATGTAAAATGATCCACTGGATGTGAATACAAAACATGGTTAGTTTGCTCAAAACACATGTAATGGTGTGTATGATGTTTGTAATTTATCATGTGTTTGACGAAGGACACTTCATTCTTGCTGGGGTATCTCATTAGGAAGACGTTTCTCACCTTACTGAGAATGAAAAATGCCTTCAGTGTTACTAACTGGAAGCAGTGGTGCTGGCTGATCTGACATGAATGATTTAGTTTACAAGGATACTTGCATGCTAGTTCACCCATCCATGCAACAACACGCCCCACCACAAAACCAGAACTTTTTAACCCGCTTAAAGCAAGAAAAATATTTAAGATACATACAATGCATTTGTACGTTTCTCAGGTGTGATGTGAAAAGACATACACCTGAATGACAGTGACCCACGGTGCTTATAGAAAACGCAATGATACAAGTAACCCTTAGGTGAAGAAATTACTACGTGTAAACAAAGTGGTAGCTGTACTGTACCATAATCAGTTCCAAATTCAGTTGCAAGAAAGGAACAAGTAGACAAGAGAGATATAACAAATACCACTCATGTTGTCTAACACACCACAGCCTCTTTTTTTTAATTTCAAAATGTAATGTCTTTTTCCTACACCTGTCTATGAGTTTGTTTTCTACTATCATGAATAAAAGAAGAACAGCATCTCAATACTTACAGAGGTTAATGCTTCTACATTGGCACCAGTAAGACAAAGGAACCGGACAACATCAAGAATGCCATTGTTTGCTGCCAGGTGTAATGGTGTTCTTCCATACTAACATGAGGAAAGAAGTGTCACTACATTAGTTAAAGAACTTCACTTCGAATTTTATGGGTAATAATCAGACATATTATACAATTATACATACTGATACACAGGAAAGGTTTTGCAAAAACTGCAAGAAAAAGTACTTTTGATTGCAGCTTAAGCACAACTGCCAAAAGTGCAATTAAAAACAAAGGCTATTTAAAAGATGGGGAAACACTTTTCTAGCTAAATCCTTCACAACAGTGGAGGAATCCTTTAGAGTTTTTTTTTTTTGCTATATTTGTGAACGTCTTTTTAATTCGAGAAAATTTAATTGCCTTTTTACTTAATTAAATATGAACCACTTAAACAACACTAATTCCTTAACCTTTAGAACTCTGGGTTCTACTTCAATCCAAGTACTACTGAAGATTACATTCTTGTAGTCTCCTCCTTTCACCCGAAGAAATAAAGGGAATGAATGAAAGAAGTCAACATGAAGTAATATATTTTTTCAGTGAAGAGGGAAACTGCTGTAAAGTATTGCTTTTCCAATTTTTTCTTTTTTCCATGAGTCTCTTCACTGACAACAAGTCCTCATGACATCTACTTCTGGTTTTGCATGACAGCTACTGTTATAAAAACTACCATTTATTCTCTGTTGGTAACCTACATTTACTTCACATTTTTATGCTTTCAATACTGTTCTTCATGTCTACAATCAGAAACAAACTCAAAAAACTCCTTCTTGAAAGACGTATGTGAGAGCAAAGCCAGCTTTCTGACAACTGGAATCTGAAAAGATGCTCAGGCTCCTTCAAACCCTACACCACAACTCAAGTAGCATCCTGCTTGTATTAAAAACAGTGTGGCCAGCAGGACCAGGGCAGTGATTGACCCCCTGTACTCAAGACTTGTCAGGCCACTCCTCAAATCCTGTGTTCAGTTTTTGGCTCCTCATGACAGGAAGGACATTGAGGTACTGGAGCATGGCCTGAAAAAGGGAGTGGAGCTGGTGAAGGGTCTGGAGCACAAGTCCTATGAGGAGCTGCTGAGGGAGCTGGGGTTGTTTAGTCTGGAGAAAAGGATGCTCGAGGGAGGCCTTGTCACTCTCTACAACTGCCTAACAGGTAGATGCAGTGAGCTGGGTGTTAATTTCTTCTGCCATGAAACAAGTGACAGGACTACAGGAAATGGCCTCAAGTTCTGCCAGAGGAGATTTAGATTGGATATTAGGAAAAATTTCTTCACTAAAAGGGTTGGCAAGCACTGGAATGGGCTGCTTAGGGAAGTGGTGGAGTCACCATTCCTGGAGGTATTTAAGTGTGGACTTACAATGTGGAACTTAGGGACATGGTTAAGTGGTGGACTTGGCAATGCTGGGTTAATGGTTGGTCTCTGATATTATAGTTATTTTTCAACCTAAATGCTTCTGTGATTCCATGATTCTAAATAAATGCATGTGATGGTCTACTGCACTGACTCTCTGAAAGAAACAAACAGTGCCTGCAATCAGTGTTACATACATGTGGGACAAAGCCAAATGTCTGGACCAAGGACAGAAGTTCATTTTGTTAATGCTCGGTTAATACAAGGCTTGCTTCTGAAGAGGAGAAGTAGAAATTAAGATTCTCTATCTAATAACACTCAAACCTACCGTTTCAAATAAAGGGCACTCTAAAAATCTCTCTAGAATACATTACTCCTAACAGAATAACAGCAAAAGAATAACTACAACCACAGCTTCTGTAGCCATGATCCCACAGCCACTGAGCATTTGAAGGCTGATTATTTTTTCCACAGCATGCCAATGGTGATCCCAGCTCAGCATTCTCCATTAGCAAACAGGACGACAGCCTCGTGGTCCATCAACTCGACTTCTCTAAAATGTGCTCTTATCTGTGTATCTGGATTTAACTGCCTAGACAATCAGATTTAAGCTGAGAAGCAGGACTGGGGAGCTCATTGTTTTAACTTTTTTCATTAGACAGTTGATGATTTTAATTGTTTAAACCAAAAGTGATTGCTCGGACAATCCTCAAAAAAACTGATAATTTTCTTTACCTGGCTAATACAATGTAAGTGCTTTGGTAAAAAATAGAAGTGTTAGCTAGCAAAGTATTATTGCTAGAATATGTACTTTTCCAGAAAAAAACACGAAAAAGCTAAAAATACCTGAATCAAAGAAATTCCAGACAGCAACCTAAAGATAGTAACTTTTAAACTTTTTAGAATATATAAAACTTAAATAGGGCAAAGACATTCAGAGCTAAATATCAAGCCGTAAGCACCACAGCCTGTCAGCAGAGTTCAGTGGCTGACCTTGACCTATTCAAACTATGTAAAAAAAGTTTCCTGAAACAGCTCACTTTTCTCTTAAAGACCTTTAGGATAAAAGCCATCATATAAACCAGTAAAGCATTGTGTTTAGTTATCCCATGCACTGCAACATGAGCACAACAGAAGCAAGAAAAAAGGCACTAGTGTCTTGAAATTAAGGGACAGGTAGTGATGCATTCTTTATGGAAAGTGCTTACACCAGCTACAGACAGATTGTTTGCATTTTTATCTGGCATTCATCTACCAAGAATTATTGCAATCACCATTTTTAGAGTTACAACATTGTACCAGTCTTCAATTCTGTGTATAACTTAATGTTACATATGAAATCGAAGCCAGCTGCAATGCATTTCATCTGATCTTTTGCACCTCGATGTAATCTGCACAAAGCAAAGCAATATGGCTAGGGAAGAATATTGGCAAAATGTACTGTGATAATTCACCTGGGTTCTTTCTTCGTGGATCTTTAATAATCTATTCAACTGAAATGAACTTTGGTAAATTTGTGAGGTGAGTCATTTAATACTTAGCATTTGGCCATTTTAAGAGAAAATCATCGAAAAGACTTTTTCATATCAGAGAACTTGAAAAGGTCATGTAATGCAACAGGTGAGCTAATAAACAACATAATTCAGCATCCATATTCCATTTACCTTATTAGTGACATCCAAACTACAATTTGCTTCACAGAGTGCCATCACAATAGGCACATTCCCATCTTTGCAGGCCACATGTAAGGGAGTGTTGCCATGTCTGTCTTGGAAATCCACAAAACATCCTTGACTGATGAGAGTTTTAACTACTTCTATTTGACATCTTCTTACAGCAAGGTGCAGGGCTATATGACCATCCTGAAATCAAAAGACAGCTTGTAAGTGAGATCAAATAATGCTAAAAATCAAAAGATTTAGTGAAGTCACAACCATCTCAAGTAACAGGGTGCATCTCCTTGCCTCAAGAATCACAATGCTTTTTAATTTGAAGGTGGAGGCAGGGAGATGCACCATATCTGTCAGAACAAATAAGCCATGAGATGAAAACAAATTTCTATCAAGCCACTGGTCTTCGCAGTGGAATGGATGAAATACAAATACACATTCTCTTCTAACAGCTTTCCTCGGAGGCAGGAGAGTGACCAACAGTAACAACGAGCTGAATATTGTAAACTCTAGAGTTTAATAGACAGAAGTTAGTGATACAAAAGTCATGCAATCAACTTTATGATCAGTAGCTTTAAAGACAGAGCTTTCTCTCTGTGGAACAACTTAAAGAGACAATGTAACTGGAAAAAACAATTTAATTATTTTAGAAGTGAAAACTTTTTTCTGAATTTACTTAAATATTTAGTTAATATTACCAATAAAGGTAGCTAAAAGGCCAGCCATACCAAAAATACAAGCAATGAAAATCCAAATTTATTTATTGGGATTACATCACGAAAGACAAAAACTGATTCTCAATCAAATAGAGTCATATTTTTAAATAGTTCTTATTGGAAATGTGTGTGATTTATTCATCCCATAGTAATCAAAGGCCAACAGCAAATCCATCTTTTTCTCTGAAGTTAATAGTTTGTTGCCAATTACAGAACCTAATGTTCCTGCCATTTTTCAAAGAGTGTTACTCATGAGGTGATAAATGATAAGGAGACGACAGATCGGCAAAAACCCAATCATAGAACAATAATCATCAGTGGACAACCTTAAAAACTATTGCAGCCATCAACAGGCCTGTGTGAACTGCTACAAAAATTGATGTTGTGGAAACAACACTGACTTGCAGCACGCAAATGAAGCAATTGAGAGACACATCCCTGGGATCTCTGGACATAACTAACCTTGTCTGTTGCATGAAGGTCAGCCCTGTGTTCTGCCAAGCATTCCACAATATCATGGTAACCCCTAGCAGATGCTGTCAGGAGTGGGGTCTCTCCTTCTTTGTTTTTAATGTTCACGTTGCAACCTGCTTCACAGAGTGCTTTAGCAACAGAGTAGTAGCCATGCCAAGCAGCGCAGTGCAGTGGGGTTTCTTCTTCCTATCAACATGGAAAATCAAAAACCAGTACTGAACCAAACTCCAGGAAGAACAATC
This sequence comes from Melanocharis versteri, assembly GCA_013397845.1. NCBI lineage: Eukaryota > Metazoa > Chordata > Aves > Passeriformes > Melanocharitidae > Melanocharis > Melanocharis versteri. Next base: position 66,025 of record VZTG01004761.1, read on the forward strand.
CCCCAACTTAAAAATACAAAAAGATGGCATGAAAAAAGAAATACAGTCTACCAAGTAAGCCCTATAAAAAGATGTTGTAATTTCTATTGCTGACATTCTAAAAGCAAGAATAACTTCATCTGTCATACAAGTGATTACAGTACCTTGTATGTCAGCAATCCTACTTTAAATCTATCCATGCTCCTGAGGCTAACTCTCTTGGTTCTCTCACTTGAAAACAGACCCTTGTTCACAAACAACTTCTACATCCTGTGTGCTGTGACTAATCCAGTGTTTAAAACAGATTGATCGCCACAGAGATGCAAATCCCCACTGGACTTGCAGTTTGAGGCAGGTCACTCTGCTTACCATGTTGAGAAAGCACATCCCAATGTTCTAGGAGTGAAGAAGGTACTTAGAAACCTGAGCCCTTTAAAGACACATCACAACAAGCCTTGGAAAGTGTCTGCATTTGGACTTCAATTGTGACTGAAGTACTAATTTGCTTTTTGCTTGAACCCAGGAAACTTCAAAACATTCAACTTTAATTCATTGTACGTCAGAGCAGTTATGTGGAACATCATTAAAAACCTCAAATGTTCAACAAAAGCATGCTGAAAGTAGCCCACTGAAAAAGCAGGGAGAATTAAAACACACTGAAGAAGTAGCTCTATCAAATTCTAAGAAATAGGATACCCTTTCTGTACCTGGCAAATATCAAAGAGGAGACAACTGAGGCTGATAATAGCAGAGGACTTGGACAGTATTCAAGGTTTCTGTAAAAGTCTGAGTATAAAGAAATAGACAAAGAGCATGTCCTGTCCTCCCTCAGCCTAGGGCTGCTTAAACAATAAAAAGGAACTGCTAGAGGATGCAGCACTTGGGGAGGCTTGTGGAACTCACACACACAGTCAGATTTGGGTCAAATGGATTTTCTTTTTCTATTAAGCCTTTTCTTCCCTGTTTTCTTGCAAGACTTCAGACCTCTAAAGAAACCCTCCTGAGCCCTCCTCTCATTTTCAAAAATGAGTCCTTGACACTGAAGAAAAATCCTATGACTGCTAAAACCAAGCAGAATTCAAGGCAAAAGCTAATAAAAATCTTCAGCTGAACTCACAGAGCACACACCACCACCCACACCTTCATGGAGTTGTTTCTCCATCTTTAAGCTTTCATTTTTGAGAGAACCTGTGTTTTATAGCCCTGGATGGTTCTCACAGTTTTTCATGTAGTCTTTATCTATTAAGAACCATCTAAACCTCCATAATTCTGGTTTGCAAACATGCCAGAGGCTAAAGGCGAGACTTGAAGTTTCGACCACTTGTATGAGGCCTTATTTGTTGAAAAAAAATGCAGACAGTGTTCATGACTCACCTTGTCTTGAAAGTTTGGATTGGATCCAATGCTACAGAGAAACTGAACCACATCCACGTGCCCATACCGAGCTGCCACATGGAGAGCGGTCTCCCCGGACTGCAATTACAGGAGAACATGCCAGTGTAATTTCCTGTGTCACCCCACAATATACACTGCCTGTACACCGTGTACAGCCTGAATGCCCTGAATTCTGCACGAGATACTCCTCCCTCTCCACAGCCCAGGCACACAGCTCCATCAGCGAGCTTACAAACTGGTTGTATGTGACAGACACAGCACCACCTAGCAGGTAGGTTATTTCTTCCCAGGCTTTCTTTTTCCAGAACTTATTTTCCTACTTCAGTTGTTCCAGATCACAGCCACAATCGGATTTCTGAGCAATATGAGGAGGAAGCTGTGTGTACAATTGTGTTGAAACAGATGTCCCATTTCTATTCATAATATTTCCATATGCTCCCCCCTGCCCTGTATATTCAAATGTAAGGAGCTGGCCTAACACCTTTGTATACCCTGCCACATTTTGGTCACTATGTCTAACTATTTGCAATACTTTATTTTTTGAAATTATATAGAACAGAAATGGTATTTTTATTAAGAGAGTAACCTCTTTCCTAGTAGCCCTATCAGGAGTCAAGCAACAATTTTCCCATTGTACCTTGCCTTGCATTAGTTCTCTCAACATAGCAAACTGTGTTTCACAAGTATACCTGCTTCTGTACTGAAGCTTTGGCTAGTATAAAATCATTGCTATGGTATAAAAATTTAATAGCAACTAGTTTCTAGGGCATATGTTGCTCAAATAACACTGCTGAAGACAAGGTAAGTGCTCATCAGCTATAAATTAGGCTTCCTCATATTCAACTTAATAACAGTCAAATTTACTTGTCAGACAAAAGTGATTTTCAATCAAACGAATGAAAAACTGAATCACGATTTCACCCTGAGTTCCAATGAGAAATCAAGTCTTCAAGTGAAAATTAATTTAGATTTGTACTTCCCCACCTACCCACCATGTACTCACCACATTTAACATGCACACTTAGCTAACATTTGTCAAGAAAATAATCACTACATCCAGCTACTCTAAAGCTCTGTTATCACGGCCCTATATGTCAACTTAGAAAACCACAATAAAAAAGCCAGTTAAATTCTTGGAATTATGGCACAGCTGAAAACCGTTCCAATTGACAGACCTCTCTCTTTGCTAAGATGAAGTTATAGGAAAAGGCCCTCTGTGTGAAAAAGGAGTTATTTTCTTACCTTATCCTTAATATCCAAAGGACATTCATTATCATTGAGAAATTTCAGCGTTTCTACATGTCCATGGCGAGAAGCCCAATAGATTGCATTTGATCCAGCCTGTCAAAAATATTTAATTTCAGATGTTATTGATCAACTTAAAATCCTAATTCTAGATTTTCAGCTGAGGTATATGTGCACTTAAATGTACACTGAAAAGCTTACATTCAAGCTTATATGAACACATTCGCTTTTAAAAAAATTTCAAATTGGTTCAACAACCCCACATACCAACACTGACAACAAAAAGCTCTCTATGCAAGGATGATTAACAGGATTACTAACTGTTTGCAAGGATAATCCTCTTCTCCCTTGTTAGGGAGTTCTTTGGAAAGAACAGTCATGAGATAAAAACCTTTCTTCTGCTTACTTTACCATCTATTAAATGGAGAAGCAAACAGTTCTTCAAGCTTGCTTTAAATGAATTGTTACAGCACATTTGGGAAAAAAACTTGTTGCAAAGCATATCCTCCATCAAATATGAATTTTAGTTGCAATATTCTCCATTGCTAATACATTCATTTATCATTCTATACTAAATAAAGTTCACCATTGTGTTTTAGGGCAATGACTAATTTGAACTAATTGAGGTGGTCTTTTAAGCATGAACTACACTTCAAGATTAGTAAAATTCAAATTATTTCTGCTAATAAAGTGACGAAAATCAGAGGATATGTATTAGTAACAAATGACATTGCTAAAAATTTGCTTTTTTGTTTTTGCTGTGGAAGACAGAAAACAGGATCTACAGCTCAGAGATTTTTTAATTTCCAATACCACTTGGTCTGAACTACTTGTCTCCTGCTAACTGTACTAAAAACTTATAAAGAGCAGTTGACGAAGCAGAATCCCAACCTTATCTTGAACGTCAATACGAGATCCACGTTTTAAAAGCAACTGAAGCATCTGAATGTTTCCACAGCCAGCAGCAATCAGTAGTGGAGGTGTTCCATGCTAATAATGAAATAGAAGAAAGAATGATATAATTAATTATTGAGGGATTAAGAAAACAGTGGAATAGAAGGCAGGCGTTGAATAGCATTTCTGGATTTCCACTTTCCAATTAAGTCTTCAGGAAATATTGTATGAAAATAATTTATCCCTTTGTTCAAAAAAATTGATTGCATAGCAATTTTCCATATTTTTGAGATGAATTCATGATATATCACACAGTGAATGTATGCTTTTTAAATCAGGAATATTAATGTTAAGCTCTCATTAGCTTTGTTTGGCAAGAACATTCCCCTTTGCAATCTCTTTGCAGCTACCACACCACTTCAGACACAAGCCATCAGCCACACCTAGGAAAGTTAAATGGGACTGCTCATTCCAACAAGAAAGGCAGTGATTTCTTAAATGGTTCAAGACAAGGTCACACTTTTTTGCATGGTTATAGTGACCTTCATTACAAAGTCCTTTCAGAAATATATTAATGAAGAGCAGTATAGAAGTAAAATGTATGTTATTTTACTGTGATGGGGTCTTGAACCATTTAAGAAATTACTGTATTTTTTGTTTTAATGGACCGTCCCATTTAACTTCCCATGATGTTGCTGACGTATTGAAATACTGTAGTAGACAAGTAATTTCATTAGTGAAAATGAACACTACCATCTAACATGTTCACACAACCTCCTTCTGCAGTTTGCAACTTCTAACAATGCTTTGCAAAGTCAGTTTTAGCAGTCTGATTATTCCTAGGCATTCTGCCATCTTCATCTGCCACAAGAAACAGCAACTGCAACCAAGAGTGAAGGCTGATATTTGATACACCACAGCTCCTGACAATGGATTTGAGTTATACTTTTGAAATGCCTAGGCAAAAAAATCCTGTTTTGGGCTCCATTTTAACGTATCTTGAGAAGACTGAACACAAAGCACATTAAAATTTCTCCTAGAAAAAAGGCAGAATTATTTCACATTCCCTTGTCTTTTCATTTCAGGTGTTACATTTCTATTTTACCACCACACTGCTCCATCCAACAGGGTGCTTGCTAGCCCCCCCCCCCACCTCATACCTCAACACAGACCCACACTACCTTGTTGGGTTGATTGACATCGTAATTTGTCAGAGATCCCAGAAGGTGCTGTAATCCAGGAACATTGTCATCATTGATGGCATGAATAATAGCTTTCATCACAAAAGAATCTTCCTCATCCTTGCAATTAAATGCGAAAGAAGAAAAATTGTTAGCTTTAAGAAAAAATCCCTATCGAAACAGCTGCCAAGACATTGAAAAAAATTGAAACCTAAATTTTTTGAAATATTTTTTTATAAAGGAGTGCTTCAGCTGCAAGTTGTAATCCTTCATGAAGCATATGGCTAGCACGTATGCGTGTTATTTGAAAACCCACACCATAACCCCCCCCCACTTTTTCTAGTAAAATATGCTTCCCTCTTCTTCACACACAAACCTGTTACTCACTGAGATTCCACATAGATTTCTTTTATTAAGTGTATTTTTTTCCCTCACAGGAAAAATAGATGATAGATTTCAACAGAATTAATACTTGCATAAAATGAAATTATTCCATGCATACATGTGACGATTAAAAAATCCAAGAGGCGCATGAATACCAACTGAAGCATCAGGTTTCCTGCCATCGAGAAATACGGCACAGGAGAGGTACTTTGGTCCAAGCTTTCATCTATTCAAATGGATCAGTTAAAAATCTAGAACCTAAGTAATAAGCCTAGATGCCTCTGCAGGTGTAACTTTATTTTTCTCCTCTGCACTAGAATTTCAATGAGCTGAAATTCACAGAGCCCATTATTTGGATTGCTCTTACCTCCTCTCTCCTGAGGTTTCAGATTTTTTAGGACACTAACTTTGGGCTATAATCCTTTCTGCTGGAACACAGGTGTGAAATGCTGATCCAGAGTTAAAAGGCATACAGATAGCTGAGGTGGGGGGGTGGTGGGCAGGGAAAGGACAGCAAGGGGAGGAGAACAAAGAGCACAGAAGCCAAAAGATAAGAGGAGAAAAAGTGGAAACATGAGCATGGAGTTGCACAGGAGGGGCATGGGGAAGATACATAAAAAGAGCTTTGCAGAATTTTTGAAGTTTGATCCTATTAATCCACAGAAAAGATGGTATTCCCCAGCTCTAAACATATTAACACACATTCCTTGCTGATCACACGGATTTTGTGAAGTGTGTATTAAAACTTGTAGAGTAAGCTAAGAAGAATGCTTTTGGATTTACAAGCATTTGTAATTACAAAACATAGAGCAACTGCTCCTAACTACTCAACTCTAGTTGTATCTAGTATCACAAACCGAATACTGACCAACTATGAAGTTTCTTCCTTAAATAACTGCTTGTTGTGACACCGCTGTCTAGCATTCATATAATTGTTACAGTTACAATTGTTACAAAAAAGTCCTCTAAGGGAGAACTTCGAAACCAAGAAATGAATTTTTGACACCAGGTATCAGCCTCAACACAATAAGTTAAATTTCAAGGTTTCAAGATGCAGAAGGTCAAACTACGGATAACTAACCTTTGTAGCCTTAAAATCTATTTCTTCCTGCTTATGAGATTAGTTAATTATGCAAATTTTCAAAAGCCTAATATTTCTGTTAGTTAGAAACTGGCAGAGTTCATATGTGATAAAGCATTCTAAATATGTAAGAACACACTTACCAGAGTATCATCACTTCTAGCGACACTCATGCTACTTCTGGACAAGAAAGATCTTGATAATCTTTGGCACAAGGATATTAAGCGCACTGATTGCTTTATAAAAATGATAAGAAAAAAGCTATAAGTAAACAAATTATAAAATTCTGATAGGGTGCTTTGCAGAGATTTTAAAGGACTTAGCAAAAGAAACTGAAGTTTGACTTCAACACCCCATCTGGCTTTTTATATTGAATTTGAAACTTCAACTTTTGTCATTTACAATCCAGCAGAAGCCCAAAGCAAACAATCCACACACAAGCATTTGCATGCAGATCATTAACAAAGAAGTCCTCTCCCATACTAGCATACTCAAGCACTTAATTTATTCCCAGTGACAGAAGAATGTGTTTCTTCTTCGTTCTTTTCCACTCTTAAATGCACTGACCCTTCCCTGGAACAGGCAATGCTACTGCATTTGTATGTCACCAACATTTTGATGTGTTATTAAATGACTTACTTTCCATTTTCGTCGTGCTGCAAACTTCTTGAATTTCTCCATATTCACTGCAGAAGCTTTTCTGCTGAGTGCTTGCTGGGTGTCTTTCGGCTATAAGCAAAAGGAAAATAAAGCTGTTCTAAAAAATCCCATGATTTCTGCATGTAAGACTCAGTCCCTCAGTGATGACTTCCACTTACATTATAATAGTACTCCAATCATACTGTAATAATAAAGCAATCGTAAGCACATAATTTTAATATTCACAGTCTAGTGTGGCATACAGATGGAATTTCTTAAGAAACGCTGTAAGGGAAATCCAGACCTAAGAATGCAATACTAAAATGTGCTTTTTCATTTTAAACAAAAAAACCCTTCAAATATCAGAACATTCAGCCTTGTCCTTCACCTCCCTTTCTGATTGAGGCATTTGATTTCCAAGATAAATCCTGTCTTCTGGGAAGATTTCCTGACTGATTTTCAATGCAGTCAATCTTTGTTACGGTCTCAGTGTAATTACCTGGATGCTGCTGAACTATTACCCTCTCCCCAAACGAAATCACATCCCACCTACCGGTGCAGCAAGCTCTAAGCCTGCATCCTTTCAAATTTTTCATGGGCTAATATTAAGCACCAATGACTAGTGGAGTATACCAAATTTTTCATTTTAAGATCCCATTCTTGAAGACATTTTTATGGAGATACATACATCATAGAATCATGGAAAGGCTTAGGTTGTAAGGGAGCTAGTTTCAACCTTTCCTGCCATGGAAATGCAGGTAAAGGTAGTGGTGGGAAAGGGGAAATAAGGATATGACCGTTGGAGTGGGAATCAAATGCCTGGAAAGGTAAGGTATGAAGCAAAGTAATAGCGTACAAAACAAGCTGTCTCTTTGCATGAGTGTGGACCTTGGTCTGAGAGAGACAAACTCGCACAATGCTTGCTTTAGTGGTTTAAAATATCAAGTCAATATATTTCACACACTTCAACTATTTCAGATTACCTCAGCAAAATGTCAACAAAGCGTGGTCAAATTTGTAGTTTGGCACATTGATGTAGAGAAATGCTTGCCCTCGATGTTGTACTGTCAACTGGAGCAGTTGTAGCACAGATAAATACTCTGCTAACTGCTTCTCTGTGAAGTGGAATGGGATCAAATACCCACTGTGCATCCCCATATCCTGGGAAATCAATGGCACTGAATGGGTTTACTACTCACAATCAGAATGTGATACGGAATTAAAAAAATTAACTGCCAGGTACTACTACACACATTAAGAAGGACGATAGATGCCATTTTCTCCCTCTCAACCTAGCAGCATCACAACAGCTCAATCCAAACCAAACACTGAAACACTGAAGAAGGAAGTGGACCACCAGCCCACATCAACTGCTCTATTCAGTGTAAAAGAGAAGGACAGAAGAGAGATTACTCTTTTTTTCCCAGTCTAAATAAGGGCATTAGAAGAAGAAAAATTAGTGTGACTTGGACTGGATTCAGAGACTGTATCTTTGTCAGTACAATGTTCTCTGAAGATTAGTTTCTCTGTCTGAGCATGAGTTTAATTCCCATAGGGTGCTACTTCCCTACTGCTAACTCACATAGAGCATATATTAACGAAGCCCCCATTCTGAATGTGTTAGCTTTCATACAGACGGCTTTCCAAAACAGTAACTTACATTAAACAATTACGACAATTTTCCATGTTAAGGAACTTGCAAAGTATGAAATGAAGAATGATTAAAAACATTAAAAACAGGACAACAGAGAATGAATGGCATGCTAACCTTGATCCAAGGATGCAGCAAACTGTCTTGAATAGTCATTCTCTTCCTTTAAGAGAATAAAAGACAGAACTGTTTCAGATATTAAAAAATACATACTGTTTTATGTTCACTAAACTAACATCTCAAAATATCATGTAATACGAAATACTAGAGATATATGTGCCACACACAAGAAACACAACTCACTTTGGATCCTTGACTAGAAGTCTTCGTATAAAGTCTTTAGCTAGGGCACTGGTATTACTGAAGAATTCTTCTTCAAATTCATAATTCACAGCAGACACATTTGCCAATGTTTCCTGTTTGGTTTCTCCAAGAAATGGAGATGCACCACTTAGACTGCAAGAAAGACAGAACATTCCTCTCATTACGTGGTGTAACACTGCTGCTTCAACCCTCTGAGATCAAATAACAGTAGAAATCAAACATTTTTCTTTTCCATTTTAAGCCTGCAAATGTACTTTCAGGAAGATGCGATGTAGCAGGGCAAAAAAACTTTGCTGTAATTTCAAAGAATGCTGTTAATATTCAGCTGTAGGAAAGTCACCTACAGATTTGAAGACAGTTTGCCATGCTAGCTCAATGCTGATTAATGGCAATTCTTTAAATAATTATACTATTGCTTTTATGATCATATACCTTGAATCGTGATGTACAATCAGAATGGTTTGATTTGTACAGACACCACCAAAACCCCAGAGGATAGAATCAGAATTAAAAAACAACAGCATTTGCAAGAAACACCAATAGATTTTGGTACTTACAGAATGTAAGTTATTACACCAATGCTCCTGGATTGAAGGAAAGACAAACAAAAAAAGGATGAGGGAGAGGAGAGAAAAATAGATGGAAAGAGAGAGAGGAGAGAAAAAAAAAGGTTAGAACATAAGCATAATCATGAGAGATTTATTTCAAGTAAGATCCAATAACTTACCACATATCTGCTTCAAGACCAAGAGGTTCATAATTTACTATTTCAGGAGCTAAAGGAAAAAGCAGCAAGATAAGTACCTAGTCAAAGAACAGACATAATTCTCACTCTGAGTCTATGCATGTCAGAGATAATAAGCTAAGATGCTGATAATAACACCTTAATGCAAGTCTAATTTGAAATCAAGTGCTACAAATTGCTTATTTAAATTTCAAAATGTCATGAATTACATACAAATTTCATAATCTTTAAATCAGCCAAGCCAAGATAAGCCACTAATACTGTTTCACAGACTGAAAAAGAATAGTTTGAAGAAATAGTTTTCTCACCAACAAACTCTGGCGTTCCGAAGATATTTTTGAATTCATTTCCAAAGTCAATTTTGTGTGCTAAACCAAAGTCAATAATCTTGATTCGAGGCTTTGGTACATTCCTGTCCAACAACATTATGTTTTCAGGCTTTGAGAAGGAGGAAGGGGGAGAGAAAGAGAGATTACACATAGGTATAAACTATGGACCACTATTCTTCAGCACTGAATATTTCTCTTTAGCTCCTTCAGACCCCTGGACTGTGCTTTAGGCAGAAAAATCCTGTCTTTTCCTATTATGATCTAACATACACTAAAATTTAACTACAGTAAATTAGGATTTCATGTTGATGCTGGAGCACTGTGATTTCCACAAGGCCAAGATATTACTTCTTGTAGATACCACATTTGCAGTTTTCATGTGGACTGATCCTAAGTGAAACACACTGTCCACCAGTAAAGATCACAGGCCTTGTGTTACAGCCATTCCAGCACTGCTGGGAGCTTGCAGGAAACAAAACCCTATAAACTGGTTACTGGGCTTGGTTTACATTAGTCCTCGAAAGAGGTTTCTTTCACATCACATAAGCAATCAGGAAGGTATATCTTGTTGCCTTTGGATCTTCCAGTGAAACTTCTGGAGTGCTCCAGCTCCCAGATTTTAAGGCTCAACATACTTAGAAAAAGGAAAAAGAGAAGGTTCTCCTGTCTTTTCTAGCTTATTTTGAAATATGTACTTTACATTACTTTACACCAAAGATCTGCAAAACCAGAACAAAGAAGACAGAATGTCAGGATTATCAGCAAAGGGGCCTGTTTCTACACTGCATGACTTTAATGAGCATCCAGAACCAGCTACTCAGTCTCCATGTCCTGTTAGGTCCACAAGCTGGTGTGCTCTGAAGAGGTCCTGTAGCTACATCCATCCTGTTCAGAGTGTTAAGGGCTTCTGGAGTCATTAAGGACAGCTCTTCATCATCACCCTTCTTTTACCTTTCTTTCCCAATCACAGGACCTGATATGTGCAAATGTAATTTTCTTTATTTCCTCCCTGCATTTCTATTGCATACTTTTATGGGTCTGCACACTGCTGCCTACTTTAATGCATAAATTTTTGGTATCCAGTGTATCCAAGGATGACTTGTTCAATTACAAACATATTGGCAAAATTTCACATTTCATACTCTAAGAAGTACATTCCTTTGTAGCTTTACAATTTTTTCTCTTGCTGACAGTCTTACAAAGACCAAATATATTACTGAGGTGATGAGGATGGAACTGGAAAAGGTATGCTCACGCTGAAATCCATTCTCTTCCCTACCTCATCCCCCTTTCAGAAATACATTTCAATTGTAATGAAATAATCATGCCTCCTTTTTCTCTTTTAGGGAGAGGTGCCCACTTCAGCAGACTTCAGGAAATGTTTAGTTGACTACCTTTGAAAAAAAAAATCTTATGGGGGAAAAGAGCCTCAAATTGAAACATTAAAAAGCAATTGCTGAGTTTAGATACAAAAAGCTCTGCTTTCATTACCAAAAGGATGCAATTAACAGCTTTTCTGAAAACAAACAAAAAAGCCACAAAAGGTAAAAAGACAGAAGAGGAAATAATCTGCTGGCTGCTCCACAAAAATCCTTGTACTTAACTCAGTGCAGTTTCCATTACGTGCCTAAAAAACACCCAATTGAAAAAGGTATCTTGATCACAATGTTTCACCCAGATCCCATTCACATTAAAAAAAAAATCATAGTCCTCATTTTTATTTTAGGTTTGTTTTCTCAGAATGGTTTAATTTTGTCAGAAGGTGCCATTTCCCCTGAAGAATCTTACTTTAGAAACAGACAGGAGCTATTTACAGTTCACTAACTTCTTTCCAGTGGCTGAACCTTCCTGTCTACATAACCTAGCAAAACAAAGTTGTGGCCAAGATCTGCATGATGACTGATTTGTGGCTAGAATTACAAAGGACTTTAATGGATGTTGCTTACAGTTTTACAGTCGAAGTTTTTATCTGCTCAACACACCTTAAGATCAAAGTGGGCAATTTGCAGAGAATGGAGATACTGAACACCATTAAGTATCTGTTTGAGAAATTCTGTGGCTTCCTCCTCCGTGAGAGATTCTTTTTCGGCTAAGAAGTCGAAGAGCTCCCCACCTGCAACACTTGGAGAGCAGAAGCAGAGTTATTGACAAGCTTGCTTTAACCAGTGGGTTCCTTTCAGCATAGCTGTCCTCAAACCAGCCTTGAAAAGGATCCAGATGCTTTAAAGGTTGCAAATATCAGAAAAGATGATGAAAATTACTTAATTCAATACCCAAAAGAGTTAGTAACTCTCTTCCTCCCCCTGAATAGAATACAGTAAAAAGAATCTTACTTTCAGACGAAAAAAATGTTTAGAAAACCCAAACAAACATGGTTGACAGTATCTAAATTTAAATGAAGTAAATGCCTCCTACTCTCTGTACGCACATTTAAAAGAATAAAATTAAATATGAAGTCACGAGACTCAAAACATACAAATTTAATGGGACAATACATTATCTGGAAAATAAAACATGAATTGGCTCATATCAGTAAAACATCAGATTTCTACACCCTCATTGAAAAATACAAAAATTAAAGCTTATTTTGAAATATTTATTGGCAGCTGTCCTACTATTTAGTTTCTAAACCCCTCAGAGCATTCAACTCCTTGAAAACAGATTCTGTTTTTGAAATACTGTATTGCATGCAGTACCTATATTGTATTTGTATGCTAACATGACGATACCTTTGCTACAATGAAAAGCCCTTAAGACTCTTTCCAGCAAGTGTTCTAGCTGCACAGCAGAGAGAAAAGAGGTAAGAGAGGGTACATCAGCACATCTGGATTTTTGCATTTGAGAGAGAGAGAGGAATAAAGAGAAGATGACTCTCTTCTCAGCTCAGTCAAGCAGCTCTTGACTCAGTCAAGAGTATAAAGAAATACTGAAGTGATAGGAGACAGAACTACAGCTATTCCAAAATAACAAACACGTTTCAGCTGAAGGACATATAAGGAGATGACTGCCCACTGTGGCAAACTACTTTTCCCATCTGTGAAAGCAGGGGCATTACTTAGAAATGTCTTAGAGAGTGCAAAAATGGTCATAATACCCCTGTATTTTGCATTGTAATGATATTCAAATAAATTCAGAAAGTGCACCCTAATTTTTATTGCTTTCCTGCTGGGAAAAAAAGTAATCTGTTCACAATTTAAAGCTCTGATTATGAAACATGAGGTGGCAATTAACATATAACAATAGGTAAATAGTTTGGGCAAATTTCTGGAAATGCATTTGACTTCTTTATCATGTCTACGTTTTAAGAGACTTAATCTGCATTATTGTAATGCAAATTGCATGAAAAGTGTATTTTAATGAGTTCTTGGAGCTCTCATTGAGCTGCCTAGACAATAATGAGACTATTGTTTTGGGTATTATTTGTGTTGCAATATTTTCTGCGTGAAAGCAATTATTGAAACAAAGTGCCATGAAAATATAAGAACTATAGACTGGAAGGAAGAGAGCTCATTTTAATAATTTTTTGCTGTTGTAGAGACATTAAAATAGAATTCCTAATGATTAAATCCAACTTGTTATTTTACAGAGACTGGTCAGAAGCATCTTACAAATGGACACACATGCATACTTTCTCATTGTTTGCTTCTGACTAAAAAAAATAAAATATTTTTAGGCTAACGTCTTTATCACTGCAGCGCTGCACTGAACGGTGACATTAATTTCCAATTATTGGGCTAAAGGCCTTAGCATCACATGAAGCTTGCTTCCATGTGTTTACAAGTGGATGTTGGCTGCAGTTGTTGAGAGGCTGTAAACTGGAGCACGGCCGTGCCGCATGGAGCAGGCAGGCTCACTGTGGCGACCGCCCCAGCCGTGGGCAGCTGTGGCAGCAGCCACAGCAAAACCCATCACCTGTATGCACTCGGCATGGTTTGGCACTGGGCTAGCTATCACCGTTTGGGGGACCAGAGAAGACAGATCCTCAGCAGAGGAAGAGCCTGTAAGACTGCACCAAAAGACTGCATCTGGTCCCGCTTTTCACGCAGCTCGAAACCCCACGAAACAGCAAAAGCTCCTGCTGGTGCTTAAATCATCCCTCAGCCATCACAAATACTAGAGAAGTACTCAGGCAAGCATTTGCCCTCTCCAGGCACTGTGCTGTCCACCCTGCAGTCTCAAACAGACTGCGACAGTGTCACACAGCTGGCGTTATGCTTCATGGCTGGTAAAGCTTGCTCCTACTCCTGTTGTCATTTTAAAGATATGCAGTCTGTGAAACTTCATAATTGTCCTCTATGATTATCACTGATTATACACATTCCTTATAGACCCCCCAAAAAAAGATTTAATTCCTAAAGTTTGCAACTTTTTGAGATATCTGCATTTGTGTAAAATGGAAAGAGCCTCTTCAGCTTCTTCTTATCTGCAATTATTCTGATTCTGTACTGCTGAGTACTATTCTTCTGTCTTCACCACAGGTTAATTGTAGTGACATTTCTTCAATGACACATCATAAGCCTTATAATTGTGTGCAATAAAACGTTATCTGTATTTCACAGGTAATATACCTAGTGCTTGCAAATCTCGAAACTGAGGGCAAGAGAAGGTAAAAGGCTTGAAATGTTTTTTTCTTTTTTAAAACTGAAAGTTCATTAGCAAAAGTGGTAGATTTTTCCAATCTGTTACGTGCTTCTTTGATGCTTAAGTACTGTTACCCTAAGTGACTTGGCAGCCCCTGCTGAATGAGTAGGCGAGTGAGGAGGGATGAGCTGTAACGCACTCGAAGTGTCGTTCCAGAACCAGCTGTACCTCTGGTCTGTGGGACTTTGGTGTGCCCCCTCATGTTACACATCTCACTCTTGATGTCTAGGAGGAGATCCTGCGTGGGTTCACCTCAGAGAGGGGGCCACTGTGAATCCTCCTGCTGGTAACTCCTCAGCTGTGGGGGCGAGCTCCGGAAGCCGTGTTCTCCCCTGGGGCGCTGCCATAGCTGGCAAGCACAGTGCCCATCTAGCTGCTCCTGCTGCTTGCTTTTACTGGCAGGGATATAAGGCATGAGAGAAAAGGGTTTTTTTAGCAATGATGAGTAAAATGTTATATTAGCATGTTTAAGAAGCTTCACCTGGAAGCTCAGAAATGCCTGGCTTCCCAGAAAGGTCCCTCTGCACCAGGCAACCTCCAGGGAGGCCCTTCTCACACGTGTAAGGCAGTGACCCATGTCCCCATGGGAGACTGTGTTTTTCAGCTTCCTCTTCCTGCTCATCAGGAGACTGCTTATTCCTTACCCTTTTGCTGACTCAGGAAGGCCTGATATTAAGTTGTACTACCTTGGGCCTACAAAAACC
Source organism: Melanocharis versteri (assembly GCA_013397845.1). Classification (NCBI taxonomy): domain Eukaryota; kingdom Metazoa; phylum Chordata; class Aves; order Passeriformes; family Melanocharitidae; genus Melanocharis; species Melanocharis versteri. The sequence goes on from VZTG01004761.1 coordinate 81,217, forward strand.
CATGGTACCACTGCAAGGCAATCTTCAAGCAAGTCATGGAGGGTTAATACAGGTCCACACTCAACATACTTTACAAGTTTGACTTCCACAATTAATTGACTGAATTACAATGTCCTTAGATTTATCAGCAGAGCCTAGTTTCACAGGTTTCATAATTGGATTATATATGTAGAATAACTACATGATTTTGACAAGACTTCCAGATATCACGAAGAAATGGGTTAGAAGAAGCCAGTAAAGACACTGGCTGTGTGAGCTACTGCAGCCTTCACAAACCTCCTAAGATGCTGCTGGGTTGGCAAGTGTAGTCCTGTGCCTCAGCCAGTGTAACACAGTCCCACAATACATAAACACTGCACACTTAAGTAACCCAGAGTCACCTTCAAAAGTGGAGCCAGAAGGCAAGCAGAGAGCCCCATTCCACCAACGTACCCGTGTATACACCATCTTACACACAGAAGCAGTGTTAATCTAAAGAAGAAGGCACAGGTAATTCCATACATCAGCTCTTTTGTCTGGTGTTTTTCAATGTCATCTTCTACCAAGAAGTACACTGTTTCCACCTCCATCACAATGGGCCTTTGTTCCTAAATTAGCTTTGGTGTTGCTGATGCACAAACACTCTGCTGAAATCTGACTGAAACCAGACCATTGCACGGCTTTCCCAAGCCACGCAAACTTGCTCCCAGCCTGCCTTTTGGCCTCTAGAGAGGGGCCCACACAGCCAGCATCTAAAAGACTGCTGCCCCCAACCACCAACTGGGTAAAGATGCTTCCTGAAGGGAGTGGCGGCAAGAGGTTCACCAGCCACTAGTGCTTCTTCCTGTAGCGGACTTAGCAGTTTCTCTACCTAGTATCCCCAGGAAGAACAGAACTTCTCTCTGTTCAGTTTCTCTGTTTGCTGGTAGGAATTACCAGACAGCTTCCTGATCAGTTCTTCTGTGCCCTAAGTCTAACTGCCGAAATGCTAGTAAGTAAACAATGGACAGCAATCTATACCCATTCAGATCAACAGAGAAACTTGATTACAAGTCAAGTCACGGCTGAATTCCTCTATGACTGCAAAGCCTCCATATTCGCCTTCACATACTGTTTCCCTTTAAAGCATTATTTCTTTAATGTTCCTGTATAAAACCTTTCTGTTTACATTTAAATTAAGTCATAAATTTGCAGTCATAATATGCTGTTCAAATATCATGCTCAATAAAATAAGAGTTTGTGCCTTGTGGCAGCCACATATTGATCCTACCTAATTCTAATGTATTGTTGACCATGTTTTAACACAGAAAGTCGTAAGGGCTGATTAATCTATTTCATTGTTATAACATGACCTTTTACACTGTTTTTAAGTAGCAGAGCATATGTTTTAGAAGCATATGTTTTGTATAAACATTTTCACTAAGAGCAAAACTGGTATGTGTTATTTCACTGATATTTCTAGGCAGAAGTGCTAGCTTTCCTGAAATGAGAGAAGTAAATTAAAGCTTTTGGTTGACTGCATTCTTTCTTATAAAATGCAATAGTGGTAAAAGCATTTCCCAGCCTTCCCAAAGGGAGGTTGATGGATGTGATTGCAACCCACACACCTCCCTCTGGGAAAGAAAATACATCACGCCCACAGAAAAAGGATTTCTGGATAGCGCTTTTGCAAGTTGCCAGGCTTTCTTAACTATGAAACAGAACTATCACCAGATCTCAGAGGAAGTCATTATGGGAACCTACTCAGGGAACTTAGAATCAATTAACCTTCAAAGTCAGCGTGGTCACCTCGTAATGACTCAGTCATATGCTATGATCACACTGCTTATTATGCAATAGCACCTAAATGATAATTAATGATTATCTAGAGATTCCTGATGAATTTAAAAATCTACAAACGAACCCCAAAATCTAGGCCCAAACCCCTTGAAGAAACATTTATCTTGCTTAGATTTCAAAACAACATAAACTAAGTTAAAGAAGCATGCCATCAATTCACTCCAGTTTTAAAATAGATTCAATTTGGTAAATTATCTCACTTCTTCTCTAGTTCAAACATTTCTTCTGTCAACTTGTAAAAGAAATGTTTTCCCTAGGGACTCTGTGGTCAAATGTATCATGCATGACAGCCAGTCATGCAGTTGTCAGCCCAAGACTAGACTCATACATTACTACTTCTGTTTTATGTAAGAATAAGGGGGTTTACATCCACTTCATTTCACTGCCTTTATGAATTGTGCAGTTACCAACCCACTCCTCAGAAGTACAATGTGTACCAAACATTTTGAAAGAGCAGAACAGGGTTGCTAGCTCATTAAATTACCTACTGGCTGAACAACATTGCACTTCAATTTTTCTTTATCTAGCTACCAGAAAAATGAACACATGTTCCAGCATCACCACTTTCATTTGTCCAGCTTCTATTAGAGACACCAGCTGTCATGAAATCCTCTCTTTAGTGCGCCTAAATTCCTCAGTTATACGGAACAAGAAGCATTGGCCTCAATGGCCAGTCAGAACACACGCACCAAAACCTGGACTATAATTTAAGCAGTTAAGTCCTACTAAGCGGGGGAGCCTGAGCATTCTTGTGAATCCTTCCTGCACCCAAACACCAGTGGTATTTAGGTTTCCATCACTGAAGTTCCGGAAGTGCCCGGAGTCTGGATACAGCAGGTGGTTACTTTGGCCCAACAGAGTGCCTTAGTATTTTGATTTCATCTACAACATTCAAATTTAATATATGAGGAGCATTCAGGTGTAGCAAACAAGAGGGGCAGGCATTTTGCTCAGGGACTGCAGCACGCGGAAACCAATTCTCCCTTTGAGACGTGCTCAGTGTGTGGCAGAATTACACCGGCTCTAGAGCCTGTCCTTTCAGCCCTGTCAAACCTTTGTTCTAACCTGTCTACATATCCTCTGCGCATCTATCTGTGGGCCTGGAATTCAGGATTTTGAAATCCAAAGGTGGCACAAGGTGTACAAATTAGTGTCACAGGGTTTGCTGGCTTCCTGTTACAGCCCAGAAGCACCAAATATTTAATCCTCCTCATGAATTTCAGTGCAAAGTCGCTGGAGAATAATTTTCTTATTCACTTATGGGTAAAAGTAACAAAAATCTCAGAGGTATTTCTACCAAAAGACAACTAAAAATTGAAGAAACCCAGCGAAGACTTCAAGCTTCTCTGGAAGACAGGCTATAACTCTCTTCCAGAGCATAACTGTAAAAACTTAAATTAAAGCCCCAATAAGATAGAAGAGGAATTTAAAGAGTTCACAGTTATTTGCTCTTATTTACTCTTCAATGATCAACTAATGAAATGGTCATAATTTTTATACAGGGATGTATCATCTTCTCCTTGCACTGTTCTGTTTTGGTTAATAATATGAAGCTACCAACAAAGTAGAAACTCAGAGACAGTGGGATGCACAGGACTAAGTTTAAAAGAAAGTTTATGCTTTCAAATGAAGCATAAATCCTAGTATTTAATGCACAAATGCTTCTAAGTTAATGTCATTTCACTCTAATACTTTAAAAGCTTTTTATTTTTAAAAAATTTATAAAACAGGTAATTATCACTCAGAACCATGCTACAAGAGCTAACCATCTTAAATTAAGACTTCTAATTCAGAGATGAAGTTATGTTTTTTGCACAGAAAAGTATGAATAGCTAACTCCATCCACAGCTTCCAAGTGAAAGGAGTCAGGTATTGCTATCAAACCGTTTCACAAAAAGAGGCCACCTGCATTGCTTTTGTGAATTCTAAGGAATTACTATACAATATAGGACGAGAATATTTATTCTTTGTGTTGCAGCAAGAAACCATAACCAAGGCTCTACAAAGAACCACAAACTGAGTATATTTTTACATCTGCAGTCCAAATAAAGAGATAATAAAGTGGAAGAGAAAATAAAATGGAAGCAAGAAATTATGCATCCAAGGCCAGAAAAAGGGGTACCAAGTAGGTGCAAAGCATGCTTGAGGAAAGAAAATAATTTTCACTGTGCAGAGACATCTGTGTTTTCTAGTCTGTGAAGTCTGAAAAAATGATGGCTTCAGCAGAGCTCACTAGAAATAGCTTAGTACAGCTAACATATAACAGACTCTAATTGCTGCAGCTGGATAGAAAAAAGTACTACGAAATTCTGACTAATTCAATTATTTGTGTGATAAAAGCAAAACCAAGAAAACTATTAAGGTTTTAAGTTAGATGAGGAAAAGACAGTGGCTTACAGTTTGTATGTAATATGCATAACATTCCTTTCAAGATGATGAAAGAGTCCACAGAGTGGGAATTTAAAAGGTTATTTCCAAGTTGAGAAAGGAGGCACTTGTCACTAAGACCCAGAGTTATGAAAATACGTCTGAATGCTCTAAATATACCAAAAGACTGCAATAAAGTAGGGTTCTTCAAGGATATCTCATGCTTGTGCGTGGCTGCTGAATCTTTTAAGGAAGGACTTACTTTACAAGTTTCATAAATGAAATGTTTCATAGAACTTGGGTTTTTGGTAGATCAGTTCCCTGATACAAGGTAGTTGAAAGAACTTCCAAACACCTGTATGGATAAAGTAGCTCTGTTTTGTATTCTGTGCTGTGGGGACCTACCTTGCCACTGCAATAATTAACCAACTGCCCACATATTCCTGCATATAAATCATGACCTTGAATAGAATCATAGAATGGTTTATGTTGGAAGGGACCTAAAGGTCATCAAGTTCCAAATCCCCTGACATGGGCAGGGTCACCTCCCACTAGACCAAGTTTCTCAGAGCTCCATCCAACCTGGCCTTGAGCACTTCCAGGAATGGAGATCCAGAACTTCTCCGGGCAACCTGTTCCAGTGCCTCACCACCTCACAGTAAAGAATTTCTTCCTAATATGCAATCTGAGTCTGCCATCTTTCAGTTTGATGCCATTCCCCCTTGTCTAGTCAATTGCTCCCCTCCAAGAAACTGCCAGTTAGTAAGGCAGAAAAATGTTTAGGAAGCCGTATGCAATATAGCAAACCTCTTGCTGAAGCAGAAAAAAGAATCAGTAGTGAACAGGCCATAGACCTTGTTGCCCTGGGACTGCGCATGTTGACATATGGCAACAAAAGGGCAGCTGCAGTTGCTCAGTTATACAAAATGGTTTCTCCGTGTGGTATACTGCCTCATTACTGTAGTTAGAAGAGAACACAAGTGTCAGGAAATATACCAGGTTCTAATCAGAATGGAAAACAGACACTAAGGGTAGAGTCTGAGGATAGCAAAACAGGTTATTTAATGAGATTTCAGCTTTATTTCTGTTCGTAAGGAATTGTTCTGTAAGAACAATGACGGTCAAGAGGGTAGGTCCCTAAGCAAAATGTGAATATTAGAACGTTAGAGAAAAAGGATTACATATTTTATGCCTAAGCATGCGATTAAAATGACAATCCTGTCTTTTCAATAGCTTTATATAACATCACGGTGATTTTGAGAACTACAAAACTTTGTAACAGTTAGCATATTCAAGTTTACAAAGGGATTGCTAACGTCATCTTTTCCTCTTCAACTGTCTAAATAAATAAATGCATTACCTTTGTGATATCCAAATTAGCACTTCTTCAACTTGAAAGACTCACAAAGCAGTTTGGAAAAGTGAAAAAAAAATCTCTAATTGAAGCTATATAGAGATTGCTCACCTTGCAAAACAATTACCTAAATTGCAATGCACAGATAATTTGCTGAGCTTCATGCCATCAAGCTTATGAAAGATGCAGATTGTCATTCTTCTGCTCAATGGACGGTAGTGGGTACACACGGACACACACAGCAACCTTACTGCCCAAACAGCTCCTATTCCATGTGCAAAGTGGGAGTGGGTGGAATAGTCCCATTCCTCCTCTCACTGTCATGATCACCAAGTCTCCTTCACAGCTTTCAAGTACAGATACCGGCCTGATTTCATCTGGACAGATTACAGAGCAGAAAGAGCTGCAGAAGCAACAGTACTCTGAGAGTAAGGTTATAGAGCAAGAGAACACAAGAGTTAGTATCCAGTGGGGAGAGGAAGAAGCATCACAATACACAACAATTTTGCTGCGTATTCATGTCACACTTCAAAGAATTCTAAACAAAACCCAGAAGTAGTAAGAATATAAGGAACTTTTACTTTATACAGGATGATAGTTTAGTTTGGAAAAAAAATACTTGTTTAAATTACCTAAATTGGGCAAACTAACGCAAGTGTATACAACTGGAACTAAAAAACCAAGCCAGACTACAACTAATACAATAAGCCACCACATGCTGGATTAGAAGTGTAAAAATATGTTTGCATAAACATAACAAAGTAGTATCACGCATATACAGACCATAGAAAACATGGAACTCCAAAAGCTACTTCCCAGTTTTCTTTTAAAATCTATACCATAAATCTACATGCTACTGAAACCACGCAACACTGAAGTATCTTTACAAGGTAAGTGGAAATACCATTTACTAAAGCTAGTAAACAGGAAGACATAACCTACATAAGAAAAACCACATGAACAGCCAAGAAAAAGACATAGGTGCTGCCCAAGATGCTGGTACCAGGTCTTCTGCTTGCATGAAATACTTATGCTAAAGCATGGTTAGCTGACACAGAGCAAGTATGGCAATAATAAAGTGCCAGGCATGCAATCTATGTAAAGAAATGCACATTCCAGCAGCAGGCACTGACAAACTCTTAACAGATGACTAGTGCTTAACTCCTACAATTGCAGTCTTTGAGGAACTGGAAGCCAGACATGAAATGAAGAAGTAGTCTCTGCTGACATATCTACCTCAATCTATTAGCAATGACATTGGATGAAAAATTGGGAACTAAACCAATATGAAACAATGCGAAAGTTCAGTTCTCATTTCAACACAAGAGAAATGGAAAAATTTCTGGTTTATGTGGGCTAGAAAAAGAGAAAAAGCATTCACTGAGGCCACTTTACACCAGCACAAAACACAGTAAAATTTGCTAGACTAATCTCCACTTAGAATCTCTATTCTCCTCTGATCTTATCTTCAAATCAGTTTATTTAGTTCCAGGCTAGTCTTCTGGATCCATAACATCAACAATGATTAAAGTAACAAGCATAAAAAAAAATCCTAAATACGCTGATTTTTTTTAAACTTTGTAGTGCATTCAGAGTGAAAAATATGTGTAGAAATCAGGAAGCTACAACACTGACTTAGAAATGAAGATTTCTAAGGCTATTATCTATTTTCTTTTGGGGTGATAAGGAACTTCCATTAAATCACTGCAATTTTCAAAGCATCTGTTTTTAAAAAACAAAGAAACAAATATTCTCCTACTCCTCCACGGGTCTCTAGAGTTACTTACAGCTCCAGAATAAGAATGACATCTGTTTTGTTCTCATAGACGTCATGAAGTGTAATCACATTAGGATGCCGAATCTCTTTTAGTATGCCAACTTCTCGCTCGATATCTTCCCGGCTTACTCCACGACGGCTGGATTTTGTTCTCCTCTTCTTGATGAATTTTGCTGCAAACTGCTGACCAGTACTTTTCTCGCGGCATTTTTTCACTACGGCAAACTGCCCACTAAAAAAAAAGAGATGATGAATGTTCATTTCAAGAAAATTTAGAGTTAAGAGCAGCCTGTGTACTGTTGTGAGGGAAATCAGATTTTAACTCTGCTTGACTAAAGTATATTACTGCTTTTTATGCCATCTAGAATAACACTTGAAAAAAACCTATAAGAGGAAGGAAAGGTAATTTCAGATATGGCTTTTGCATCACACAAATGCACACATTTCGGCACGTCTATAAGTAAAAGGTAACACTTTATCAGTGAGGACCACTCATTTCAACAAATTTTCAACAAATAGGTGCACTTGGGATTACTGGGCAAAAGTAATGGTTTCTGGATTTCTCCTTCCACATGCATGCTGAGTATTTTTTCTTTGTTCTGCAGGTGGGACAATTTGTAGCTTCTTACAATCTACATGATTGGTCAATATTCACTTCGTTCTATCCTCAAGTTTGTTTTTTAAAAAGTTTTTAAAACAAAACTGGGTTTCATGACACTGCTTTGGATTTTTAAAGCACTGACTAAATACAGTAGCATCAAGAACTACAGTTACTGCTTCATCTCGTTAAGTACAACAAGTTTGAAGATGAGAAAAGTACCTAGGCACTGAGAAACAAAACCTGTGTTTGTATTACAAACCAGAGGAAACTCCAGGAAGCTGCTGACTCCAGCACACTATCATTGATGTACAAGCCTGCTGTTGCTAGATGTACACACTGATCTAGATCAGAAATCTCCAGGAGTCTAATGTTGACCTAAAGCAAGAACAGGATTTCTTAAACTGGTTTTTTTTTTTAAGTTTCCCTAATCTCTCGTTGAGGATTCTCTAGAAATTCTGTTCCTGCTTTTTTCACCATAGGAAGGAACCATAGAATTACAGAATGATACTGAGAACATTTTTTGAAGTTAGCCTACCCTGTTAACTGAAGAAGAGCTGTTCTCTAAAGCAGACTTAGAACTGCAATTAAATCACAGTTAGCCCTAATAGGTTTGACTACTTGAACAGCCATCTAACATTCAGAGCTACAAGTTTCATGCCACCATTATTGTGCTGATCCCACTTCACTTGCCTGGACTTGGCCTGCTAGTGTTATCAGAGATGCTCTTTGCCATGTAAGACATTCATATACAACTGAAAGAGAAAGCCCAGACCTCTAGAATACTTGTGTCATCCTAAACTGGCAGCAGAGAGCTAGACAAGGTGTCCCAGGGTTCATCAGCCTTCTCTGCCTGGTTCAGTCCAATTTCAAAAAAACTGAGTTTGATCTCCAAGGGCTGAGCAATTTTGCATTGCCAGAGTAGAGGTATTTGCACTGCTGAATCGAAAACAGCCTTTCTGGCTCTTGCTTCCAGAAGAAAAGCAAGTGATTGTCTCACACTCTCCCCCACAGCATGCACATCTCCACAGAGATACAAAGCTTCATTCAAAAAGCAGTCAGTTCTGCAGAAAATTCACAGTTTCAGAGAAAAAACAAAGTGGAGCATCAGACAGATACAGACATCATCACAACTCCAAACAGCTACTCAAGCTCATGGACCACAAGGAAGTCAAAAGCTGCTGTTTGTCTTTTGACAACCTGGATGGCTTTTAGGCTAAAAGTCTAAAATGCCTGATAAAGGAAGAAAAATATTTCTGCTCATGATTCATCCATAGGCTTGAATGCTGCATGGCTAACCACTTTTTTATCAATGCTCAGCCTGTAAGTTTAGCAAAAGCTACTGCTTCATTATGGAAGATCAACAAAACAAAAAAACCCCAAACAAACAAAAAACCCAAACAAACAAAAAAACCCCAAC
>VZTG01004763.1:0-59562 GCA_013397845.1 Melanocharis versteri
TGTGAGAGGGCAAGAAGGCCACCAAGGCTACCAGAGGACACCAAGGATATGTCATTATGTCAAATTGGCACCGCAGTGCACCGGGGTTCTACTGAAGGAAAGAAAGTCTAAGCTTCATATGTGCCTTTTTGGGGCAAATCTCCATCCACGGCCTTGAAAACACCCTTTAATGTCCTGGCTGGTGATTTTCCATGGAGAGCATGTCCCACATGCCAGGGGTAAAACGCCTCCCCTGGGGAACAGTGAGGTGTCACCCTGCGGCTGCTGATTGAGAGGAAGGAACACAGCTGGGCTCTCTGCTGGGTTCCACTGCCTTTGAAGCATGGGAGGAGGAGGAGGAGGGGGAAATGCCTAATGCTGCAGGACAGCACAGGCAGCAGGCTGGAATCCAAGAGACCTCCCTGGTGACACTCAGCGGCGGGGAAGCAAGCGCCCCACGGGACTCAGGCAAACACATCCAAGTGAGAAAAACAAGCTCCTCAAATAAAGCTCCACCGAGCAGCTGCATGTGCTCAGGGGACACACACACATACGTGGATTTGGGAGCTCAGCTGTGACCTCACAGAAACCTTTGGGGGGTTCCAGCACAGACCTGCCATTACAAACCCCCAGCTTCAAAGCAAACCCTTTAACTGCTCATTCCCAAAGTTCACTGCCCACAAACTGGTGTGATATTTTAACTAATGATTAAATAGTGAGGCTGCTACAAGCACATCTTTCCTCTCCTGGGGAACTTTATTACTACAGCAGGTGATGCTCAGCCAAGACTCAGCACTGCTATCCTCTTGTCCATTTTCATTGCACAGAACCATGTTAGAACACCTCCACATCCCTGGAAGTGTCCAAGGCTGGGTTGGACAGGGCTTGGAGCAACCTGGGGTAGTGGAAAGTGCCTGCCCATGGAATGGGATGAACTTTGAGGTCCCTCCCAACCCAAACCAGTCTGGGATCCTACGATTCTGTGTTTGCAGCATTGTCCTCACCTGGTAGTTATGAAATGTTTCAGTGCTTTCCTGGTGGTTTTGTAGCATTTAAAGGTTAAAAAGAGAATGGCCTGGGCATTAAGAGATTTCTTCCTTCTGTTACTCTTCTAATGCTCCCTTTCTATTCAGCAGTTATAAAGGTTTGATTTGATGAGCCCCCAGGACTCTCCATCCTGTGCTGTGCCCAGATCACACAGCTGAGCGAACTGGGTGCCAGGTGCTTCCACACCTTTCTTGGCATGGCCTCAAAAGTCCTAAACAAAGACTCCAGGGAGGTGGCAGGGCTTTAAAGGCTGGGAGAGGAAAAGAGAAGCAGGAAATCCAAGAAGGGAGTGAGGAGAAGTACATGGCATATGAAGAGCACAGCTGAGGCTGGGGAGGAAGGCACCACACAGTAGGTGGTTTCCAAAGAATAACCTGACACTACCCTCACATGTGGCCACCCAGTGCTGCATCACTCATCTCCATCACGGCAATCATTTAGGAACATTTTAGGACTTGCCATCGTCACCAACAGCTATTTAAATTTGGGATGTGCAGCAGCACTCCCATAGAATTGTACCTCTCCTGTCCCTTATTTAGTACAAAATTAGTCATTTTTTTGCTGTGACAATTCACTGGTGAAGGCAAATCTTAAAAATGAGCTTGCAAGTGTTTTGAGCTTCAAAAATCTGTCTCTGTAAAAGCCTGATGATGGTTCTGCATTTCATCATGTCACGGCTGCATATCACTGGAAAAATAAAAGTCACAGCTCAAGGAAGATAACAGGGTAATGTCTGGAAGGGCTCCTGGCTGTCAGGAGGAGCCCTCACAACTGAAAGGCAAGAGAAAATCTTTCCCTAATCTTTCCTTTCTGAAATTGCATCGTTGTGCTGAAGTACTCAGAGCTATCACAGGAGCACAGCCACCCACACACCCCGATGCACACGACAGGAGGCTCTGGCAAAGCAGAGAAAGCAGGGCTTCATTTCAAGGAGAAATCGTAGAAAACCAGATCCAAACAGCCTTAAGGCATCCTTACACCAAATAAAAAGGGGGAAGCGTCTGGGAAATGCCCCTGTGAGCGTGGAAATGGCTCTGCCAGCTCCAACGTCACCACTGCTGCCACAGCCCCTCACCTGGAGTGTCCTTCCCTGACCAAGGGAAGGGATCCAGTGGGAAATCCTGCCCCACCCTCATGTCCAGCAGTGCCAGGCTCCAGCGAGTGGCAGCTGTGATGGAGCTGCAGCCCCAGGCTCCCAGGGAGCCCCAGGGGAAAGGCTAAAAATTGATCCCCTCACAGACATTTTTGCTCTGATTGCCTGACAGTGGCCCAAAGGCAGTTCAGACTAACACTCTCTTTTGCCACTTCTAAGTGGAATTCACTTGCATTTTCCCTCTTCTCCCCATTCCCAGCAGGTCAGCAGATATTTGTGCCTGCAAAATATCCATCGGAGCTGCCACCTGGCTAAAAATAAAATAATTCTGCTACTGGCAAAAAATAAAACGTGAATTTAAAAAACGCACATTCCTCAAACACACCAACCTTCAAAGAGGGGGTTTTATTTATCCATGTGGGTTTAAACACAGCTACTAAAGAAGGTGACATGTCGGAGATTTCCGCCCAGGACAGAGCTCCTGGCAGCATCAGAGGAGCCTCAACATTAGAAAAAGAGGGAATTGATCTTGTTCTGTCAACTTTGAAAGTGCCTCTGTAGCACCGGGAGAAGCCTTTCAGGCAGGTTTTTGCAGCCTGTCCTGGCTTTGCTCCGATTGCTGCTGTAGCTGGGATGTACAGCTTTGGTACGAGGGGATTATCTGTTATCCCACCCTTTGGGAGCACCTCCTGCTGTGACTAAGTCTTTTCTCTGCTTCATCTCTTAAATTTCACATAACTAACAAAAGTACAGCACATCCAGCATCACATTTCTTTCTCCTAATGCCGCTCAGGCCCTTGGGGGACTAAACAATCCCTGAAAGGTATTTAACATCACCAGATCTGATTCTTAATTCACTGATAAACTGAAATCTGATGGCATTTTTGGGTTCACAATCACACTTGCTTCGTGTCACACTGCTCATTAATGCTTGTTCTACTGTATTTTATGGGAAGGAACAGAGTTGGAAGGATTTAAAGCACAGCCCTGGAAATAAAAAGAAAGAATCATTCTGCGCTTTAGGATCAATCGATTCTGGCGTTGTCCACGAGGAATACCCTTGGCATCAACAGAACCATTTAATCCCTTGCTGTCATTTGGTCCATTCTCTCCTGGCTCAGACAAATCTTCCCCACTTTATCCCAGGAGAGTGAATATCCTGCTAGTGAAAGGCCAGGAGTCTGTTTGAACAGGGATCACACAAAGCAGAGCTCTTTAGAATATGAGGGTTTATGTGGGGCTCCGTGACCCCTCCCCAGGCTGGAGGCACCTTCAAAGCCCAGGGGCACAAAGCAGAAGTCAGGGCATTGCTCATCCAGAGCTGCTGGCAACTTTGGGGCATTGATCTTCACACAGGCAGCAAATCCAAAGGGAGCAGGGAGGTCCTGGGCCCACCAGTGGGATATGGATTTGGGGGAGATGTTTCTGCAGCCAAATGCTGCCATCAAGGGATTTAATATAATTTAAAGACAAGGAGAACTGAGGACTTAAAGCTCATAACACTGCATAATCAATTAGAGTGATACTAAATAAGTCGCTAAAAGTAAAAGCAACCCAAACTCCTCTCCCATCAGTTCACTTGCTTATGGATTCACATCTGCATGCCAGGAGGGAAGGATATTCCCTATCCACATTCCCTGACTAAAGAATGTGCTGCGATGCAGAAATGCAAAGTAGAGAGTTGGAGAGAAAGAGCTAAACCAGTATGGTATAATGTCATATCTGTACGATTATCTTCATGTGAAAACATCCAGCAGCCCCAGGAGCAGCTGAGGGAGCTGGGAAAGGGGCTCAGCCTGGAGCAAAGGAGGCTCAGGGGGACCTTCTGGCTCTGCACAACGCCCTGACAGGAGGGGGCAGCCGGGGGCGTCGGGCTCTGCTCCCAGGGAACAGGGACAGGACAAGGGGAAACGGCCTCAGGCTGGGCCAGGGGAGGCTCAGGTTGGACACCAGCAGGAATTTCTCCATGGAAAGGCTGCTCAGGCCTTGGCAGGGGCTGCCCAGGGCAGTGGTGGAGTCCCCAAACCTGGAAGTATTCAAAAGCCATGTGGATGTGGCACCTGGGGACATGGTTTAGGGGTGAACAGGGTGATGCTGGGTTTATGTTTGGGGTTTATGACCTTAGAGTTTTTTTCCAACCTTAAGGATTCTGTGATTCTACATATCAACAATGAAGACAGGGTTCACTTGGTGAAACAAAAGCAAAGGCAGCCTCCCAGCAGTCCCATCTATCCATAAAATGCACAAATCCAGCCATCCTGAAAGAATGTACACAGCAATTCTTACACACACAGCAGGCAAAACTCCTGCCCACAGAAATTCCTGGGAAGAAGGCAGGGAAAGATCATAAAAATCCTGTCCTGCTGCACAAAACCTCTCCAGACACATTCACCTCTCAATCTCCTTTTGCTGTCATTTCCAGGCGTTCAAGAGACAAAAAAACCGTCTCTTGCCAACCCAGATGAACTGAAAACCACTCTTGGTACTGCTGACGGCTGAACGAGCATCTTGCCACATCTGCAGAGAGTCTGAAAATCAGAGAGACAGCAGAGTGTCACCCGGAGGGCACCACAGAGAGGAGGAACCACTGCTGGAGTGTGCCTGGAGGTCCTGACAGCAGAAGAAGGATGTGCTGCAGCATGTGGAGCTTCTGCACCCCTGCAGAGCAGAGGATCCCCAGCAGAGGATCCAGTTTTTTCCACTCAGGTCTCCATCCCTGCTCCTCCCAGAGGTCCCCCCACGGCACGGGGTGTGCTGTCCTCACCTCTGAGCAGGCCAGGGCAAGAGAACCCAGCCTCAAACACTGAACCAGGAGGGGATCCACTGAAACACAAAGCACTTGGGTCTGCTCACGCAGAATTCCAGGCTGCTGAGGACGAGAAAAATCAGGGAAATTATCCGTTCATAATTGTGATATCCATTACAAGACAGGGATTCTAATTACTGTGTTTTTCTGCTTCTTTGCGTGTGCTCTACAGAGCGAAGTGTACAAAGGGAATGGGTTTGTTTCCAGGCGGTTTTTGTGCTCCTTTTCCATTTGCCTGGCAAGAAGGGAAGCTGCATAAAGCACTTGGCATCAGAGGTGTGCTGGGCACCTACCCCCACGCCAGAGGGACCGATGGAGGCACCCAGCCACATCACAACTCTGCTGCACCATTTCAGGGATGCTTTTCTTGAGGATTCCAAATCCCAGAATGATTCCTAATACCTACATGAATCTCAGGAATGCCACACTTTTGCTGGGTATCCAATCTGAGGGTTGAATTCCCAGATGTTCCCTTAGGAAAATGGTAAAAATTAATATTTTTTCCCTGTTAACTGGGGGAGAAACAATTTTTCCCATCAAGTCTGGTGGGCACCATGTAATGAGGCAGTTTTAAAGTTCTTGCTGCTGCCAACAACATCCTCACAATACAAATGTGTTTGTAAAGGTCCTGGCACTTCATCTCTAGGAAGAGAAACCTGCCTCAATCTATGGCATATGACAAAAAAGGTCCACAAGAAGCCCTTAGATAGATGTTCCCAGTCTTTCTGCCCATTCATTATAGATTTATAGGATCATTGAGGCTGGAAAAGCCCTCCCAGCCCATGGAGTTCCAGCTGTGCCCGATGCCCACCTTGTCCCCAGCCCAGAGCGCTGAGTGCCACCTCCAGGCCTTCCCTGGACACCTCCAGGGATGGGCACTCCATTGCAGGATTCGTGATTACCTTCATTGTTAATATGCCTGAAATCTTCTAAATAAAATTCCATTTGTATAATAATTAAATAATATAAGCAGGAAGCCATCCCAGGATGGAAATGGATAATCCCAGTGGATAAAGGGATGAATGGAAACAATTTTAACAAGAAAACTATGTGAGAAAAATTAAAATTTTTCTTTAAATTCAAGAGTAAAGCCTATGGAAGGTGGAGCATTTGTGCTATGAGGAAAGGCTGGGAAAATTGGGATTCTTCAGCCTGGAGAGAAGAAGCTTCAGGATGACCTAGTTGTGACCTTCCAGTACCTGAGGGGCNGACCTGGGGGGCCCACAAGAAAAATGGAGAGAGACTCCTTCCAAGGGCCTGGAGTGCCAGGACACAGGGAATGGCTTCCCACTGCCAGAGGGCAGGGATGGATGGGATATTGGGCAGGAATTGTTCCCTGGGAGGGTGGGCAGGCCCTGGCACAGGGTGCCCAGAGCAGCTGTGGCTGCCCCTGGATCCCTGGCAGTGTCCAAGGCCAGGCTGGACACTGGGGCTTGGGGCAGCCTGGGACAGTGGAAGGTGTCCCTGCCCAGGGCAGGGGTGGGACAGGGTGGGCTTTAAGGTCCCTTCCAACCAAACCAGTCTGGAATTCCCTGACAAAACAAGGCAGAGTCAGCTCGGAGGAGGAATTCCAAGGCTGCAGTTTCCCCTTCTTGGCTCTGGCTGTATCTGGAGTCAGAACGTGCTCTGAATAAATGCTTTTTTTTTTTTCTTTTTTTTTTCTTTTTTAAATGAAGCAATTAGATGTTCAGCAAAGCATATTCTCATCCTAATTCGATTCCTTTCATGCATCCCCCTTTAACTGATCCCATTTGTGTGCAGCAGGATTTCTCTGCCGTCCATGAGAAGTGTAATTTCTTCTCATGCCACATTGGGGGAAACTGTTTTATGATCCAGCTGTTGGTACCCTATTACCTTCCAATGAATCCTTTATTGCTAGCAAACATCATGCTCTCACAACTTAAAAGTTAAATACTATCCCTATAATATATCTACTGTTTTACAGCCAGTATTTTATATCCAGCATGTAATACATGGAATTTTTTCATATTTCTCCCCTGCAAACCAGACCCTCTGATCCCATCCCTCTCTAAATAAAAGGATGGAGTTCAAGGACCCTTGTGCAGACCTTTTGCCTCATACTGAACAAATCAAGCAGTGAAATCAAATGCAGAGAAAAATATTTCATCAGCTGAATCACAGAGTCTTCCCAGAAGAAAAGGAACTAGATATTGGTAACATAACTGTGGAATTTCCCATTGGTAAAGCCTGGGAACAGGCTTTGCAGGACAAAAAGCAGAACATTAAAGTTCACCCCTTTGCCAGCTCCACATCCTCCACCTGCCCCAGCCATAAGCGAAGAAAAAGAAGAAAACCCCAGTACACAGAAACTCTGCTTCAACCCCACAGGAAATTGTAAAAAATCCAGAATTTAAGCGGCCAGTCTTAACTTTATCTTTTGTAACCTTCTGACAGCATTGCCCAATGAACAACCCCACTGCTTTCAGCAGGCTGAGGGGTGATGATTTAAGTACTTTTGACTAGAATGTAAAAACGTGGCTTTGACTGAAGCCACAATAAGTAGAAAAGCCAAGAAAAAAGGACACCTTTCCTCTCAAGTATCTCTTTTACCAAATCACAGGTGACTCTAAGCCTTAGCTGCTGGCAAGGAATTATTAATTTTAGAGCTACTGAGGTTTTGTAATAGCATTAATTTCTGTGGACATGTGAGTGTCATAAGCATTTTAATTAAAAAAATCAAAATGACTTTAAAGTCTGGATGATGTTGGTGTTTCCATTCTTGAGACCACAGTTAAACATATTTGTTCCCTTCAATAAGGGGCATCTTTTCTTGATGGCTTTGAAATGCTCTCCAGGATTTCAGTTCCACCCTTAGCCCCTGCAGCCTCTCAGCTGAATTATGTCATTTGCTATGTTATATCATAGAATTATGTTGTAATATTATTACTTTATATTATATGACAAAATATATTATTCTTCTCTCTGTTTGAAGCCAAATATTCAGCTACGTATTTCTTAAGCCAAAGTGGTATCGACATAAAAGAACTTAAAATTCCTTTCACATCTCAAATAGAGCAAAATAACATTCCAGGATTTTTTTCCGCTTTTAAGCCATCATGTAGTGAAATTGGAACCCGAGCAGACAGCGGGGATCTCACGCCATTTGTTCTGCTCCGAATGAATGCATTATAGACAGGGAGTCATTCCAGCTGCCTCTCCTCACTAATTCTGAGGGAAAAATACTCATTTTATTTGTCAGGGACACAGAATTCTCATTGCCCACGTGCCAGAGAAAGCAATTTTACAAGAAGCCTGTAACTGACGGAGAAGGAAGGCGCACACTGGCTTTCAAATGCCCAAAACCCACCTGAGCTGACCCTGGTTCCATAGATTCCACTGTAAACTCCAGCATCCTCCCAAGACAACGATTTGATCCCCATTCCACCTATCTGCAGGCTGCCAGAACGGGCAATTTGAAATGGTGGTAATTAAAAGTTTTAATTAGTCCATGGAAAACACAAGCACGTTAAATGTGCTGATACTCCAAGCCGGAAGCAGAGATGGATTTATCCACGGAATGCTGCAAGGTGTGATGGCATGTTATGATTATTAAAGCTTACAAATCAGTTACAACTCTAAAACCATCGCCGAGAATAATTACAAGCCTAAAACAAACAACTCATTTCATTCTCATATCATGAGAGCTCTTCTATTAATCTGTTTCTTATCAAGAAGTTCTTAATTGGAAGAGGCCACACTAAGAAAATCACACTCAAAAAATCTAAACTCACTTTTTTCTTAACACAAACCTCAAATGAGCAAAAAACCTTTGAATAAAATGTAATATTTTCTCCTCTGCATAACAATAATGTTCTGTAGAGCACATGAAATGACGAAGAAACTTCAGAATCCCAACAACCAGGAGAAAAACTAAACGAGTGATAAAGCCACTGATGTCATCAGAATGAGCTAGGGACACAAATCCCAGCTGCCCACAGGGAATGGTGTAGGAATCACTAGAGAAAAATGAGGAGGCTCCAGAAAGTGTGACTGTTACGAGTGTATGGGAATTAACAGCAGGTCTGACAGCCTGCCTGATTCCAACATTGAGCTTAGCACAGTTCATTTTTACCTGTGAGAAACTCATTAGAAGGAATCCAAACAAGAGGGAGAGAAAACAGCCACAAGCTGCACCTGATGTTTTTCTGAATGCCTGAACGCTTGTGCTATAAATGACCAATAGTGGTATGTTGTAGTTAAATAATAGCCAATAGATGTATAGTAGTAGTAGTTAAAGACCCAATGAACACATAGCCTGATTGATAAACATGCAAAAGTGTATAAATTACACTGGTTTTTGCAATAGAGGTTTTTTTCTGCCTGAACTTGTAAGTCCTTTATGTCGTGTCTGCCTCGACAGCGACACAAGTGTCTTTCCTAGACAAGAAAAAATGTTATCCAGCTGTTCCCTCTCACTTTCTGCATTCCTTTGATTATGGACACATCCAAGTACCCATGTACCAAGTACCACCCAAGTACCCCAACACACTCCCATGAATTTTCCTTGTGTCTCCTCCATGTCTGATCCTGTTCCACCCCTTTGAAGACCAATGAAAGCAACGCAAATTCCTGCTCTCCCAGAAGCCCTGGCTTTGGCTGGAACTGAGTTATTTTTCCTCCCAGGAGCTGGTGCAGTGCTGTGGGGTGAGATTTCAGATAAGAATTCCATTGCTAAGGCGCTGATGCTGTGGTTGGTGCTGGGTTGTGCTTACCCCAAGCCAAAGATTCTCAGTTTTCCACGCTCTGCCATCCAAACACATCAGGAAGGAACCAAGACAACACCTCACCCTTGCAACCTCTCTACATGAATCCCTCCTGAGACCATTCCAACCTGTGGCATTCCAGCTCCTCCATTCACCCCACACCAAGGGCTTCTCTATTTATCTTGGTTCTCCAAATTCTCCAGGTTCCCTCTTCAAGACAGGCCTGCATTTCCCCAGTCTTTTCCTAAAACTACTTTAGAACCTACCAAAGATTGTGCAGAATTCAGCGTTTGCTTTTTAAACTCAGCACTTCCACCCCTCACCTCCTCACCTTGGCAGGGTTTGAATTATTTGATTACACAGCACTGAACATTTTCCCTATTTCATCCAATGATGAGCCAAATTGAAATGCAGGGTCCACACAGCATCTGAATATTGTATTGTTCATCAAGTGGAGATGGAGAGCAAGCCTCCCCTCACCAAAATCTTCATAGTGACAGAAAAACGAGCCTGTGTCAAATTACAACTGAAATTACATCCCTGCATAAACAGCAGGAGCAGTGAAATGGGAAAAACTGCCATGCAAATTATCCCAGCTGGCAAGATGTGTTCTTTACAAAGGTCTAACAGAGAAATACTGTGAATTTTGGGCAAAAAAAACCAAAAAAACCCCAAACACCAAGAACCCCAAACTATACTATGGCAGTGTGAGCCTGATGACACCTACCAGCCTTCTACTATCCCAAATCCAGCCCGATTTTTAAAGCCTGAAATGCTTAAAACACTGGATTTGTTTCAGATTGAATTCATGAGAACATTTTCCAAGCAACATGTGGGAGGCAAGGAAGACCAACTGATTATTAAATGCCAGGGTTTGGAGAATATAACCTTGGGTGCATACCCTGTGGCATTCCAAGTCATTTCTCCATGGATTTAGCACAGTTTGTGTGGGAAGAAGCTTCACCCATCCACGAGGGTTAACACTGCACTGTTAATAACAGTAATAATGTGATTTGCATGAAACAATTTCTGTATGAAGAAAAAAGAGCATGTTTTAAATTTAAAAAATAATTTCTCCTGAAATTACAGTGACCCACAGTTGGCAAATACATGATGGAACCCAGAAAGCTGCCAGGTGCTCCCATGCAGTGCTTTGCACCTCCTCTTTCACAGTCCATGAGAACAACACACAACAAAGGTATCCAGGACTAAAAAAAGGGTGTGAAAGAGGCCCTAAGGGTAAGGATTTGGCTTGGAAGGAATTTCAGTGTTTATTGTGGTGATGATCCATGTTTCACATGAGGAAGGTCTGGGTAAATGAGTCGATCCCAGATGACCATGAACTAACACCTACTGTGAGGGGTGGGGAAAGGCAGAGAGCCCCAGGAGGTATCAGGAAAAGATGTGAAGAGGAATTCCATCATTGCTCTGGCCTCATCTCCCCAGACCCACTGCACCTGCACTGACAGAGGTGCACAGGTGGGCAAAGAGCACCTGTGCTGCGAGAGCATCCTGGGTCTGACACGGGATCCAGCTCCTGGCTGTAAATACCCCTGGACTAAACACCACGGCAGGGGAGGGGTTATGCCTCCTTTCCTTTCTCCTTTCCTTTCCTTTCCTTTCCTTTCCTTTCCTTTCCTTTCCTTTNTTATATAAAGCAGGAATGAACCCACCAAGGTGGGAATGAGACAGGGAACCACTTAGGGCTAAATTTACAGCACCTGGAGGAAAGATTCCAGAAACCGGGAGCTAAAAGAGAAAACAAACAAGTTGAAGATGCCCCACGGTCATTTTGTGGATGCCAGGCCCCAGCAGTGTCCCACCACACTGTTGACAGCATCCTTTGAAGCCGTTTTTCTCTCCCTCTGGAGCAGGAGAGCAGCTTTCACTGCTGAACAATAGGATGTGCTTGGCTGCAGCACCCCGAGGTCACACATTAATTGTACCTCATCTCAACACCAACACTCTCAAATAAACCTTTGTGCCCAGGGCTGATCTCAATTTAATTCTCATCAGTGGCCTACAAGTGGAAATAACTCATATCAGCACTTACCTACTCCCAAGATCCCTAGGTTTCCTTTGAGAGATATTTTTCCACACCCAACTTCCCCTGTGAATGTGAAAGCTTTTACCAATCTGAGCCAAAATAATGTGCAAGAGCTGGGGTAAAAATAAGAAGATAAAAGGGGAAGACAGCAGGATCTATAAGTACAGTGGCTATAATCAGTATATAAAGGTAGGAGCTACTTCTTAGGGCATCAAAAGAGAACGATGTTTACGGACATTTGTTTTCCCAAAGGGAGATCATAAAGCACCATTTGAATGATTTCATATCTGCTCCAAAGATTGGTACAGGAGAACTTCAAAAGATAAGGATACATCATTCTGCAACTCAAACTGCTCTCCAAAGTCCCATTAATGTTGTTCATTCTCCCCTGCAGAAATGAACCCATAACTCACTCACAGGGGTTGCAAGAAATGCCATAAAATTGTCGGTATCTCACAGGGCAAACGTCTGCATGGGAAAGATAGTGTGGAATTATGGTGTGTGTGAACCCTCAGCAACCTTCCTGTTGATACTTCATCACCTGGCACACAGCTGTGGCTGTCCCAGCTATAAAATCATACACAGAATGGTTTGGGTTGGGAGGAACCTCAAAGCTCATCTCATTCCACCCCTGCCATGGGCAGGGACACCTCCCACTGTCCCAGGCTGAGAGGGGCCCCAGTGTCCAGCCTGGCCTTGGACACTGCCAGGGATCCAGGGGCAGCCACAGCTGCTCTGGGCACCCTGTGCCAGGGCCTGCCCACCCTCCCAGGGAACAATTCATTCCCAGTATCCAACCTAAATTTTCCCACTGAGCTGCTGAACTTGAGGTGGATGGAGGTCAGGTGGGATCTCTGCAAAGGACAAACCTCCTCGGACAGCAGATGTAAATATATTTAACTATTACAACTTAAAAGGTGGGAAGGAAGCGGGTTCCAACCAGTTAATGTTTTCCATGGCCCATCCTTCAACAATTTCACATTTGGAGGGGTCTTTGCAACTTCATGTTTGTTCTCTGCTCACACTTCCAGGGTGTCACAAGCAGCTTACAAAAGCTTTCAGATCACCAAGGAACCGCAGGACTCCACTTTCTATTTTAATTTATGTATTTTTAAGTAAGATGTTGAAAATCCCTGTAATTAGAACTAAAAGCTTGTGCTTGTGGGACCTCTCCATTGAAAATCACCGGTGAGCTCCCACAAGATGTTTCCACTGGATCCAGAAGTTTCGGAGAGTATTTTATTAATCAATAAATGCACCCCAGTTTTAAAATTGTGTTTATATATCCCTGCTGCAAAACAAGATTCCATGACTGTGAAAATTGCATCTCTTCTCACAGCACTTCATTTCCAGCAAATTAAACGTGGCACTACCGATAACCTCCATAATGAGGCAACTTGATGTGAAATAATTCCAGGTTTTCACAGCCTTCAGGAACAATTATGTAAAATGCACGGTGATTTAAGTGACTGAGCTTGTTCAAGCATATCTGCAGAGCCTTTTCCCCACCTTCCAGGCCTGGAAGTCTCCTGCAAGTGATCTTGGTCACACAGGAAACCTGGCTTGTGGCTGTGGTGAAAGCCTCAGCACGTGGCCTGCAGAGACTGCTGACTGCAGGGAGCCTTTATGGGTTCTCCTTTGAGGAACTCTGGAGGAAAACCCCACAGGGAGCGGATGGGAGGGGAACTGTGAGTAAAGGCAATGCTGTCACACGATTTTTTTGTGTTTCTGGCTGAAGAAAAGAGCCACTGGACCTTGGTGTTACATCCTAAGTGCTTCCTCTGCCATCTCTTGCCCTGCAGCAGCACGTGCATTTACCTTAGGATTGGAAAAAAGAGAGTAGAAATTTCACTCCTGTCCTTGCTGTGGCATTATACCTTCCTTTGTGACCTCAGCAGAGGACTGAAGAAAGTTTTGCCCTGAGCAGATTGTGCAGAGAGCCTGGGGGGGTCTCCTCTCTGGGGCTGTTCCAGAGCTGGGTGCACACAGTGCTGTGCCCTGTGCTCTGGGATGGCCCTGCTGGAGCAGGGAGGTGCCACCAGGTGCCCACTGTGGCTCCTGACCCATCCTGGGATTCTGAACATGGAGAACATAACACCTACATAAATATATCAGTGAATACTCTGGAAGTAGGATTAATTCTGTAAGCTATCCGTCTTTAATGACAGAACATATGTTTCACGAGAGTAATTCTCACAAAGTATTATATTCTCTCCAAAATGAAGCCAGATTTCAAGATTTTATTATTACAATGCACAAAACTGGGCGTTGAGACTCGGGTGAATACCAATGATCTGGTGAGAGACAAGTCACAGCCAACACAATCTGGCAGAATCTTTCAAGCCCTCACATTTTATTTTACTGTGATTATACGGCACAGAACTTTTTATGGAATAGCCTAATAAAAGTGATACAACACTGTGTGAAAGCATTTAAATAAAAGGACTACTTGATCCTGTCTTTTAAGGTCTGCTTAGCTGGGAGTTGTTCTCCGAAGGGCCTGCTGGAGACCCTGCAGTCACTGAGCCTCATCAATTTTCTTCTGTTTTGTGGAAAAGCCTCAAAGTCTCTTCCACTCTCTGTTGGTCACTCCTCACTTAATAATCAGAGAATCACTGAAGAATTGAGGTTTGATGACACCTAGAACTCATCTTCACCTCTGAGACAGTGGGAAAACACCAAAAGACAATGTTGCACCCTTTGCCCATCTGGTTTTGCTCCAAATGTGCACAGACATCCCTCAGCCAGCACAGAAGGTACAAATAGTGACTGTTCTGTATTTTTGTGTGTATTTCAACACCAGTGCCTGCAAAGTGAGGCAGTGTCTTTAAACTGAACATTGCAGGTGATGATCTCCCTTCTGCGTGATCAGAATTTAATGGTGCCCGAAAGGCTTTTGGAATTTGACTCTTTGACTGCTGAATTCTGACATTTCCCACACAGCCGTTAGATTTCAACTATCCTGACTGCTATAAAATGTGCCTAAAATTACACTCTTCAGCAAAACTCACAGCAAACAGTCTCATCATGTGTGATAACCATGGTCAGTGTGTCATTCCTAGCTGGGTACCTTGTGAGGCCACAAGCAAAATCCTCCCTGCCTCTCAGTAAAATAATTCCTGCATAGCTGGAATAAGAACCAAGAAACCATATTTAACTTTTTGTAGTATGCAGCAAACTCCACAGAGCACAGAGAGACTGATCCTCTACCCCTGCTGAGTTCTCACCTTCAGCAGTTTTGTTTGGTAGTCTCAGATTTTCAGATTTTCCACAAATGCCATGTGAAACATGAGCTTTGTTTCAGTTCCAGAGGCTCCTGTCTTTCCAAAATATTCCTTTTACCAAGAACCAAACCTGGGGGGAGGAAGAGGCAAAGGCACTCCTGAGGCCCACCCTGCACACAGCTGCCTTCAACTCTCTTCCCAATCTAACTCACTTTGGAAGTCCAGAGCACCAAGGAAAGTCTCAGTACTGTTTAATTACAGAATCCCAGGATCCCTGAGGCTGGAAAAGCCCTCCCAGCCCATGGAGTCCCAGCTGTGCCTGATGCACACCTTGTCCCCAGCCCAGAGCACTGAGTGCCACCTCCAGGCCTTCCCTGGACACCTCCAGGGATGGGCACTCCACAGCTCCCTGGGCAGCCCCTGCCAAGGCCTGAGCAGCCTTTCCATGGAGAAAGAGGGATATTCCCATGCCTTGACTGCTCCTTGTGCTGTCAGCCCTGGCCCGTGCAGTGCCTGGAACCATCAACAGCCGGAAGCCACAGCAGATAACACAAAGCTGGAGTTGAAGAGGGAATGCAGTGACTCCAAAACTCTCAGGTTCAGTGACGAAAGCCAAAAGCCACCTGGATTTTAATGCTCAGCCCAGAGCACACCCAAGTGCTCCAGCACTGAGGAACAGCTTCCTGCTGTCCTGAGAAAGACAGGAAGAGAAAGAGCTGGGACACACTGAGCTTCCCTTGCAGCAACAGTGGCTCCTGCCACCACCATCCATCTTCCCCTTGTGTCAGCCAAGCACTTGGAGAAGCGTTTCCCTGCTCCATTAAGCTGGCTGGAATCCGCCTGCAATTGACTTGCTAATGCAAAGGAATCCTGTGACTCTAACAGGGACAATTTGTTGCAGGACTGGAAAACCATTGGTGTGAGAAGAATCATCCCCCAGCTAATCAGCCATGGCCACCTGTAGAAGGGACTCCATCAGGAGTGAGCACAGGGAAAAAAGCAGTGCCACCAGATCCCTGCGGCTGTCAGGACATTTGGAGACGCAGCAGCCTGAGGTCCTTGTGATGGTTAAAGAGTGCATGGTGACAGCCAGCACGGAATTGTGCATGAAGGTGGGAAAGTGAACTCTTCAACCCTCCACAGAAGAGACTCGTTACCTCTGTCACTAAATTTTCATAATGCTGGATTAAAAAAAATCGCCACGTCCTGAATCCTCCTGTTAATAAAGAGAGGTGAGGTGGACACACAAATCAGGGAGCTGATCCTGTGTGCTTCCCACACAGCCTGGTCAGGCTGGGGAACCCTGGAAAGAAGGGAGCAATCATCTGGCTGGAGGAAAGATGCTGGCAGTGCCGGGAGAGCCTGGGAATGGGGGCAATCCGTGCAGACAAATGTCACGGGGTGCCCAGGAACCTTAGCTGGTGATGCTCAGCCCTGGTAAGGGAGACACTGCATGAACAACCAGGATTTTCTGTGCAGCCTGTCCAGCCAGCAGGGATCTGCGCTGAGGGCAGCAAAGGCAGGAGAGAACAAAGATGCTGGGCTGAGGGTGGCTCCCAGGGTCGAGCGTGTGAGGGAATCAAGTCGGGTAAAAGCTCTGATCTCGTCAGGTTCCTAAATAAACCCCAGGATCCAGACACCTGACAGGCTGGCCAAACCCAGATCCCCCTTCCCACTGCACACCTGGCACAGCACCATGAGCATGACCACTCTCCCAGGTGCTGGAGAAGGGAAAAGCCACCATGTGACAGGGAAGAGGAGCCCCGAGCTCAGGCTGGCCCCTGCTCCAGGGCTGGCTGCAGGAGCACAGCTCCCAGGGACACACAGAGGAGAAGGCACCAGCCCGGAATCTCAGAATTCCGGAATGGTTTGGGCTGGGAAGGGACCTTAAATCCCATCCAGTGCCACCCCTGCCATGGGCAGGGACACCTTCCACTGTCCCAGGCTGCTCCAAGCCCCAGTGTCCAGCCTGGCCTTGGGCACTGCCAGGGATCCAGGGGCAGCCACAGCTTCTCTGAAGTTTTCACAGATACATTCACACGGTTTTGTTCAACTCATTAAAAAAGAAGGCACTGCTTGGGAAATGGATCAAAAACGGAAATCATGGCTCTACTTGGTTTCATATAAAGCTATAAAACTGATCATTATTAGTGTCTGGAGAAGGGGACAAATTGGGACCAATTTCATAAGAAACAGAAGGCATGAAAAATATTTTTGCACACAAAAGGCCAATTATGATTTGTCATTGGTCCAGCACTACAGAAACCCAAATGGAATTCTTTACAAACAAATATTTTGCATAGCAAAATTCTAGATGATGCAGTAAAGTATAATAACCTCCCTTAAATGGTAATTGCAACCCTTGCTTTGGAGTACATTGTAATAAGAAATAACTGCCCTGTCAGGATAATGCTCATGCAGCTTCTAGAGAACCAATCAAAAAACCCAAACCCCACAATTAACCCCCACGTCCCCCCCAGAAACAAAAAATAAAAAAAATAAAAACAAATGGCAGTGCCCATTTCAACTTGATGGCAGCAAAATCTAAGTTCAAGTGGCAGAAAGTATCAATAAACAAACTCCTCGGAGCGAGTTACACCACTTCAGCTTTATTACTTATTTAGAGACTATTCATCTTCAGCAGCCACTAGACTGACACTATATCCCATTCCACTCCAAAATAATTCTCACATCTGATCTTCTGGATGTAGTGGGATTAAAAAAAAAAAAAAGGTAAATGTACAAGAGGCTGATTTATAGAAAAATGAGTCTTTTAAAATCTCTTAAGCTCAGTACTTGCCATTAGCTTCAAAAATAGCATCTCAGGATAAAAGTTCCAGACACAGGAGAGATAAAACATTTAAGGAAATGATTCATTTGTGTTCCCTGTCCAGAAGTTTATTCAAACTTTGATCAAAATTGACCCTTTCTGTATTTCTACATGAAATGAAGGCAGAATATGAGCCTGAGGTGATGTCATAGAGTCACAGAACCATGGAATGGTTTGGATTGGGAGGGACCTTAAAGATTCCATCCCCCTGCCATGGCAGGGACACCTTCCACTGTCCCAGGCTGCTCCAAGCCCCATCCAGCCTGGCCTTGGACACTGCCAGGGATCCAGGGGCAGCCACAGCTGCTCTGGGCACCCTGTGCCAGGGCCTGCCCACCCTCCCAGGGAACAATTCCTGCCCAATATCCCATCCATCCCTGCCCTCTGGCACTGGGAAGCCATTCCCTGTGTCCTGTCCCTCCAGCCCTTGTACAGAGTCTCTCTCCATCTTTCTTGTCAGCTCCTTCAGGCACTGGGAGGCCACAATTTGGTCACTCCAGAGCTTCTCCTGTCCAGGCTGAACAATCCCAGCTCTCCCAGCCTTTCCTCCCAGCAGAGCTGCTCCATCCCTCTGCTCATCCTGGTGCCTCCTCTGGGCTCTCTCCAGCAGCTCCAGGTCCCTCCTGAGCTGGGCCCCAGGGCTGGGGCAGCTCTGCAGGTGGGGTCTCACCTGAGCACAGGGGCAGAGGGGCAGAATCCCCCCTCCCCTGCTGCCCACGCTGGGGCTCAGCCCAGGGCACGGGGGGTTCTGGGTCCCAGCTCTCACCCACAGCACCCCCAGGTCCTTCTCCAGGGCTGCTCCAGCTGCTCATCCCCAGCCTGGATTCCAGTGGGCTCCCAGCTCTGCCCCAAGTCCAATGGGAAGGCCCAAGGACAGGAATTCTCCCAGGTGAAAGGTGCTCTATGAGCATTTCTGTTGCCACTGCGACTGCAAATCACTAATTCCACATAGGAAAAGAATTCCCTGTGTCAGGGAGGAGCTGTGCCTGTCTTTGGCACCTCTGCTTCTGCAGTGAGACAAAGATTACATGAGGCACGGTCTGAGCATCTCTTTTTTTCACAACATAAAGAACATGTGTCAAATTTCTGTCCATCAAATATAAATACAGCTCTAATTTCACTACCTGAAATGTGTCACAGGTTGGAACAAGACTCTTGTCATAAACTCAGTTATGTTAAAAAACCCTTTCAGGGACTGATAGAAAAGGAAGGGACGGACAGGAAAATATGCACACCTCTGAGTTCTGGATTTCTGGCCAAGTTTGAAGCATTCAGCTGGATGAAAGGAAGTTTCTAAAGCTCCAGGAACTTTCCAGAAGCAGCCTCACACACTTCCATTCCAGGCAGGAATGTGCCATGCCTACTAAACACCACACCTGCACACATTGCAAATATGTCAATTATTTGATCCCTTCAGGGAGACAAACATTTCTTATTTCTATGAAAAAGCCCCATATAAACTTGTGGCACAAGGTTATTTTTAATAATAATAATAACAAAGTAACACGGTGCAATATTGCCAGCATGGCAGCACCACCTCATTCTTAAATGTGAGAAGAGGGGAGATGAAAAACAAGGAAAAATAAACAACTTAAAGCAATCCAAGTGGGACTCGGTGCTAAATCTGGGTCTTCATTTCAGCTAAGGAAAACAGATTGAATCCAATGCTGTCATAGCCTTAAAATACTCACACCAGAATGCATCAAGTTCCTCAAATATTTTCAGATCCGTAACTTTTATGCAGCCTTTTCAGAGCTTCCTTATAAATTTCTCCCCAAACACATCAAATACATTAGCTTCAGATAAAACCTGCTCCTCAAATAACTTCTGCTATAAGGAAGGAACAAAGGTCAATCACAACTAAATTGGATTCTTCTAACAAAAATGAGAAAAACTCTCAGCCATGTAATGTGGAATTCAGGGATGGGTTGGTTTCAGAATTAATTACGACTGCCGAGTCCTCCTCAAAGAAAGCAGAGCACAGCAGATGACACCAATATATAGATATTTATTAGGTGCAGCCTAGCCAGGGACTATTCCTGTTTTCTGCTACAACCATTCAACAAATCTGCTATGAAAACCCCTGAAAATCCACTGCTGGGTTTTGTCAACTCCCGTAAAAGTTGAAGTATTAAAAGATTGTGTCTGCAACATCCCATGGGCGCCGATCTCTGCTCTCTGTGACAGGGACAGGACCCAGAGAAAGGCTGGAGCTGGGCCAGGTTGGGAATTAGGGAAAAGTTCTTCCCCCAGAGGGTGCTGGGCGCTGCCCAGGCTCCCCAGGAGCGTTTGGACACCTCTCCCAGGGATGCACAGGCTGGGATTGCTGGGCTGTCTGGGCAGGGACAGGAGCTGGAGCCATGATCCCTGTGGGTCCCTTCCATGGTTCTATGAAATTATAAATCTTCAGAATAAAGCAGGGAAAAGTTATTATTTCAAGAATCTGTGAAAAGGAATAAGAGGCTTAATAAACGTCCAGTGTGGCTCAAAGGAACGTGACTGAGTAATAATTGTTCTTTACAGAAAATACCCTCTGAGAAAACGCCTGGCTTAGCCTTAACCAAGAGTTCACAGTGTTATTTATCCATCTTATCAGTTTGGAAAAATGCTCCCTTTATCAAAGATCACTCTGATTTACAGACAACTCCCTCTGGTCATCCAGGATAGGGGAAAGCCAGGAATTGCACAGGCAGGACACCCATCCATCCCTCCATCCATCCATCCATCCATCCATCCATCCATCCATCCATCCATCCATCCATCCATCCATCACTCCCATGATCTTTAACTCAATCTCAGTAAAGATAAAACTTTCTGTTCTATGGTGTGACAGCTCACTGAAGATTAACTTCTCACATGGAAAACAGTAAGTGGGACAGTCCCTCAGACTGGCAGGATCTGTCACTTGTGCCAGCATTCCCTGGAATTGCCCATTATGGACAAGGATTTTATTTAGGGGGTTCTACTTTCCTGCTAGAGAAAAGCTTTTCTTTTTAAACACTATAAAGCAGCACTTCTCTCCCGTGCTGCTACAACTGCAGGAATTTTAAACAGGCCCAATGGGGATTTTAGGTCTTAAAATCCTCCTTTACACTCCTTGCCACAGAACAAAACACAATTCTCATTTATTTGAAATCAAATATGTAATTATCCATCAAATGAGACATGAAGTTTCCAGACAGCACACGGCAGGAGATTGCTTTTGGAAAAGATGTTGTTTTACCTTGCATAAAGCAGACCACACCATCAGCTCAGGACAAGTGTCCAAGAAAGATGGAAAAGAAGGCAAGAAAAATAAGGAGAGAAAACAGGATTGCCTTTTTTTCCTTCTACAGATTTCTCCTCCCTTCTGCACAGCAGCTCGTTGGAACTAAGGCAGTGTCACAGAATTATAGAACAGCCTGGGCTGGGAGGGACCTTCAAGCCCATCCAGTGCCACCCCTGTGGCAGGAAAGGCAAGAGGATTTCTGCTTGTGGCTGACAGATCTTCCAAGAACCAACCACAGCTCATGCCCTACTACAAAATGATCAAATGTCCATAATTTCTCCCCTCTCCTACCAGGAAAACAGCCAAGAAAGCCATTAGGGAAAATAACCCCCTGATCCACCAATGCATCACTAACACTCCAAAACAACTAAGCGGGAACAGGAATTATGTCAAAGACTTGAAAACTCTGAGAGGGAGAGACAGAAAACTCTCTGAATGGATTTAGAACTTTGAATTCCTCTCCCAAGGGAAGAAGAATGCAGTCAGAAAACATCAGGGGAAAACCAGAAACAACATTAGAGCCCCTATTCCGTGTTTTTCTTAGAAATAACAAATAGTTTTTGTATTTTCAGCTTCTGCCAGAGAGAGGAAAAATGAAATTACTCTGGTGATGCCTCTCCAAGGCAAGGGCTGCTGCCAGACACTGGCCAATCCAGCATTCCAGGAATTTAAAAGCCCTGAGCCTAACTAATTGCAAGAGCCAGCCTTGAGCTGGCAGAAGCAAGAAGAGCATGTTCACATCTTCAGCTGGTTATACACAAAGTGGAGAGAGAATCCTGAAAAATGTACCCCTACTTATAGCAGGGCTTTAATCCTCACCTAAAACCAAACTAAACAGCTGGAGGAAATGTGCACAGAGGGATGGAGGCACAGATACATCAACATTGCCCATGGGAAATGGAATATCCTGGGAAGAAAAGCAGCGGCGTTACGGAAGTCTGACACACCTTCCTCAGCCAGGTGATGGACGTCATTGCTCTGGGAATGACAGAGGAATATCCAGCTTCAGCTGCTGCAACTTCATGAAGTCACACAGAAATTAAACCGAGCAATTCCTCTAATTCCTTCAGCTTGTGTGTCAGGGGCTGGAGCCCCCATTCCTGGAGGTGTCCAAGGAATGAGGCACTCCTTGCTCTGGTGCCTGCTTTCTCCAGACAAAACCAAGGTTCTTTGAAAGAGAAAAGCTGCCCTTGGAAGTAGCATGGGGGTGTTCATTCTCTCTCCTTTAACAGGAACATGCATTACAGATAAAAATTAATGCCAGTGCCTATAATATTTTATTTTTTTTTCACACAGCCCTGCCATAAAGCTAAGAATGCAGAGAGAAACCTAGAGCAGGCCTGATTAATTATACATACGAAATTAATTGTACATACTAAATAATTTTACTACAGAAGAATAAAAATGTATCTGTGTTCTAATTGCAATGTTAAAACATTTACACCAAACCAATCACTAAACAACTGTGAAACCAGGACAACAGCATTTACTTCTGGCAAATTCTCCAACATATCTAATGAGGTGAGAACTTAACACAATTAAAATTCCTCATATTTTAGCAAAGTCTCTTACCTCAGCATATCCCCATTCGGAAACTGTTGAATTTGGAATTTGCTGAAATTAAACCCAAATGTATGAGCACTTAGCAAGGCCTCTGGCTACCTGCACTCACCAGGAGGGAAAGGTAAAACAAGTTTCACCTCATTAGGAGGGAGATAATGCTTCAAACTTCATTTCACCATGAGAAAATAAACTTCTCTCCTTAAAAAACGACATGGGGAACGCTCATTTGGAAGCGTGGACAAAGTATCGAGGAGAGTAAACGATGTGTAAAAAAGGCGGCTTTGTCTCTGACCTTCTGTAATTTCAGCTCTGCTTTTAATTTCTTACCTGGGTTTTGCACTTCAAGGACTTGTATTCCTCGAGTGCTGCAAATTTAAATTGTAATTCCCTAACTCAGAAGTAGTTGTTTTTTTTTCTCCCTGTACTTCATGTAATTGGAAAGATTGGGATTCCAATCACAGCACGCAAAAAGTCCTAAGTACCCCTTTTGAGATGAACCAGATTTCACAACAGAGGGAAACTCCACCTCAGGAATTCCAGAAATTTAATGTCCGACAGAACAAGGGGAATTACCAGTCCCAACTCCTACAATAAAAATATGTTGGACAACCCAATAAAACACAACCCTCCATCTAAACCAGCCTGCCTCTCTGCTTTCTGGCCAATACCACCTGGATGTAAACCAGACACCCACTGAGAAAAGCTCTGAAGGATCTCATTTCCATTGGGAAAAGGCTGAGGGGCTCAAGCACTGATGTGGGAACCACAGGGAAACTCAATAATGTGCTTGGACACCTCATGAAGAGCGAGTCCCACAATTTCCCAACTAAAAGGGAAAGATTTACTCAGCGTAAACCTCTCCAGTCCCTAAAAATGATGATGCCCTGCTCAAGTATGAAATTATTTTATTAGTGCTCTTTAATTAATTACACCTTTTCAAGGCTTTACCTTGTTTCTAAACCTTCATGGTTCATGTTTGCAAGGCTTTTATCTGTTTCGAAAGACTAGAATTTCATTTTTGTA
The DNA here is from genome assembly GCA_013397845.1 of Melanocharis versteri. Classification (NCBI taxonomy): domain Eukaryota; kingdom Metazoa; phylum Chordata; class Aves; order Passeriformes; family Melanocharitidae; genus Melanocharis; species Melanocharis versteri. The sequence goes on from VZTG01004763.1 coordinate 23,605, forward strand.
AACCTTTAGAAGTGCTGTATGTTACTTCTTGTGTAATTGTAGTGTTTCAGCACAGCTTTGAAGTGTCGTTAACAAGAATGAAGACAATTTTTAATTTTATTGCATGTCAGAGGAGAAGAAAAGGCAGTGTGTTAGAGAAACTCTGAAAACGGGGAGACAATTTACTGTTAGGGGGTCTATCATTTTGTAAAAAATATTTAAACAAAACAAAGAATTCTGAGAGTGCTTGGATTAATTTTCACTGTTGGGAAACTTAATCTTGACTGAACTAACAAGCCTGAAGAGGATGCTTCAGTCTTTGCTTGGGGAACAGCAGAAAACCATCACAGCCCCCGCCCTGCACTACGGCAAAAAGGGGCGAGTTGGAATGAAAACATGTGGAATCCCACCACGAAATCCCAGAATGATTTGGGATGGAAGGGATCGTATCAGGTGAAGGCCCTGCCCTGGGATCAGCCCAAGCCCTGCAGCTCCAGGCTGGGGCACAGGGGCTGGAAAGGGCCCCTGGTGAAGCATTGGCAGGGGCTACCCAGGGAGGTGATGGAGTCCCCAGCCCTGGACGTGTTCAAAAACCACCTGGATGTGGCACTTGGAGACGTGGTTTGGTGGAGAACAGGGAGGTGGTGCTGGCTGATGGTTGAGCCTGCTGACCTTGATCTTTTTCAGCCGTAAGGATCCTATGATCCTGTCGGGGGTCTGGGCCAGACCTGAGCACAGCAGCAGTCCCTTGTCTCGGACAGCCCAGCAGCACAGTAAGGTCCTCCTACATGGACAGGATCCCAGCCTGCTCATGATCCAGAGCCAGGATCCCTCTGAATGCTATTTTAGCACCTGCATTGAAAGCCATGGTGAAGGAAAGTGTTGGAAGCAGGTTTGAATGTGCTGCTGGTGACCCCCAGGCCAATACAGCTGCACCTGCAGTCAGAGCTGCACCTGCAGCCTCCTGCATGAGCCCCTTGCAGCTGCAGGTTGGTCTGGGAGCAGAGCAAACCTTGGCCTGTGCAAGCTCTGATCACACACCCTGCAGGGGTGAGGGTGTGATCCACATTGGAAACCATTCCTCAAGATGACAGCGCTGTAAATCCAGTTTAATAAATCTGACAGCTGGGATTTGATCACACAGAGAACTTCTTCCTGTTCTTTCAAACAAGGGGATTTTCCCAGGGTAGGAAGGGACAGGAGCCTTCAGACTTCAACGATCCACTTTCATCTTTACCAGACCAGCTTCCAGCTAACCCTGGATGCAAGTCTGACACACCCAAACAAAACACTGCTGTCTCTGCTGGAACGCTCACCGAGTGAAACAAAACACCCTTGGTCAGAACAGGAGCCTCTAAGGAAATCATGGGAGGCAAGGAAATTCCCAACGACTCGACTGAGACTACCAAATATGCAGGGCAACATTTACATGACACAAACCCACTGCATCTCAGGGCTGGGTTCTGCCCAGATCTGGGTGTTCTGCCCAAATCTGGGTATTCTGCCCAAATCTGGGGGTTCTGCCCAGCTCTGGGTAGTCCTGCCCAAACCTGGGCAGTTCTGCTGCTGCCCACCCTGCTCCAGGTCCCTTTGGGAGATGCATTTGTTTGGCTGCTGCTCTTGGCGAGACTGACTCCACTCTGAGGTTCTGCTGAACAAAGCTCTGATTTATTTCTGCAGAGACATCAATATTGAAAATACCACCTCCTGAAAATTAATAGAGTCTCTGAGAAGCAGGAAGTTATTCTCCCAGTGCATCTCTGCCATCACTCAAAGCATGGCCTTTATCATGGAACACATGAAGGATTAACGCTGACTCCGTGGTACCAAATTAGAAACAACGTCTTGGAAATTAACTCGACTTTCATGAAAGCTTCTGCCAGACCTAGAAGCTGAAGACACTTGAAAGTAAATACATCATGAACAATTTGGCAGTATCAGCTTCTTCACGCTGACATTTAATATTGACTCTGAGAGATCAAACCCCTCCAAAAAATCTCCATTGTCAGGGAGTCTGCTCCTGTCACAGCAGCGAGGTTCAGCCTGGAATTTCTTGAATTCCCTTCTCATCAGCAGCCTTAGACAGAGTTCTCTCTCTCTGAGAACTCTTTTGAGTTTTTCAGTTCTGTGTTTGTACACTCCTGACCCCACCCTGTTACTGCCAATGGAAAATAAACAGCAGAAAACATTGGATAACCTCCACTATTTCATGTCCCAGAAGGTTATCCCTGCTCCCTTGAACAGTGAGTTCAAGGCACTCTAGTGAGGAATTGATTATTCTCTACCTTGTCTGTTTAAAATCTGATTTTCCTCCAGAATTTAAGCACCTTAATATAAGGAATAATAAAGAATAGCTAATTAAAATCATCTGAGGGCCTACTCAGTGACTAAAACCAGCTGAAGGTGTAGCTGCACCCTTTCAGACTCAGAGCACTTTGAAATCAGACAGATTTTAAGCAGGGAGATCTGCATTTTCCCAAATTTCTGCATTTCCCCCTTTCCAGTACCTAAAAGGGGCTTACAAAAAGGCTGGAGAGGGACTTTCCACAAGGGAATGTAGTGACAGCCCAAGGGGCAATGGCTTTAAGGGGGAGGAGGGGAGGGATGGATGGGATATTGGGAAGGAATTGTTCCCTGGGAGGGTGGGCAGGCCCTGGCACAGGGTGCCCAGAGCAGCTGTGGCTGCCCCTGGATCCCTGGCAGTGTCCCAGGCCAGGCTGGACACTGGGGCTTGGAGCAGCCTGGGACAGTGGGAGGTGTCCCTGCCCATGGCAGGGGTGGCACTGGATGGGATTTGAGGTCCCTTCCCACCCAAATCACTCTGTGATTCCCTGAATGTACTGCACAGACACACTGAAGATTCCTGCTTTTCTCCCCTGGAGAGATCTCAATGACCTTGTTAACTGCAGGAACTTCTTGGAGAGCTCAACCATCCTCTGCAGAGCATCACTTCCAGTCTAAAGAAACAAATGAGCATTTTAAAATACTTCTTCCACTGGCAGTTCAAGTCTCTGCAACAACCACATAAATAGAGCAGCATAAAAATGTCTAAGATGACCAATTGGTAATATTCTTAATTGACTATAATAGCAAAGATTTACAGTTCATTTATCTGCATGTAATTTCAAGTGACTCTTAATATTTTTTACCATTTTTAAAAGCGGAAAAATGGATGCAAATTGAGTTCATAGATACACCAGGTGATATAGACCTGGCACAATAAAAAGGATGAGTTTGAAGAGAATATGGGTTTAGTTCTTAAATTTGTGAAGCATAACATAATGAATGCATCTCATTTCACTTTTAAAGCAACCTGAACAACACACCATCTTTTTTGCAAGCAATTACTCCCCACCCACTGCGACTGTGAGGACAAGTTTGCAAGGACAAACTCTGTGTTGGTTAAGAAAGGTCCAAGTGTGAAAGAATTACACGGACCAGCTTCATCCTTCAGCCACTGCACCTCAGCACAGGGAGAACAAAAATCCCATTGGCATTAAAAGCACTGAAGATCAGAGCCTCGGGACACAAGCGAAATGTGAGCTATACTTTTAGGATATTTAATTATCATTGCAGGAAAATGAGGTCTCGATTCCATCACCTAATCTTCGATCTCCCAGCCTATACAGAGACAAGGTCACTTGTAAAAATGCTCTTCCAGGTGTCACAGTCAAATCAATAGATAAGAAAATGTACTTCTGTAGTTTTGTTTTGTTGTGGGGTTTTTTTTGTTTGTTCCTGGGGTTTTTTTGTTTGTTTTTGGTTTTTGGTTTTGGTTTTTTTTAATATTACCGTTCAACCCTTCCCCCATGCTCCACAGAAAGCTACAGAAGAAATGACCAATTACAACTCTCCACAATCATGTCCTTCTTTTCTGTTTCACCTTCTACACCTCCCTGAAATTAATCTCATGCTAATGGCAAAAGCTGCTTTTTTCTCCCTAACAAACAAAGGAATTAAATTATCTCCAAATCACCAGTGGTTTTCTCCAAGAATACAAATAAATGAAACAACAGCACTCTGGCAACCTTTGAAGAGCATGGCTGGAATTTGAATTATTCAAGCAAATCTGGTAAATCACTGCCAATAATCCATCTTCAAGTACTTTAGGAAACTCAAAGGCCAATTAGCATTGACACCCTTTTTTGCAAGCAAACCTCCGTGGCGAAAAATGACTTGCCATGATCTGGAACTTGGAAAATAAAGAAAAAAAGTTGCTAAATTAGGTTATTTGCCTCGAGAGCCAGCCCAGGGAGTGGTCGGGACTGAAGACGAGCATCCCACAGCCCCCTCCTGGGAGCCCTGGAACTTTTGGTTGGTTCTCTTTGGTTCTGAGTTTGCTGCTTTGTTAAAGCCAGGGGAAAACAGCAACAGATTGCTTGATTTGAGAGGGGAGATGATCCTATTTCTCTTCTTCTCTTGTCCCAAAGCCACCTCATCTGCTGTCCCTAGAGTGGAAATTTGCCAGATTCCTCCCTGTGTTTTCCTTTTGTCTCCTACCAGCTGAGGTCTCTGGATCATAAATTGCCTTTTCCTCCCTGCTTCCTACAGATCTTGACTCATCCAGCCTTGTCTTTTCTGTCTCAGCCTTTGAGACTTTGGATCAAGCTTTTATACACTAGAACTTCCTCAAAACCATGTGTTAAGTTAACAGATTTTGGGGTTTTTTCCGATTTTATAACCCAACAGTGCAATGCATCCACAGATCGTGCACACAGAAGTGCACACTTCCTCTGGGAATTTCCAATGTCTCTGACCCCTGGAGAAAGGGACACTTCTGTGCCACTACATTTTGTGAAAAACGTCCTGTTTATATGTGCCTGATTATAAACATTTCCTTTTTAACCAGTCTATTGACAAAGATGCATTGCTGTGTTTATCACTTATTTGTATTCAGACCCCAGCACAATCTATCATTTATATGGCACACATATTTGTTAGTGATTTGAGATAAATTTTGTAATTAGAGTTTTGGGATAACAGTTCCTGGCTATTCTTGAAAAGGTTCTTCGGGAGAGAACAGCTGTAAATTGCAATTTTGCTATGACAGCTCTGCATGTACAGACCAAATAAAATGATAATAAATGGGAAAGCATCAACTGTAACTCATCAAATGTAATGAGGTATTAAAAATGCAAATATTGGAGCAGTTTATAACTTGACCTGCTGCAGAATTCAGCATCAGGAGCATCACAATGGTCAAACCTCACAGAAACTTCTCTTAAAATATAAATGCACATACTTTTTATGAAGTATACAGAATAAATTAGGGCACAACTGACAGTGAGCCCAGGCTGCATTTCTGCATTTCTAAACCAACTCTTGCCATCTTTTGCTTTTTTCCCTTCCAAAACTTCCCAACTACTTGGCTAAAATCATGTTTAGATCTGAAAAATCTCTGCTTATGGCATTTCCTCCACCCACGTGAGATCGAAGTTTGGTTCAAGCAATTTCAGTTCCAACGAGGGCAGGATCTGGACTCATTTCATGCCTGCACACCATTCTGCCTTCCCTAGTTTTTGCCAGATTTTATCCCTATTTTGCTCTACCTCCCTAGGATTGATTCATCACTCACTGATTCATCCCAAGGCTCAGAAGGTTCTTTTGAACCGCTCATAGATTTTTCTCTTTTAAAATGGATCTGTTTACTGGGGAAGACATAAACATGTCTTCTACAAGGCCATTTAAAGTCCCAGTTTTGGTCACCTTAAGGAATAGGGGAAAAAGGCACTGGTGTAACGGATCAATTGTTGCATGTGCTTTGTACCCACAGAGGAGTTTGATCTGTTTTCTTCCCCTTTCAGTGTGAATATAATCTTCGTGCAGGAGAAAAATTGAGAGATTTTCTGGCAGAAGTTCCAAACTGCCCTTTCCTCGCCTCTGCTTAATTCAGTTGGTCTTGTCAAACGTCCCGTCAGGTGAGCAGATTATTAAGCAGGCACCCAGCAGTGCTCAGGGCATGCCCTCCATGTCCTTCTCACTCCACTGAGGAGTTCATTCAGCTTTGCCTTCAACAGGATCCAAGGCTAACAGGGAGGGACACATTTGAGCCCTCTGCTGAAATCAATCCCCCTGAACATGGGGACAGTCCCCATAAAAAAGCACCAGAGGTCAAAGCAAGGCATTGCCAAAAAACAAACAGAAAATTAAACAGAAACAAGCCCAGCAGAGGGAAACCCCAACCTGACTTGCCTTGTCCTCTGGGACGGATTTATTTCATCTGGTTGAAATGTATTAGTGGCAGTTTCATGGAATCACAGAATTGTTAAAGTTGGAAAAGGCCTCCAAGATCACCAAGCCCAGCTGTCAAACAGAACCCTCACCAAAATCCAGCGCAAACCCCCAAAACCTGTCTGCAACCTCAAGTCCCAAAGGCTGTGGGAGGAGTGTGAACTTCTTTGTTTGAAGGATCGGGATATTTTAACTTATTTATTTATTTCATTTTATCCATTTGAAGACGGGAGTGTTTTCAGGGGATAGCACTGAGCACTGCATTAACGACCTGGCTTCTTGGTGCAGAATTTTTAATTTTACTGGCAGCACTGGGATCTGCTGCCACAAAGTCCTAAGTGCTGCTGCTTCCATATGCTTCACATTCCCAACGCAGCCCCTGAGGAGGTGACAGGGGTTTGACCCACTGGGCTCTGAGTGCCCAGAGCTGCAGACAAGTTCAACATCCCAGGACACTGCCGTGTAATCCTGGGCACTTCGGTGTGGAGCCAGGCAAAAATCAGGGCAGCTCAAGCCCTTTGTGAGGAGATTCCCAGCGTCTCATTGGCACAGGGTATGGACACCTGGGTACCGCCAGCTCTAAACCTTCATTCCTCACTTTGCCATTAAAATGCGTCCCAGGGAAAAGAGACCTTGCAACAAATGCCCTCCGTTCATCAACTGCTGCAATTAGGCAGCACTCAGCAGACCTCAGGGCATCCATTTGATGCTGCACTGGCTCCTCTGTAGGAATATTCAATGTACAAACCACATTTTCCCTGCTAAGTGCTACTTCAGGTAGCACTAAAACGGTTAAACACTGGCTCTCCCTCCAGTGCTCTCACTTATTGTGACTCAGGGTTTGTCTCTTTAGCCAGACAGGTCATTAATTTTCCCAGGTGTTTATTATCCACATGAAATGTCCTATTCCACTGATATCAAGTGTTTTATATCTGTGGCTTTGCCTGTGTGAAATCAGTGAGATGACCAAAGACCTTGATATTATCCTGGCATTATTACTCAATATGACATCTCTATGCCTTGGTCCCCTGAGCATAGTAAAAGTAGTTTTATAGTCAATTTTGTTGCCAAATAAATCAAGCCATAATCCCCTTGCCCCTCCAAAATCCATGATTTTTTTTCCTGAGGTAGTGTAGGCACCAAAAGACATACTATATGACTGCCTACTAAACTTCAGACTCCCAAAGTAGATGATGAATTGCTGCCATTTATTAGACAACTCAACTTACTATTGGTGCCAAATCACATAAAATCTTGAGATCTTGTTCTCAGACTCCAATTTGGGAGAGCATGCTCCTTTCCCAAAGACCCTGCTTTTAATGTTAAAAGCCAAGCATGACAGTTTTATCCATTAACTAATGCCTACATTTTCAGAGGAGGGACGGGTGACCACATGTCATAGGAAATTGGTAGTAAATCTTTCTCTTTTGCTGGCACACTCTGGGAGCTTTTTTAGATCCCTGTCCCCTCAGAAGAGCAAGGATAACAGCGCAGCAATGTATCTTTCAGCTACAGAGTATGGATTCCTTTTTATTTTTTTTTTTCCCTTTTTAATACATACTCCTAAATGCTTCTTCCCCTGCAGCGGGGTGTCAGTCTCTGAGAGATGGAGCTCTCAGCTACAGCTTCATTTCACACTATTCCTTCACATTCCTGGGACTCACCTTTGTTAGCATCTTGCCTTTGTCTCCTCTCCGTGGCACCAGTGCCAAGGACAATTATGCCTTTCATGCCATCCAGCACATTCCTGTTTGGTTTTCTTCTCCATTTTTTATTTTGCATCTGCTAAAAAAAAACCTTTTCAACCAGAGGCTCTGTCTGTGTCCATCTCTTGAGCGTCCTGACAGCTTCACTCCTCAGCAGCTTTACTTTGCATGGTCTTCATCTTTCCTGCCCTGGGGGTTATGCCACGGCTGATCTGTCACCTTGTCCTTCTATCCAAGACATGATGTGCACTGATTTCCGTGAAAAAAAAATCCCTTTTCCTCCTGGATGGCCAGGAAGCAAATAGACTAAAATATGTGCAAAACACACGCTCCTGAGGAAAAGGGCTGGTGGTAAAGAGATCAGTAGTGAGTAAGAGGGAAGTAAAAGGTAAGTGATAAAAGTAAGTGAAGGTAAGTAAAAGGACAAGAAATAAGGACCAATAGTAAACAAAAAGGGCAAAGGAGAGGTTTGTGCTGGAAATGCTCTGGTTTGACAGGAATCTGCTTTGAGGGCACAGAAAGTGTTGGGCTCTTGGTCCCTCCCCAGCCCAGGGCAGTGACTTCACTCTCCATGCACTGCTTTGGTGAGACACACACCCAGGAGCCAAGGACACCATGGGAAGCAGCCAATTTGCAGAAAGGTGGGCATCCAAAAGAGGAGGAGGATTCTAAATGCAGCTGGGGATAGATGAATGGAACTGGATGGGGAATGCAATGTGCAGCTGCGGCTGCAGACAATGCACCCTCAAGGAGTGGGGCTCTGCAAAAGGAAGGAGCCAGACTTGGACGGGATTTTCCTCAGCTACAGTCCCATCTCTCCTGGAAACCATCACTGTAACAGCAATGGCTAAAACAGTCATTGCAGCCCCAAACAGCTTTCGTATTTCCACGAAAATCCTCTGAAACCGAACAACAGTAACTCAGCTGATGTGAGAGCAGCATTGTGCTTGTCCCCAACTGCAACTTCTGCAAGCAAGGGAACCAAATGAAAGCAATATGCAAATGGAGCCTTATCTCTGCCCCCACACGCCTGCAATGCACACACTCATTTGCCTTGGTATTATCCAGGAATGTCCTCCAGTGCAGCTCTGAGCTGCTGCCACACAATTCAACCCACATCTGGTAAATTTTACAAACTCTTTGTCCCTGATAGCATCACCCTTTTAACACTCTGCTTTTATTTAACCATCTTTAAGCCCACAGACGAATCCATCTGCCACTTCATTCCCACCAGTTGGGAGAAGATCCAGGCCCTGTTTGCCCCACGAGGAGCTCAAGACAAACTTTTCAGTGGAGACTTTCTCTTGTTGTTTGACCACGGAGATGGAAGTCAGGGAGAGCAGCAGTTATTTCATCCATCCCTTTGAGCCCTCCAAAGCTACAGCTCCATAAGGAAACCACAGCTAATCCCAGGGTAATGCAACCCTACCAACACAATGAAAACAGCTGGAGGGCCCAGAAATAAAAAGTTCACCCTGTCCAGCCAACGATATGAAAATCACAAATTTAATCTTCCTCTGAGAATGCTGGACAAAGCAGGAAAAGGCCTAAATGAAATAGAACTGCAACATGAACAAACGTGAACTGCGATAAATCGAGAACCAGAAGACAACTGAACTTGCCCACAAACCTGGGATTAATGAATTGACAATCTGACTTCTCCATATCATCTAAAAATTAACCAGCTCTGAGGACAGAGGAGAAAACACTGAGTCTGACTGATTGTTTTTAATGCTTGCATCTTGTAGCAGAGAGATTAAAAGGGATTAAATGATGGGAGAAATTACTAATGTCAAATTATTAATGACATAATGATTAATGTCACAGCTACTTAAATGCATAATAGAACAGATTTCTTCAGAGAACTTGCTTTCTGTGAAGAGTGGCTTTTGTGAAACCAATCTAAATATTTTTGTCTCTGATTTATTACAGAGCTTTGCATGAATACTCCTCACGGGGGTCTTCCAAAAGGATTCTGGAGCTTCTGCATCAACTGCTGTGAAACACAGGCTTTCATGTAGCTGGGGATTATCCAAATGATCCAGCTCAAATGTCCTTTCTGTAATAAATCTCTTATCACTTGGGCTTCTCTCTTCCACGGCAGAGGAGTGTGATACTGCAAACTCCCTGTTCACTCACCTTTTCTTAGAAAATAAAGTACCAAACACATCTCAGTCTCGTTTTCTGTATTACATGAAAGCATTCCCTCTGGAAAAGGCAGAACATCGTTGGCCTTGGCATTTTCCAACCAGGAAACAGCCAGAGAGGGCACATGAAGTGAGGAATGGATGCAGTACAGAGAAACATTTCTATTTAACCAGCTCTAAAATGCCAAAGCACATGGTGAAGAGAAAGGTCCTGAGCAAAAGCTAACCAGCAGTAAAGTTTATTTTCCTTCTGCTGTTTTTCCAGTAGATGTATATTTATTTTAAACAACAACCCTTATAAACTTCAGACATATGAAATTAAGCAAATTGCAATTCAGCAACTCAGGCACAACCCACTGCTGGCATTTGTGCTGTCATTAAACAACAAAATTCAGTCACACCAAAACTCTACTCTTTACTAACTTTGATAGCTGTTACTCTCCAGCCAAAACCAGTGCCCCCAAGCTGAGCAACCCCTGCCGTGGGCAGCCAAATCCAGCTCCCAGCTGCCTGTTCAGGATTTAATTGCAGACAAATGACGAGGAGACAAGGTAACTCCCGTGGCTGACAAAAACAAGCTGAGGAGGATTTCATAGCTGCTGCCTTCCAATGACAGTCACCCCCCAAAAGTGTGTGATTAACAGACACATCAGCATGGGAGAGAAGGATGCGCAGGGAGTTGGATAATCAGATCTCTGGCATCAGAGAAAGACCTGCACACACGTGAAGGACGTGGATCTGCTGGATGCTCCCAGGGCTGGAGCTCCTCTGCTCTGGAGCCAGGCTGGGAGAGCTGGGGGTGCTCACCTGGAGAGGAGAAGGCTCCAGGGAGAGCTCAGAGCCCCTGCCAGGGCCTAAAGGGGCTCCAGGAGAGCTGGAGAGGGACTGGGGACAAGGCAGGGAGGGACAGGACACAGGGAATGGCTTCCCACTGCCAGAGGGCAGGGATGGATGGGATATTGGGCAGGAATTGTTCCCTGGGAGGGTGGGCAGGCCCTGGCACAGGGTGCCCAGAGCAGCTGTGGCTGCCCCTGGATCCCTGGCAGTGCCCAAGGCCAGGCTGGACATTGGGGCTAGGAGCAGCCTGGGACCGTGGGAGGTGTCCCTGCTCAGCTCTGGGAGTTGGATTTCACAGCCTTTTAAGGTCCCTTTCAACACAAACCATCCTTAAACTAGAACTCACAGAGTTTATGAAGTGCCTGGAGCAAGGTACCCTAATCCATATCTTATCATTATTCTATAATGTAGAAATAAAAGACAGAATATAACCCAAACTAAATCGTTTCTGCCTTGAATCCTAGATGTGAGTAAAGGTGAGGATGAGATAATGAGGCAATTTACACATCCCTACTCCTATGAGAATCTCCCATACAGTCAAAACAAGGGATCTTTGCAGGGAGTGGGATGGAGATCACACCAAAGAGAAAAGGAAAGGTACAGCACGGAAAACCAGAGCAATAGGCACGAATGAGAACAACTGTGTGAGGGAAAACTTCCCTTTAAATCCTCTCAGAGCTGTTAACACATGAAAGACAAGAGAAAATCCTCCAATTTAACTGCAGTTAAATAGGAGAAGCTGGAATAAAATCTCCATTATGACTTCAGTGTCAAGTAGTGAAGATAAATGGAGAGAAAACAGTGCCTTGCTGTGGATCCCTAATTGGAGTCTCTAGTTTTCCTGAATAACTGGCACATTTGACTTCTCCCAGCAGGAGAATATGTGTCAATAATGTAATATTTTAGCCAACTAGACCCTCCAATGATCAAAAACAACACTGCAAAGGCTTTAGCAGTGCAGGAAAGGACACTCACAAGTACTCAGGGGCTGTAGACTGAGCCACATAACAAAGATTGGCTCCTAGCAAGGCAGGAAAAAGGGAGATCAAGTGGGAATGGTACTGACATGACCCAAATCCTGGAGGAGAAGGGCCACGTTCAGGGGAATGCCTTCAGCCAAAGCACAACAAGAGGTCATGTGCTGAGTTCTGAAACGCTCTAAGCCGCAAGCAATTCCATGTTTTCCACTGAAATGGCTACAAAAAGCACCTCAGGAAGAGCAGGAAGCTGGGCCCAGGGCAGGAGCAGGAGGCAGCTCCAGGGCCTCTGGGCTGGGGGACAATAAAAGCTGCTCAATCTTCTCCCCCCACAGCTCCATCTCCCACCTCTGGAGGTGAAGAATGACCTGTGGACAGGGAGAGACACTGGCACAGGGCCCATGGGGAGGGGAAAACCCTAATATTGTTCTTTGATTGCAGCCTAAAAAAATGGTTCAGTATGAACACGAAATATTTCCTGTTCTCCGTGGTATTTATAAGGGGAAAAAAGAACCTACAGTTCCTTTTAAAGCAGAATGCATATGGATCTCCTGAACTCCAGGAGCTGCCTGGAGCTGCTGCTCTTCCCCAGCAGCCCAGTCTCAGGTTTATGTTTGACTATCACTTGTGCCATCGAGTCAGAGATGTATTCAGTGCACTCCACAAAACAAATATAAGTGCAAATGAACACCTTTATCTTTACAGAGATGATGATCGTCTCCCTGTGGGATTATTGAATTGCCCTACTTATCATTCTCACTCTTCTAGACTTGTCATAACATTCCCAGAAATTTTTCCATTGACTTCCATGGAAATTGAGTTGCCTTCTTGTTTTGGAGATTCTGTGTTTTCTGACTCAAATTGTTTCTGAAATGAATAAAAGCCTTTTCTGTACACAGGGAAAAGGGTGTCCTAAATGTAATACTCTTTTTTCTTATTTTATTTTTTTATTAAATCAAAACGTTTTTCACCTTTTAAATCTACCTTCAGCTCAGCTTAACAACAGCATCATCTTTGCTCCTACCATGCCTTAGTATTGAACTCATTCCTGCAATATCCAGGTCTGATTATCAGCAAAGATAAGGCACATTGCCTCCATTTTTTCCTGCTCTTTTCAGGGGTTTAGTCTGTTAAACCCCCAGACGTGACAGAACATAAAAGACTGCCAAGTGCCTGTAAACAAAACCAGCAAATGCATCATCCCAGAGTGGACAGGCAGGGAATAAAGGACTGGAATGGACCTCTCAGGACTCCCCGTGCTTTCCCCAGCCACCACTCACCAATCACTGCTTAAATACTTCCTTGATTTTCCAAGCTATTTATTAAAGCACAGGACCATTTGCGGTGCCTGTGCTTTCCCCAGTCCCTCTATTAGTCCCAAATAACCTCTTTTACCTCTGGAAGTTCAGTTCCTACCTCTGCTCCAGCCAGAACAATATTGAACTGAATCATTTCCTTTTGCAGCTGCCTCAAAGCCCATCCAGTGCCACCCCTGCCGTGGGCAGGGACACCTTCCACTGTCCCAGGCTGCTCCAAGCCCCAGTGTCCAGCCTGGCCTTGGGCACTGCCAGGGATCCAGGGGCAGCCACAGCTGCTCTGGGCACCCTGTGCCAGGGCCTGCCCACCCTCCCAGAGAAGGATTTCTTCCCAATAGCTCACCTGAATTTCCCTTCTTGCAGTTTGTATGCATTCTCCCTTGTCATGCCACTCCAGTTCCAGAGGAAGAGCCCTCTCCAAGTGGTTTTATCAATAATCCCTCACGTGAGAACATTCTTTCTAAGATATAGCAGATGCATGGATGGACAAAATTGTGTTTGGGATCTTTCCACTCACATTTACCTCCGTGCACTTCTGAAGGCTGCACTGCTCCCATTGCTCTCTCTGCATGCACAGGGCTGAAATCTCTTTGTCTTTCATTTGTTCTGGAGATCAGTATTTCCCCACACCCAAAAATACCAGTGATAAATGTCCTTTTCAATTTCCTGTAGGCTTTCCTTGCACTGACTAGGCTTTTGGGGTGGCTGTCCTTGCAGATGCCTGGAAACTTCCTTTCCTCTCCTTAGACTGCAAGTTAGAAACAGATTTTCATCTGTGACCTAAAGAAACTCTTGTCCCTTCTGCATCCAGCTTGATTTGATCTCTTTGGCACAAATCTAAATTCACTCCTGTCCCTGGTTGCTATGAATGCAGCCCACAGAAAAGGAAGACACTTCTATTTTTAGACGAAAGCAAAACAAAACAAAACAAAAAGAAAAAAGACCCCGGGAGTACTTTGTTCTTGACTTCCCATCTTTCTGCTTTGCTTTCTGTCCTCTAACAGAAACTGAGGAGTTCCAGACATGAACTACTGGAGGCTGAGAATTGGGAACAGTAGCTTTAAAGAATTTTGTTCAAAAGAATTTGCTCTTTCCAGTGTATCCTTTTAATTCAAGCAAAGTGATTAAGTATACCCACACTGTGTCAAGGAAATTTGCTCCATATAATGCTCTCAATGCAGAAAAATAGAAAAAAGGAAGCAAATCAATAACGATTCAAGTATAAATACAGGAAATATAAGGCTTAAGGGCAAATACTTGATATCAGAAAGTTTAGAAACTCCCATGCCAAGCAGAACGAAATTTCCTAGAGAAAATGAGAGAAGAGGGGAGAACTGAACCTGGGTAGAGTTTGCTGACCCAAAAGAAAAGCACCAGCTCTCATCCACAGCTCAGAATGTCCAGGGTTTGAATGTGCTGATTGCAAGGGATGCAAAATCCTACGAGGAAAGAGACTTGATGAACTCAAATTAGCGTAAATCCGAAGGAAATTCCATGAAAAAATAACACAGGTGACACATGGCACTTAAGCCTTAGGATAGGACACCACAGTTCCTGTTTTATCAGCCACAATGCTGCCTTGAAGGACCTCCACTAGACCAGGTTACTCAAAACTCATCTAAACTTTGGCATCTTTATTGCATAAAAAATGATATGCAAGTGGAGTGTTTATGGACTTTCCCAGTCATTGATGAAATATCGAAAGACAGAAATAAAATTTCTCAGTCAATTCCTGACTGCACTCACACAAAAAATAGTGTTAACCTCAGTCTCTCAAACTTGCCTATCCGAAATGTCAAATCTCAGTTTCACCATTTAAATTAAAACTCAATTACTGAGATTGTTAACCATAAACAAGTGTAACGTGACTAATTATATGTGAGATGTTTGCTGATTAGCATCTGTAATAATAAATCTTCATTAATCTGAAGTCTACTTTTGTTCACTTTTGAAGATGATAATTCAAAATGTTTTTATCTTCTATTTATGAGGAAAACAAAAGAAGGAAAACACACTATGCCAAATGCAGGTTCTCCTTCACTGAAGCTATTTCCTGATAGAAACCTTCTGGAGTTTCTCTCCTTGGTTTCAGGCATCTAAAATGAAATAAAACACGCTTTTAGAACTTAATGACTCTGCTATTGTAACACTCGTTGTCATTCTCCCACTTTATCAACATGTGTGGGAGAAACTTTGAAACACTGAGACTGTGTTTTATTATATATTAATAATTAAGGTTTATGTTCTTCTTCAATTAATGACAGTATTATTTCTCTTCCATCCTAGTTTTCCCACAGTTCCCCTGGCATAATGATGTGTTTAGGATATTCTAGTAAAACATTTGCTCTACAATATTTTTTTCTCCAGGAGTTGCTTTGCAAGCATTTCTGCAAGGCAGGCCTGAGTATGGGGCTGGCAAGCAGAGGAGGAATGTGGGGTATCAATCCTACAGCAGAGCTGGAACTGAAAGCATTTAAAAGAAAAACAAATCTTACAAGGAAATTGAAAATTATACTACAGCTAAATGACATTTTTACCCATCTCTGCACTGGATTATAGAAGCTACCAGGAGTAATCCAACCCTTCCCTGCTGGGATGACCTCAAGTAGCCAAAACCGTGGAAGCAGATCCAAGCAACCTCCTTTAAAAAGAATCCAGAAATCATCTCTTCTGTCTCCCACTAGGGTGAACAAGGTCTTTTTACCTCCTGTGGCTTTTCCTTCGATACAGTTTTTCTTTCAGCCTTAAATCCACATCTTTTCTCCTGAGCAGTTCAAACCTGGTGCAGGCAGAGCCCTCTCAGAGGGTGGCAGTGCCCAGGGGTGCAGAGACCTCACAGGAAGGAGCAAACCCCAAAAGTCCTTGCTGGTTGTGCTTCCCAAGGCTTGGAGTCTAATTCCTGTAGTCTCGAGATCTACGGCTCTCACCAGGTTCCTTAAATCAGTCCCACAAAGGGGCGCTCCAAACCTGGCTGTTCCCTGAAGAGTTTCGGAATTGTTTCTGAAGGTTTCCATGGAAAACTCATTGGATTCTCTAATTAGTGCTCTGCTCCTCGGGTCATGCTCATCTGAAGAGCCAATCACCCGTTCCCAGAGCGTCCTGGCTCTGGATTCAGTGCTCTTGGTCCTAGGTGAGAGCTCTGCAAACAATAGCAATGATCAGGTGGTGAAAAGCTGTTCCCTGTTAAGCTGTTTGAGGCATCAGGAACAACAGCTGCCTCTCCACGTTCGCACAGTGGGTCGCATTTGGAGATTTCACTTATTTACCACTTTTTGCAGCACACCAGCTTATTCATGCAATTCCAATCACTTCCAACATGACTCCAATTGCCTTTTCTCATGCTAAACCCTGCCTTATTTCCTCCACACCCCGCGCTTGCTGTGGATCTTTCTCCTTGCATCGAACAAAGCCCCAGTTGCGTGTTACACCTCCAGGCACCCACTCCAGGGCTTCTCCTCTGGAGGAGCTGTGCCTGCACTCTCCACCTGAATTTTGGGTTGGGATATGATTTAACTCTCCACTGCACAACACACAGAGAGTTTGGACAAGCTGAAACCAAGGCCTGGCTAACTCCGTCACAAAACAAGGTGGTGGTACCACTGGAGGACTCTGCTTTGCTGCTTTTCTCCTCCCGCCAAGGCAATCCTTCTTCAAAACTGAGAACAAGACATGTTCAGCAGGGCTAAAGCTGCCAAAAGCTCTCTTCTTTTTCTTTTTGTGACTTGAGGTATTAGTAAAAGAAGATACATAAAGAGGAAGCTGAAGTAAATGTTGACGACTCGATGAGGAAAGTAGAGGTGGTATCAGAGACCATAGTAAAGCTCTGGCTGAGCCATCACCCCACAAGAAATAACCTAACAGAAGGCAGAATCATGAAAAAGTCCTGTTTTCTGCTGGTTTTCTCCTCTTCAAGAATGCAAAATCAATCTAAATATCACCAGCTCCTTAAAAGACTAAAAATCATCAGGTGAGAGAAACCCCACCTATCCATGTCACCTCCACCCATCCAAGCAGCCACTCCCAGAATTTCCCAGTTACTGAACAAAATGCAAACAATTCTGTCCCACTCTTAGCAGTGAAGACTGAGGCACCCACCCCTCCTGCAGCTTTTAGAGCCTCCAGGAACATTTTCTTTGAATGCTATTTTTAAAAAAAATCACTATCATTTCAAATCTTGATCTTATCAACTTGTACTATAAATTAAAGAGTGTAAAAGCAATGGCTTGTGAAATATTAACATGAAAGATATGTTTTATCAAGAGCAGACTGGCTTGCTGATAAACTGACTCCTGTAACCCAAAGAATGGAATCTCCCTGTGATCTCTCAGCCCTACTGACACTGAGAATGCCTTCTGAAGGTAGACAATTAAAATAATCAAATCTTCATTTTAGCTACTCTGATTCGTCAGAGAACCACACAAAAGTATCAAAACACCTGGATTTCCCTCATGAACTGGGTGGATGTAATACTACCTGGAGAGCAAGTTGTAACTCTGGAATCTCCTGATTTTTCAAATAAAAGAAAGAAATTCAATGAATTAAACTTGCTTTAATTAAGATTTTAGTATTTAAAACCCCCTCTAGTATTAACCAGGGTTTCAGGCTGGGTGTTGCTACATAGTGGTGATGAAAGCAGCTCAGGGAGTGAGCAAATGGCACTGCCTGTGCAGAGAGGCCACGAGACGCCAACATCCAGCAAACTTCCAAGGTCATCAGGGTGAGAATTTTTATTTCAATACTCTCCAAGTCTAATTTTTAAAATGTGTTCACAGAATTAATTTTAAGCAATGCTGTCTCAATAATAGAATGGCCACACAAGTTGAGCTGCCTAAGTCGAAATAGTAATCACCTAATTCTAAAGCTGCAGTCATTTCTGTTTAGAGCATGGCTGGAGTTACACAGATCCTTTTTTTAATGGTGACTCAGCTTCACCCTCTCAAATTTCCACAATGCCCTGCTGAACTTTCAAATATGGGATGCAGGGAGTGTGCTCTTAATGCCAGCAGCTCATGTGGTCGATGCTGGGATCTGTTGCTTCAGCACTGTTTGGCCACTTGAACAGAATAATGTGCAGGTGTTTTTTTCAGGCAGGGTCAATTTAACACCTGGTTTCAGCTCTGCTTCCAAACCATCAATATAATGTGGATGGAAAGCTGCCAGTGCACAAAGTCCCACTTGGGCTTGTCTGGGGAAAATATTTTGTGGCTGATTTATCCTTAACAAAAATAAAGACATAAACAACTAAAGGCAAGCTTGACTGGCTGTCTGTGAATTCAGGGGATTCCACCCCATGGCAGGGGTTGGAATGGGATGGGCTTTAAGGTCCCTCCCAACCCAGAACATTCTAGGATTCTGTGGTCACAAATGCACTTCCAGCTGCCTCTCCTGTGTCAATTCAAAGAGCTTCAAATGGATGCACCCAGCTACAGGAACACCAGGCACAAATCACTTCTCAGGACTCTCTTAAAAGCCTCTCTCCATTTTGAAGCCAAGCAAATCAAGCCATGCAAATCAGAAGTTGGAATAACATTGTCAAAGGCTCACCTTGGGGAAATAGAGGTGTTGTGCAGCTGGAATGCAGGGTCCTGATGCCACGAGAAAGATTAGGACCAGGAAAGGTGTTTTCCTAGAGCAGATTATCAACACACAACTAAACCCAGCCTTTACCAAAGCTGCTAAAGCCTGACACTAAACCAACCCAAAGAAAAATTGCCTGGAAAGGAACAAATGGTGCAAGCAGCCCTTCTCCCCCTCCATTAGTTTTCCAGGGAGCCTGTTCAGAGAATGAAGTGCCAGCACTCTCCTGCAGTCACTGCTGCACTGAAGGGACCTATTACAGCATCTCCACACCCTGAAAACAGGAGGGGTGGCTGTTTCTTCAGAGTCTGAACTCCATGGTTCATTTCATTCTCAACAAAGAGTCCCGAAATCACACCATTCCTATTTTCAAGGAGATCACTAAATACTCTCAGGATAGCTGTGATTAAATTTAGAAGTAGCATAAAATGTCTTAAGTGCTTGTGTTTACAAATGTTTTCTTCTATAACAAAAAGAACAAATATGAGTTCATTGAGGTCTATTCTATTCAGGTACACTCGAAGGCCACAAGAGTCAAAGCTGAGCTACACAAAAAAACAAGATACCTGCATTCTGTGCTTAACCCTGACAGAGAGGCTTCAGGCAGCCCTGATTTCCCCCCTGCCCACCCACTGTAAAAATGAGCCAGCTTTAGTTATGCCTGATAAAATACTCATTCTCCCCAGCCAGGGACATTTAAAGTCACCTGAAGGCCTTGTCCAGAGATGTCCCCAGCTGCAAAACACTGCAATTTGCCAGGAGCAAGGAATGAAAATGCTCCTGTTTGTAGGACACTTGTAAACCACCCTGTTAAGGCTCAGGTGCCCAGCAGCAGTAGGAGGAGGGAGAAAAACCTGAATTCCCCTTTCAGAGCCAGGCTGAGCTCACACCTGTGTTTCATAAGGACATGCTTTGATTCCTGACTCCTTTCTCTGCCCACAGCTCCATCTCTTCCCCTGCGTGGGCACACAAACAGCCCAGCACTCACACACAGCCCCTGGAAAAGCAAAAACTGAGACCCCTGTGTGCCCTTGAGATGATCAATGCTCCTTTAGAAGGTTTGCCATGGAGCACGAGTCAGGCTCTCCAGGAGGAGCGCAGGTGTTTGATGTTTTCTCCTAGACAGTGCTGCTCCTGAGATGTCAGAATGTCAGAGCTCAGAGTCAGAATATCAGAGCTCCGAGTCAGAATATCAGAGGTCCCAGCCACAGAGTGGAAGACAAGCTCAGTTCCCTGTTTTCCTTGAAGGGATTCAAAGGCACAACTCCCAGTCCTTTGTCAGGGAAGCCACCTCCAATCCGATGATGTCCTTATGGCTATAAAGCACAATCTGCTCAGGAAAGCAAAAGGGAATGGAAGAGGGTTTAAAAGAAATATAGCAAACCTCCTCCCTCGGTTTGGCCATGCGTGGGTTTCATGGGGGCAGATATTTAGCCACCTGTTCTGTTTTGCTGTGCATTAAAAACTTTGGAAAATACATAAACATTCTGTTAAAAAAACCCAAACCAAAGCAGAACCTCTAAGAATTAGTTACTCAAAGAGGGTAAGTCAAAATTAAGATGTCCCTCAGATGGAGACTCAAGATTCCCCAACAGTCAAAAGTTTTCATTTCTTCACAAGACTTATGATGAAAGAAATGAGACTGATTGTTCTTATCCTGGCAGGGAAAGAGGCTGGATGCATCCCGAACAAGTCCCTCAGTCCTAAAGTGGGTGTGACAACCTCTGAGGTGCAAACTGCTCGTGTTACAGAGATTGCAGCTTTCCAAAAGCAAAGGTGCTAATAAATGCATGTACTTCACATAGAACCAAGCAAAAAGGATGGCAAAAGGTCAATAGCTGACAAGAACCTCAAAGTTTTCCATGGTCTTTCTGCCATCACTGCATTTTAACCAGCCAGTACTTATTTTGAAGCAGGAAAGCAAGAAGGTTCATCCCAGGATCTCAAATATTCCTGTTCTTTTCCCAGATTCCTCACCTGAACATGGTGTCCTGCACAGAAAAGATTCCTCTCTGTCAGAAACACTGGACTATTCTTTCCAGCAAAACCAGCACAATTTTATCAAACACTGACAGTGCTTAACGAATTATACGCCAGAAAAAACCTTTTGCTATTAAACCACTCAACCAATTTTAAGCAACATCAATGTCAGAAATGAAATAATTGCTGGGTTTCAGATTGGCAGCTGATTTTCTATTTTTGCATGGAGTGGGTACCCCTGGATTTATGAACTGCACTTCCTGATTTGAAGTAGCTGAAGAACCAAGCCCCACTCCCACCCCAATAAAACTGCAGTCAGGATCTCCCTTTAGTCGCCTCATGCTGTACAATATTCTTGCACAGCAACTCTTTAGTTCCCTCTTTTGTCTACAGAATAATCGATAGCAGATTCCTGGAGGGAATCACTGAAAGAAAGGGAGCCTTTTATGAGCTCTTGTTAAAGCTGTTATCACAGGAGGTTTCTCATGAAGGAAAGGGAAAGCAGGATTATCGCTCCCTCTCTGCAGAGGCAAAACGTAACCTTAGCAGGGTTCACAACAAAAGAAATTATGCAGAAATTTTCCCTAGGATACGTGAACTCCAAAGTTGGAAACAGCCAGGGAAGTGTGGTGTCTCACACAGTCACAGTGGGGTGGGCAGCACCCTCTGCCCACCAGGGACAAGGAATAATTGATAACAAGTGTGACTTTTACAGCCACAAAGTGGCTTCTGCTCTGCTGTTCTTTAGCACAAGTGCCAGTACATTTTTCTTTATTTTCCCCTTCGCTTGCACTGCCCCTCTCCTGATCCTGTGGGGATTCAGCTCTGCTACATTTTCATTTACTGAGCCCAGGTCAAGGACTGGAAGACAAATGTGTTTTATAAAAAACCCGTTGCTCTATTTGCCATTGCTGAAAGGTCAGGCGCACAAAACACACACACAGGGAGCTTTTGGAGGGAGCACAGTTCCCTGAACATCAATATCACTGCCTAAAGGAGTGCAGCACTGCCTGCAATCCCAAGAATTTGGGAAGAAGTTGGTGGAAATGATGATGTTTTCCCTCACTGGGTGACTTGTGCTTTTGACAGCCCCCCTGAAAGTGGCACTGGGACTGTCCTGAGATCCATTGGGCTCTGATCCCACAGGAATGGCCATTCACAGGTGCTGCTACAGAACCCCAGAATTGGCTTCGAGATCATCAAGTCCAACCTGAGACCCAACAGCACCTTGTCCCACAGACATGGCGTGAAGAGCCACGTGCAGACAGTGACTCCACCACCTCCCTGGGCAGCCCTTCCAACGCCTGGCCGCCCTTCCACGAGGAAACACAGCTGAGACCTGCAGGGAAAGGTACAAGCTGAAACCAGCTCAGTTTGATGTCTCTGGGTCACCCTGGCACTGGACAAGGCCGCCCTCATCCCCGGAGGTGGAAGGAACAGGCTCCTGCTGCCACCACGCCAGGCCACCACCAGCCGCCCCAGTGCGAGGAAACACAGGAAATCTGTGTCCATCAGCCAAGGGTGTGGGAAGAAATGGGAATTTGGGGGGCTTAACCAGCCCCGAGGGCAGGAGGAGGGATGGGACTCTACAAGAAGGATGGAGAGAGAATATTTACAAAGGATGGAGCGGCAGGACGGGGGGAATGGTCTCAAACTAATAAGGAGTAGGGTTAGATTGGATCTCAAGATGAAATTGTTGCCTGGGAAGGTGGTGAGGGCCTGGCACAGGGTGCCCAGAGAAGCTGTGGCTGCCCCATCATGTCCAAACACAGAAAAGCAAACAAACCACAGACCCAGTTAAAGCCAAAGCAGAACACCCCCAAATCTTAGAACAGTCCATTAAGAAAGTCCATTAAGACCATTGAGTCCAACCATCAAATCCCAAGGACCACATCTAACATGTGTGAAGAAACTGTTAGATACATGCAAAAAGTACAAAAAGAAGTTAATTTTACTCAAGAATTATTAAGGGCACCTGAATTCAATTTTATTGTCACAGTGTCTTGGTGAACACACAATCATTCACTTACAAGTGACATTGTTGTGAAAATTCCTACCTGTACTTTCCTCACAGTACTTTATTCTGCCAGTCCAACAGCAACCTCTTGATCAATGGAAACATAACTTTTATTCAAAATATAGAATCCCAGACTAGTTTGGGCCAGAAGAGACATTAAATCCCATCCAGTGTCCCCCCAGCCATGGGCAGGGACCCCTCCCACTGTCCCAGGCTGCTCCAAGCCCCAGTGTCCAGCCTGGCCTTGGACACTGCCAGCGATCCAGGGGCAGCCACAGCTGCTCTGGGCACCCTGTGCCAGGGCCTGCCCACCCTCCCAGGGAACAATTCCTTCCCAATATCCCATCCAACCCTGCCCTCTGCCAATTTAAAACCATTTCCCCTTGACCTGTCACTGCCGACCCATAAAAATAGTCCCTGTCCCTCCAGGCCCCCTTCAGGCACTGGGAGGGGCTCCAAGGTCTCCCCAGGCTCTGTCTCCTCCATGTGAAATTCCCCAGCTCTCCTTGTCTTTGTAGGACAGTGCTCCAGCCCCCAGAGCATCTTTGTGGCTTCCTCTGGACCTGTGGCTTTTGTGTTAAAAAGACTATTTTAATATAATGCTTTTTTTTTTATAATAACAGTGTCGAAAAAAGATGTCAGGACACAAAAATAACCCCAAATCCCCACGGACATTAAAGAGTTGTGTGGCCAATAAGGTGAGAAGAGGTAAAAGAACCCCACAGGTGTTGTCAGTGATAACTGAGGGAACACAACCTCTCCCAGGTAAGCTCCCCCCTGGAGCCATGGATACAACACCAAGGGAGTCATCAGACTTTACATTAATTAAATATCAGTGACAAGACTCTGGGGAAGGATGTACCCCACATGGAGAGATGTGCAGAGAGAAATTAACAGGTTTGTTTTTTTTCTCAACATTATCTTCAATCCTGTCTTTCAATACTCGTCATGGATGTCAAACCAGGAGATGCTTCAAACATCCTTGACTGCATTTTGGAAAGTAATTAGGCTGATTTTTTCTGAGAGCAGCATATTGGGAGACATCCCTGCATGTGCAGCACCACCACGGCCAGCAGCCCACGACGTCTTCCAGATCTGCCCCACTTGGTGGGAATGATTTCCTGCGCTGGGAATGATTTCCTGTGCTTTAAATAAAAATTGGTGCGGGCTTCCCAGCTCCTCAGTAAACAGCCTGAATTGTAAACACTCATGTTGGCCAGGCTGGACACTGGGGCTTGGAGCAGCCTGGGACAGTGGAAGGTGTCACTGCCCATGGCAGGGGTGGCACTGGATGGGCTTTGAGGTCCTTCCAACTAAAACCATTCTGAGATTCGGGGATTCCCTTTGTATTTTGGTATCCCCTCACAATTCCCATTTGTCTGTGCACAGGCACTGAAAGGTTTTATGGGAAGGAGGAAAAAAAAGAAATCAAACCTCACAAATATTCAAGCAAAAAGAAAAAAAAACAAAGGAAAAAAAGGCTAAACAGCTGGGAATGCCAGGTTGTTACCATAGCAAAATAAGGGGAAACAAAAGAAAAAAGAAGAAAAAAATCACCACAAAGTATTTCTGCTTATTGGCTTCAACTACAGGAAAGGGAAGGGAGCTCTAGAAATCATGAAGCTGCATGGAATGATCTGAGAATGCAGTGAACAAAAGGCCAGCTGAGCACAGTTCATTGGATCCAAGATGTTCCTAGGAACACCAGCAGGTGATGCCCTGGATGGATACCCCAGGGAATATCGAGGAGCCAGAGCTCCTCCCTTGTGTCACAGGGGCTTTTTGATAGGAAATCAGGTGCTGTGGAGGGTTCTGCTTCTGCTCATACTGTTAAAAAAAAAAAATCCTTCCTCTTGTTTTGCTATAAATTTGTCTTTTCCCTCACTCTCCCCTAAAGCATTTATTAGTGACAGCAACAACCACAAATTAGACAAGAATGTGCTTTTGTGAGTGACTTTTTGGGGGAAGAATTGAATTATTTGTGTTGTAAAAACTCCCTTGAGAGTAGCCACAGAGCTAACCCTGAATCCACAGACATTTCATGGGGCTGGGGAGAGCAAACAGAGGCTGCTCCCTCACACAGGGAACCTGTTGCAGATGTGCCTCCCTCCTTCAGACAAGAACAAAGGAGGGAAGCAATTGGAAGGGACAAGTACAAAAATATCACTGAATTGCATGTGACACTTTTCAAGGCTCAGTCAAATCTCTTTTCGCTTTGGTATAAAAAAAACCCAGAGAAATTCTCATAATGTCAAAATGAAAAACTCGGTGTTATCATGTTCTTGATCATCAGTGACATTCATAAACGCTGTTTGAGATCCCATCAAAAGTTTCTTTCTCCTCAATTCTTTCAAAAGCGTGTTTTAACATTTTGTGGGAACAATCTGAATCTGAAAATTTTATCTGTTTTAGCAAACATTGTGAAATAGAAATTCCAAACACACTTTGGAGATAATTTCAAGTGTCCATAAAGGTTTTATGAAGGCAATCTTATTTGTTTCCCCCCTCAGGCAACTGTAATTTACCAAAACCATTTTAAGCAGGCTATGGTAAAGGTGAAATTCAACAAATCCTCATTTTTTAGCTTGTAACTAACCCCTTATATAATATAATATTCCTCCCCCCTCCACAGTCATTTTCTGGGGAAGTAAAAAAACCCCTACACTTAAATAATTTCTGAAAGCAAATTAAAATATGGTTCTTACTTAATAGAATTACAGGCAAAATTTAGAGAAACTTAACCACAGCAGGTGTCTTAGAAATATAATTGCAAGGGAGCTGCAGTTCCTGGCAGTGCAGACATCCTTAAGAGCAGAGAGTTTCGGGAGACTCTGTGTCTTCCCAGGAAAGTAGAGGATATATGGGGCTGTTGGGAGTTTAACGAAAGGACTGTTAAGGAGCAAAGGAGGTTGAAAGCAGAGGCAGAGTGTAAATCTTGGCTCTCAGAGCGTAAATCTCAGCTCTTCCAAAGGAGGGCTGCACCTTCTCTCAGTGCTTTAAGGGCAGTGCTTGAGTTTCTGGGCTGTAAACACACTGCAGGTTTAGAACTGTTGCTGGGGGTTTGTCCAAGCGAGGATTCCAGCAATAAAAAGCTTCAGTAACACCTCAGCAGCTGGAAAAGAGCAATGTCATTGCTCTGCCCGTGCAGGGCCTGGCATGGTGCAGGAGGATTTACCCCCAAATTCTCCTCCCCTCACTCCGCCCCAGGGCCCTCCCTGAGGGAAAGTGTTTTGCACCATCACCAAGATCTACAATCCCAACTCTGAGCTAAACTTGCACAGAGCTTCCCTAAAACCCTCCACCTTCCAACGAAAAGCTCAATTTTTTTTTATTGCTCCTGCTTCTTGAAGCTTTTATAGCATCCTTTTCCCGACCGGTGCATTCTGCATCCAGAATGTTCCAGCTTCCAACTTGTACATGCTTGGGTGAAAGAAATGCATTTTAAAATGAACCAACCAAGGCACAACACAGCAGAGAAACCCCTCTGTCTTCACGCTCTGTGTAGTGATCCAAGCACTTGCTGGAAAATAGGCATCAAGGAAAAAAATCAATCATAAAAAGAGATGTCACCACTTCGCTTGACGGAGCCGTGAGCCAAAAGGATTCTCAGGAATCCTGGAGATTCCCAAGGAAACCACTGATCCATCCCCGTGTTCTGCTCCTCTAGGAGCTGACCAAAGGTCCCAAGTGGCCCAACACAGGACTGGGAGCCCCAGTGCCAGCCTGACGTCATCCATGGAATTACCAGGGCGCTGGAGAGCGCTCGGTGCTCGTCAGGACCTCACCTCTGCTGCCTTTGACCCAAACCCTCTGCAAGGCCTCATGAACGTCATTAAACGAAGAATTAAACCCAGGCACTTTGAAGCAGTGCTGCTTTGCAGATCTAACTGGGTCCAGGACAATAAGAAGCATCTCTGATTAAACAGCAAGGTCTTTTCATTTTTAACCCCAGCATCGTGCGTTTGCTCCCGTCCCCATTTGAAGTCAGTTTTACAATTCCCATTGAATTCTGCAAGAATGGAATTAGATCCTGACATATTTGCATGTCAAATCTCTTTTCTTGCAGTTACAGTGCTCTCATCCATGACATCTGCAATTTAATGGTACATTTTCCATGAAAAACCAATGATACATTTCTTTGAAAAGCAGCAGCAATGAATAACACGGGCCAAAACAGAGGAGATAAATACTAAAAAAAAACCCAAACTGACACTTGCAGGACTGAAATTTTACAAGGTTTTCCCTAACAGGGAGAAAATTGTCCTCTCAGGGGTTTCCCTCACAAATTTCAAATAAATAAAAGACTCCAAAAATGTGTCTTGCTTAACAATTACCACCCTAAGAAAAAAAGCGCGCCATTTGAAAACCAGTGCTAATTAATTAAATATCAAAACTTCCACTAATAAAAATCAAACCTTTGAATGGCCTGTGCAGAGGTGTTCAACCCAAGTTCCAGTATTCAGGAAAGAATTTAAATCTGTTTCGTGTAGCTACAACCTCAAAACTACCGATGATTTTATTTTATACATTAATTTATCTTGCAGGTTTATCTTTTTTAACCCCTGAACAAGTGCAGCTGATTTCTCAGTGGATTTCTCCCTCCACTTTTGCAGTCCCTGCCTTGAATCGTGGAGTTTCCACCACAGAATGTCTCTTGAAGCATTTCTGCTGTTCCTATGAATCATTTGCAAGATTAAAAATAAAACATGAGACATTTCTGGACCACACATTGATTGTTTAATTATTTTCCATTTGAAGTGCAGGCTATTTTTGGCACAGAATCTTTTTGTTGGCTGGACAGAACAATTCATCTTCCAAAATATCTCGATGTCGAAAGCCAATTAGTCAGGTGACAGCATGAACGTTTAGGTTCTTTGTTAACCATGATTAACTTCGGAGGGTCTGCAAAAATGTAGTGTTATTCACCAAATTAATTTTCACCTTGGTACCTACAGGCTGTGTTTTGAACCACTTCACAGTAATAAACAAATATTACTGTGCAGTTTAGGAGGTTTTACACAGAAAATGCAAAAATTCTCCCATTATTAGCACTGAGACCCAAAAAACCTTCCCAGATGAATTTCCAGTAAATCAAGCAATACATGATGGACAAGGACTATGTCCAAGGGATAGAGGGATGGGACACAGGGAATGGCTTCCCAGTACCAGAGGGCAGAGATGGATGGGATATTGGGCAGGAATTGCTCCCTGGGAGGGTGGGCAGGCCCTGGCACAGGGTGCCCAGAGCAGCTGTGGCTGCCCCTGGATCCCTGGCAGTGCCCAAGGCCAGGCTGGACACTGGGGCTTGGAGCAGCCTGGGACAGTGGAAGGTGTCCCTGGATGAGCTTAAAAGTCTCATCCCAACCCAAACCCTCCCGGGATTCTGATTATTCCCTGATCATTACATATCCATAATCTGTTATCTGAACTATGTTACCTTTACTCTGGATTTTGGGAAGTTTATTACTCTGATTAACCATTCCTTTGATTCCAATCCATCCATGCTGCTGTGTTCTCCCTGCAATTATGATATCAGGACATCTTCTCCTGAAATAAATCCTAATTACTCCCTCAGACAGAGCAAGGCTCTGTCTCCCATCCCCTTGTTTTGCACGGCACTGGTGGCACAGAGCAGGTGAGAAGTTGTTTATCCAGCCAACGAGGGAAGGAGCAGATGGCACATGAGGCACAGGGATCCTGTCCTCTGTCACCTGCTCCATATCCCAGAGCTGGGAGGTGGGACCACACCTGGACAAAACCTCACAGGTCCTTTCTCCACATTTGGATACTCACAACCAAGATTTTTATTGAATAGAAATCCAGCAGAAATGATGGAGGATCGTGGAACTGGTGAGAAGCAAGTGATGTGGTGCAAGAGGAGAAAAGGGGTGAGTTGGTGTGGAGAAATCAGTGTTCCTGCAAAAGTTTCACTCCCTGTCTCTTCCAAAGTGAAAGGGTGAGCTAAAAACAAAAATCAAGGAGGGAATGGTGGAAGAATCACTACCTGAACACGACATTTGAAGGATGAGATTGTGAGGCAAACAAAATTCCATGTAGATTCTCAGTTTCCTGATATTTGGCATCACATTCCAGCATTTTCACTGTATTTTAAATAGCCAAATAGGGAACATGGATCCAGAGTTGACCTTTCTAACCACAGGGAAAGTGTGTTCATTATTTAAAAGAAATATAAGAACCACCAGAGTGTCTGATTTGTTTTGTTAATTATGGCTTTAAACTACTTTGTGCCACCCCAGCTAATTGGCACATTTCCTTAGCCGAGTAAATAGATCTTCAGAAGGCTCATAAATCAGACTGTGTTTGTAAGCAACGCTTTTGTAGCAGATATTTTCTATTTTTGGACAGAAAAATCAAGCTGTTCAAATACTGAAACTACAACTGCACTCACCCAGGTCTGGGTCAGACTCTGCTCAGATCAAAAATGCCGTCACTAACACGTTCCTTAACATTTCACTTCGGAACCAAAAAAATTAAAGGCAACATTTTCCAAGGTAAAAATGGGAGTCAGGCCCGCAAACAATTTCTCTGTGAGAAATCCATTTCTCTGTCCATTTTTGAAAATTCCCTTAGAGGATTTAGGCAGCCATTGACAACTACCAGGACCAGAAAACTTCCCAGACAAGAACTACAAGAGTTTCCTCAATTCAACACTTCAACTTCGAGGTTTTCCCTGTAAGGTGAAAAACAGCTCAGCATTCAGAGAGTTTAAAGTGCAGTGTCCAAGGGCAGGCTGGACAGGGCTTGGAGCAACCTGGGACAGTGGGAAGTGTCCCTGCCCATGGCAGGGAGGTGGAATTGGATGATTTTTGAGGTCCTTTCCAATCCACACCATTCTGGATTCCATGGGAATTCCCCCACCCTTTTTTTGTTGCGTGTTTATTCAGGGCCTGTTCTTATTTGCAGAAACCTCAAACATCTGGAGCACCTGCAGAACATTTTCCTCAGTTTTTTAGCTTCCAAAAACTTCCAAAAGCTTCTCAAGGCTAACAAAAACCCCACAAATCTTTTCCCACAGAGTTTGCATGAAAAGCACTTGCTGAAGTGAAAGGCTCAAAATCTGCATCGTGAGGAGCTTTAAAGCCAACTTTTCTGTCTTCCTTGGTTTCTGGATTAACTGAATTCTGCTATTAATGTTCCAACTAGCATTCCTTTTGGGAAGCAGACTTTTAAACCCTGATGCAAGGAATCAGTTAATATTCCTTGAGCTTGAGAGATGAAGCCATGCTTGGGTTAAAAGGCATTAAATTTTAGGAGCTAAAACTGAGCCCTACAGCTCAAGGGCCCTTGGAGAGTAGACTTTAGCTTGAATTTCTGTCTACACGGAAAAAGATAGAGGAAAAATAATAAATCTGCATTCCACTTAATAGTTTAATAGTGCAAGGTTTTACTTTGATCCTTTAATGGTCTGTTAGGTAATAAGTTTGTCAATAATTCCTGGCTTCAATCTCAGGGATTTCAGGGATTTTTTTGAAGCTTCACCTGCGCAGGTGTACCACAGGTGTATACAAAATGTACATATACACATATATATGTATGAAATGTCCTAAAGAAACTCGTCCCTGCCCTTCACATCAGTCATTAGGCTACTGCAGAAGATATACACACACATTATAGCATCATTCCATAATCCCTGCTAGTGATCCCTTTTGTTTGCAATTAGGCCACAATTCCTTCTAATTAAAATGGAGAAGTAAAAAAAAAAAGGTGCAGGAGAACTCCAGCTGTCAGGCCACCAGAGGACACTGTCACGTCATTTCCAAACAGGAGGAAACTAGTTTTTGCTTTAATGCCAGTAAGTCAAATTTAGATGGATAGAACAACTCTTTACAGAATCATGGAATGGTTTGGGATAGGAAGGGACATCAAAGCTCATCCAGTGCCACCCCTACCATGGGCAGGGACCCCTCCCACTGTCCCAGGCTGCTCCAAGCCCCAGTGTCCAACCTGGCCTTGGACACTGCCAGGGATCCAGGGGCAGCCACAGCTGCTCTGGGCACCCTGTGCCAGGGCCTGCCCACCCTCCCAGGGAACAATTCCTGCCCAATATCCCATCCATCCCTGCCCTCTGGCAGTGGGAAGCCATTCCCTGTGTCCTGTCCCTCCATGCCCTTGTCCCCAGTCTCTCTCCATGTACATTCCTGTAGCTCCTTCAGGCACTGAGAGGCCACGATTTGGTCACCCCAGAGCTTCTCCTGTCCAGGCTGAACAGTCCCAGCTCTCCCAGCCTTTCCTCCCAGCAGAGCTGCTCCATTCCTCTGATCACCTCTTCATGTCTAAGTTGCACCCACAGCCATTAAAAGTGAGAAACCTGTGCCCATGTTAGCAGAGCAGCTGAGAGTTGTCTGAGGCTTTACATCACACACCCCAAAATAACCCCAAATAACATCAGCCGGGGCTTCCTGAGGATAACCACAGCAAACCCCACCAGTGCTGCTGACCAAGCTGTGCCCTGCCCAAAGCCTCACCCACAGCAGTTACAGAAGAACCAGCTCTGCCCACGCTCTTCCCAAACCAGTCAGCACCTCCTGCCTGGAGCCTTCTCCCTGAGCCCACTGGAGCTCCTGGAGAACGTGACAGCCGTGAGCTCAATCCCAGGGAGCGACATCTGACTGATCCTGGGCACTGAGTGCCCACAGAACCCTGCCCACACCTGATCCATTACTGACCTTTAACAGACCACAGAAAATGAATGCTGAGTAGTTATCACATGATCAGGGACTGCTGCTGTCAGACACTGGAAGATGAAGATGTATTAAAACCTTTTACAGTCACAAAAACCGAAGTAAGAAATCTGCTTACACTGGTTTGATCAGTTGATCAGTTGATGCTGGCAGGTCTGCAAAACAGGTCAGCATCCATGGTTACAGTGAGATGGAAAGCCCCTCTGACAGATACAGGCATCCTTTTTTAAGCAGTAATTTGGTTTAATACAACCATTTTTTGAAGATGTGGGCTTTGCTCCTGCTGTGCGGCTCCGGTGTGCAGCACTTCCCTCAATAAGTGGAGTGTGCCCCTTAAGTGATCCAGGTTATGGGAACTCATCAAAGGAATATTCCAAGCACTATTTTACTCATCAATTCCAAGCACTATTTTACCCATCATCTTGGGTGGCTCAAGATTCCCAATTTCCCTTGTTAAGCTTAAGAGAGCACTTGAATTGTTGAGTTCATAGGAAATTGTTCTTAGGTCAGCTACAAACCCTGGCTATTGCTGAGCATTCTGAATTAGAGAAATATAACAAAAAATAAGTATCAGGTCTGTGTGTTCTGTACAGCGTGAACATCTGAGCTGGAAATAAAGACCAAATCACCTTTCCCAAGCTAAAACCACTGTCCCTGGCTCAACTCTGAGTTGTCAGTGAACTGTGCCCATTTCAGTTGTGACTCTCATCACAAGAAGTGGTCAGTCATCTTCCCTTCCCTTCCCTTCCCTTCCCTTCCCTTCCCTTCCCTTCCCTTCCCTTCCCTTCCCTTCCCTTCCCTTCCCTTCCCTTCCCTTCCCTTCCCTTCCCTTCCCTCCCCTTCCCCTGCCAAAAGCAAAATTATGTACATTCATTCCAAAATCTGGACAAAGAGGGAAGATTTGAAAAGACTGGGAAACAGAGGTCTCTTCACCAAATGCTCACAAGACAGGGACTCTCATGGCTAAGGAATGGTCAACAGTTGTTATCCAAAAATACAAAGGGAACTAAGAAGATGTTGCCGCTGCTTCCAGAAATAAATTTGGTAAGAATATGTTCTTAGGTATAATAAGAAACAAAGCAAATAGGAAAGTCATTCCTCATAAGATTTGCAAAGAACTTTCCTGGTGTTATGGCCTTTACCTGCTCTAGAAGAGCAAGCAGAGATCACACAGGCCCTGGCTATTAAATATTTTTAAATTCTTAAGACCAGCAAGGAAAAACCTTTGCTGGATTTCTGCCCTGAGCCCTTTCCTTGTGCAGGCAGTAAATACAGAAATGGGATCTCCTGCTGTGCTGCCCTGGTGGTAACAAACATTTTCACCTCTGACAGGCCTCTGACACTTTATGCTGCTGTCAGTGGGCTTCTTGCACACATCAGATGCCCAAGCAAGCTCGTCTCCGAGAGCACACTGAACTATTCCAAACCTCTGCCAAACAGCAGCAGAAGTGCCTTTTCCCAGCACCATTTTCCTGTGCGTTGCACTGAAAGGGTTTGATATAAAGACTGATCACCCTGATCACCAGGGCTGCACTAGACAAGGTCTGAGA
Source organism: Melanocharis versteri (assembly GCA_013397845.1). Taxonomy (NCBI): domain Eukaryota; kingdom Metazoa; phylum Chordata; class Aves; order Passeriformes; family Melanocharitidae; genus Melanocharis; species Melanocharis versteri. The sequence continues at coordinate 56,624 of VZTG01004763.1, forward strand.
GCATCTCAGGCTAATCTCAGAGCCGTGCAATATTTGTGAAGCTGAAAAGACTCCGCAAAGAAATGATTTGAAAAGCGTTGAAATCAAGGGTTTTGTTAAAACATGAGGAACAGGAGCTCGAATTCAGGCTGGCATCAACGATTCTCTGCTTAATGAGTGAACACATCTTACCTGGGTGGGCTGGCACCCCACGCCCTTAAATGTGTGTCCCAAGGGTAGGGTCAGTGGTGATGTCATTGCCCAGACCTGTGACACGGGCCAGGACTACAAAGACCATCGTGGAACTGGCAAACTGCACCAGACCCAACTGAGCATGCCTAATGCCAGGGAAAAGAAGGGAAAAACAATCCCTCATCCCTCCAGGTGACTGCAAAGTGCATTCCCAGAGGAGAATGTTCACTCCTGGCTCCCTACAGCACCAAGAGGTGACAGCACTCGCCTCAAGCACACATGCAAAGGCTAAAAACCAGAATTTCCCCCTTGTATTTTCCGTTTCCCTGGTGATTTCAGATGTTAATGACATTTTCACATTCTTAAAACACCATGTATAGGACTGAACACATTTAAAAGCAGGCTGGGGTACAGAATGCCAGGGAGAGATCAAACACTGCCCTCACAGAACTTGCCTTTAATGGACTTAATGCATTAAACAGGCTAAAAGTGCCCTGGTTATGAGCAGCACGGTGTTGCATCCAGGCTGTTCCCCCCACAACATGGAACAGTTTGGATTTAGAGTGTTTTTTAGCAAAAAACAACCAGCCAGAAATGCCAACCCCAAATAAATCTCAGTGAATATTTTTTTTCAGTCTCATGACGACGAATCGAAAGCACTTCCAACTCCTGGATCTCCAATGAGAGTTTTGGGGGTGTTCTTATGCATCTTTTAAAAATCCCTATCAGGGAAGGACATAAAGTTGCTCTGCACAAGGTACTCTGATGTAAAAGGAGGTCAAGCTCCAGCAGCAACGTGATTTTTATTGGTTTCAGTGTGCAGATAGTCCTGCGAGGGCCACAAAAATCCTTAAAATGTAAACACAGGCAGGCTTTTTGTTGTAAAAGACACTCAATTGAAAGTCTTCCCCAGAATACCCAGGACATGAGGATTTAATATGTGATATCCAACAAATCAGCACCAAAGTAGGAATTTTTCACGGAACAATTTGCATTTTTGTAGCACAACAATAAAAGTCACTGTTTTCCTAGAATGGCTGGGACAGCCCAGACATCCCCTTGATTTCATCGATTTTTGAGCACAACAAATCCAAATCAAAACTATAGAAAATGTAGAATCTGTCACCTTAAGCCAGACGCTGTGCCAGAGACAGGCTGGGCTTTTTTTTTGGCTCTCTAAGGCAGAAAACACTCCTGTAGATGCTATCACCCATCCCAAAGCCTGACTTCTTCACGTGTTAATTTACTAAACCTGACAGAATACACTTGTCAGCTTCATTTCACCAGATGCTACCTGACAATTCCCACATGGAACTGGGGAACTGCATCTTGAAGGGGATGTAAAATCACAAAAAAAAATGATGAAGAACTTGTCAAGTCAAATCATGCAGGCCCAGAGCTCAGGAAGGAAGAAGGGTGCATTGATTAAATCAGCTTTAGCTTCCATGATAACTGAGGCAGTCACTGAGCCACTGCCCCTGTCAGTGGGGGGAAAATGTGCTTCCATGCTCTTGGAGTACCTGGAGATGTTAGGGAATGCAGAAAGCCAAAAAGCCTTACCCTTCAAACCCTGCTCCCTCCACTTAGTTATAACATTAAGAAAATAAATGCCTGTTAAAAGCATGAAAGAAGAAATCTATATTTTCAATTGAGATACATCCTCCTGGAATATCCTGGCTTGTTCCTAATATAAGCTTAGAAAAGAGTGAGGAATATTAATAATTTCTAAGAATTCTGTCTGATTAAAACAATATACAGTTTCAATAGAAATTGCTTCCATTCCTTAGGAATTATTGGCTGGATAGCTGTAGTTTGTCTTTAAACAGCGGAAGCTAAAAAGAGTGAGGACTTCTATTGTGCAAAACCAGATTTTTACCTTCAGAAATACAAATATTCCCACTAACGTCAGTGTTTCATACAATTTAGGTTCACACTGCTTACATGGATGCTTAAGATTGTAGTTCAATATGCAGCAAGGTGGGGCAGGGAGTCTCCTGAGTTCCTCTTACACTGATTTAGAGGAATCATGAAATGTGTGAGAGAAAATGGTCTAAGCAGGACTGTTCCTCTGAGTCACCAGCAAGAAAACAAACATCACTGAGATAAAAATTCTTCTCTTTTTAAGCCTGGCAAGAGGTCCTGGCTATGCACCAGCTGCTCATGAAAATCAAGAGACTGAATATTTTCTGCTACAGGCAGGAGACATTAACAGTGGAGAATAGGAAAGGAAGTGGAGCTTCTCATGAGCAGGAAAATGACAGGAGGAAGAAAAGCAGGACAGGTGGAGAGGGACTTTGGACAAGGGTGGGAGTGACTGGAAAAGGGGGGATGGCTTCCCACTGCCAGAGGGCAGGGGTGGATGGGATATTGGGCAGGAATTGTTCCCTGGGAGGGTGGGCAGGCCCTGGCACAGGGTGCCCAGAGAAGCTGTGGCTGCCCCTGGATCCCTGGCAGTGCCCAAGGCCAGGCTGGACATTGGGGCTTGAAGCAGCCTGGGACAGTGGAAGGTGTCCCTGCCCATGGCAGGGATGGCACTGGATGAGATTTAAGGTCACTCCAACCCAAACCTTTCTGGGATTTTGTGATTCTCTGAAAATGGTACCTGAGATCTGCTCCCCAGCCCTGTGTATCTTCGCTTTCTCAGCACAGAGTTCCAAACCCGTGGGGTGCCTACGAAGGGCTTTTTCCAAAGGGAAGGAAGGCTGGATAAAGCTCTCAGCCACGGTGTCCTTTCACCTCCCCTCTGGAAGCAGATGCAAGATGAGACC